>CM035092.1:34216647-34606647 GCA_020205505.1 Panax japonicus
TTGTCATTACCAGATAATACAGGAAACTTTGTTGTGTATAGTGATGCCTTACATAAAGGATTAGGTTGTGTCCTTGTGCAGAATGGCAAAGTCATTGCGTATGCATCAAGGTAATTGAAGGACTAGGAGAAAGAATATCTGACTCATGATTTAGAGTTTACTGCGGTGGTATTTGCTCTGAAGATATGGAGACACTATCTCTATGGATAGAAATATGAGATCTACACAGACCATAAGAGTCTGAAGTATATTTTCATATAGAAAGACCCGAACATACGTTAAAGGAAATGGTTGGAATTAATAAAAGATTATAATTGTGAGATCTTTTATCATCCGGGCAAAGCAAATGTGGTTGCAGATGTCTTGAGTAGGAAGGGTTATGAGAAGTTAATGTTGTTAACGGCTCAGGAGGAACTTATCTCAACAATGGCAAGGCTAGTTGGAAATAAAACTTTCGAAAGAATCCGAAGAAAGATTGTTCCAGATGGGAGCTAGTCCAACTTGATGGACAAGGTAAAGAATGCTCAACTACAAGATGAAGAATACATAAAAATAAAGGAAAGTATGTCGAGGGTAGTGAGGTGAAGTACAAGGTTGATACCACAATGAGTGCTAAGATTCGAGGGACAAATTTGGGTTCCAACAGTACCATATATTAAAGAAGAAATCTTAACAGAAGCTCATAACTCAAGATATTCGATTCATCCGAGAAGTAAGAAAATGTATCAAGATTTGCGATGACATTTTTGGCGGCCAAATATGAAAAGAGATGTTGCAGAATGTGTTGCAAAATGCTTGACATGTTAGAGAGTAAAGGCCGAGCATCCGAGACCAAGCGGATTACTTCAACCGTTGGGACATACTAGAATGGAAATGGGAGCATATCACAATAGATTTTGTGGTAGGTCTTCCAACGACTCAGAAAGGGTACGATGCGATATGGGTAATAGTGGATAGATTAACGAAATTAGCACACTTTTTGCCAATAAAGATTAGATTTAATCTTGATCAGCTGGCAAAATTATACGTTAGAGAGATTATTTCGAGACATGGAGTTTCAGTGTCAATTGTATCAGACAGAGATCCGAGATTCATATCAAACTATTGGAAGAGACTACAAGAATGCATGGGAACACAGTTGAAAATGAGTACAATGTACCATCCACAAACCGATGGTCAAAGGAGAACGAACAATTCAGCCCATTAGAAGATATGTTAATGAGCATGCATCATGGATTTCAAAAAGAAACTGGCACTATCGTCTATCTTTAGTAGAATTCACCTACATTAACAGTTACCATGCAAGCATTGGCATACCGCCATACGAGGCATTAAATGGCAGGAAATACAGAACTCCAGTAGTGGGACGAAGTTGGTGAACATCAATTATTAGGACCGGAACTCATACAGCAGACCGATGAAGTTATCAAACTCATCAGAGCAAGACTGGTAGCTGCTTAAGATAAACAAAAGAAATATGTTGATCAACACATATAAGATCACGAATTTGACGTAGAAAATTTTGTTTTCCTAAAATTTTCTCCTTAGAAGGGGAAGATTAATTTTGGCAAGAAAGGAAAGTTAAGCCCAAGGTTTATTGGACCCTTTGAGGTACTGCAAAGAGTGGGAGAAGTAGCTTACGAGATAGCTTTACCTCCAGAATTAGAACATGTTCACAACGTTTTTTATGTGTCGGTGTTGCGACTGTATAAACCCAATTACAAACATGTGATCGAGTATGAACTATTACAGTTCAATAAGGATTTATCTATGAGGAAGTTCCTATCCAGGTAGTTAAAGAAAAGAACAAGTGCTCAGGAATAAAGTGATACCTTCTGTGAAGTGTGATATGGAGGAACCACAATGTTGAAGAGGCTACGTGGGAAATCAAAGATGAAATGATGAAAATTACCCTTGAATTATTTGTTCAGAGTCTTCGATTTTGGGGACAGAATCTTTGTAAGGAAGGAAGAATGTGACGAATGAATTGTTTGAGTTGTGATTCTAGGGACAGAACCCTTGTAAGGAGGGAAGGATGTAACAATCCAGAAATTTATTTGTAATATTAAATATTTATTAAATTAAATAAATATTTTATTGATGTGGTTGTTGTTAGTAGTTATTTCTGAATTAGATTTGTGAGATAATACTCTAATTAATTTATAATTAGAGAGTTGATAAGGTAATATGAATTGTTATAATGTTGCGTTAATTTAATTTAATAATTAAAGGGATATGTTAATTTATTAATAAATTAGAATGAGATTAGAATTTTGTGGTAATGGTTATGTGGAGAAGTTATTTAATTATTTGTAATTAATTTTTTATTTAATTAAGGTTGGATGTGGAAATCCAAATAAATAATATAGACTATAAACTATAGTATAAATGATTTGTTGAAATAAATTAAAGTAGTTTTAACATGGATTTACCAAACAATGCTTAAAGATATTAAGTCTTTATTTTTAAAGTATTTGTCAACAAGCCTTATGGCATTTGAATTTGAATTAAAAAAAATAATAAAATAAAAATATATAAATGTTTTTATAACTGATAAGTAATTATTATAATTATTGACGTCAGTTTTAGACGTTTGTTGGAGTTGGGTTTGTTTTATTTTATGTTTTACGTAAAAAGATTTGGCCTAAGTGTGAGAATAGAAAAAATGGAAATTACAAAGAAAATTTGAGAGAGTTTGAGAAAGAGTGCTCTTGTGATTCCAAGTAATTCTTTGTGTTTATCAAGAATATCTCCAAGCAATTGAAGGTATAATCTCTAAAACTCGAGTTTTACGTTTATAAGAGTTTATACTCTTGAGTTTTCAATTTTCTATAAATGCATTTTGCTGAATTGTTTATATCAAACGGATTAATTAGGGTTATTAGCAAATTGTGATGTTATAACTAGCATCTAGGACAAAGATTTTGTGTACTAATTACGTTCAAAAGAAAGAAAATCGTTATAGTGCATGTGGTTATATATATGGCTTGTGAAAACACAAAATTGGTAGTTAGTTTGTGAGCTAAACTGTAAATTGAGTCTTGAATATGTTAATTCATTAAGAAACAAGAGAACACAGTTTTAATGAGTTAATTTGGTGTAGTATTGAGACCTCAGTGTTAATTTTTGTCAAGGATGTCAAAAATGGAGTTTTTTTTGTAAAAACATGGAATTCAAGTATTTAAATTCGTTGTAGTTGTCATTTAATTGTTCTAAGTTGGTATATGGGTATGTTTAATTTGTTGTTTTGTGATGAAATTTGTGATAGTTGGGTCGAATAGAGTGTTTAAACAGACTGCGTAGTTTCTGTCTGCGCACCAGCGCAGCTGAGTTGGTGAAGGCCAGAAACGACGCAACTACGTTGGTTCTAGGTATAAATATGGTGCAGCTGCGCCATACCCAGATCAGAGGCTGTAATGCATGTTGGCTATATAGACCTTAAAAACCCATTGTAACCTAGTCTAATGAAATATTAATGTGATGAGCATGTAAAAGAGACTAAACAAATTTATATCATGTAGTTGGTAATTCCAAAGTTGTAAAAAAATTAGTAAGTTGTGAAATTGTAACAATCCGAAAGTTCAAAGTGTAATATTAAATATTTATTGAATAAAATAAATATTTATTTGATGTGATGGTTGTGAATCTAAATTTATTAGAGAATTTTCTAAATTAAATTAATTTATAATTTAGAGGTTTGTATTATAACATGAGGTGTTCTATTGTTGTGTTGATTTAATAATTTAGATGGTATAAATTATAATTTGGTGATATTTGCTAAAAGGCTATATTAATTAAAATATAATATGTGATTAATTTAATGGGTTAATGTTGGATATGAAAATCCAAATAAATAGTATGTTATTATAATTATAAACTAAAGTGTTTAGTAAAATAAATTAAAAAAAATTAAATTAGTTTTTGCCAAACAAGGCTTAATATATTAATTCTTTAAAAATTAAATGGTTTTGCCAAACAAAGCCTTATGGCTTTGAATTTCTAATTTTTTGAAATCAAATAAAATAAATAAAATAATAAGTATAATATAATTATAATATATACGTTAGTTTTGTAACTGCCATTTTAATTAAGTTGGCGTATTAAGACTATCAGTTTATTTCCTACGCTGGCTATCAGTTGATTTTTGGCTTAGCTTTTGTTTACTATACGCATTCTAGTGGATGAGTTTTGTGTGTTGAGAGAATTTAAGAGAGAAGGATTTCAGAGCATTTTGCAGTGTTTATCAAAAAGGATTGCAAGCAATTTGAAGGTACTTCTTATACAACCTTAATATCTTATGTATATGTATATGTCTACGTATGTGAACTACGAATGTTTTTCTATGCTCTGTGAATTCTATTTCTTCTAAATTGTTGTTATTTAACTAAGTTATGGTGGTTATACATGCTTATAATATAGAGTTTATGTTTAAACAATAATTGCATGTTAATTTCGGTTTACAGTAGGAAAAAATTCGACAGTGTATGTTTGTATGTATTTTTTCATATGGCTCATGTAAGTACCAATTGTGATGGCCAATTTATATGTTAAACTTTAATTTGAGTCTTGATATGTTAGATTATTAAGAAACGAGCATAACGTAATTTGAATGAAGTGATTTGGCCAAGTATTATAATCACAGTGATGATTTTGGGATGAATATCAAAAATTGAGTTTTATATGAAAAACATGGAATTTGAGAAATTAACCTAGCTTAAATGGTTGTTAAATTGTTTTTATTGTTGGGATATGTTCACAAATATGTTTGTGATAGTTTATACCATTTTTACGTGTTATTATCACTGTTTGGTAGTGAAATTCGTGTTAGTTGGCTTAAGAAAACTGTCGTAGCCATGTTCTGCAAACTGGAGTCTGTGCGTAGCGCACGCGCGGCCCCTTAGCGCGCCGCGCCAGTGCCCAATTTCAGACAATGAAGTCGGCTAATTCTTCAGACTTTGGTCGTTCATGGTAGCTTAACTTAAGGTTGTGTAATGTGTCCAACATGTAACAACAAGGCTAAAACAGAGTTGTGTTATGTGGTTAGTGAATTCAAAGTTGTTAAAATGATTAGTAAATTTCAAACGCATTATGTGATAACTTAGTATACACAATGAACGTTAGATAAGTGTTGCGAAGTAAAACACTTGGAATTTCTGAAATGTAAATGGTAATGACAGACATATGCTTCAATGATAAGTTTAGATAGAAGTGTACATGTTTGGTATGTTATCATATCTAATATGTATCGTGGTTCTAAAATTATTGTAGGTGATCGTGAGTTTAATTTTATAGCTTACGCTCAAGGCAAGTTTCTAAACCCTATCTTTTACATTGAGAAAGTTTTCTAACTCTACACTTTCATTGAGTTAGTTCTATTATTACATTGTGTAACTTTATTCTTTTGATTGAGCAAGCTTTTTATCTTAACTGTTATTAAATAAGTCAATTGTTCCTAAAATTTCATTCGAGCAAACTTTAACTCTAATGTTATTTGAAATTATCATTTGGTTGATTCAATCTAACTTGTTTAGTTAAGCAAGTTTCTTAAGTTCTATTCTTGTATAATGAACGCAGTTTCTGAACTCTTGTCTCTATTATTGAAATGTTTTAATTATTTGCATGAGTTAATACCATGTTGGGAAAGTTTTTAGTTTCCAACTTGTTATCCGTTGATGTACGTTCAGTAATTTCATTTCTAATGTTATAAGACTCTAACCTAAGCTAATTTACTGTTCAAGCAAAGGTTAACCATTTTATTCATTTTGTTGAATACTTATGCTCTATAGTTATTTTAAGCATGAGTTTAATATGTATAATCAGTTCACTATAATTCTAATTGTTCTATGTTATGTTGTTATTAAACAACTATTGTGTTATCAAACACTATTAATTCAACTAGTCCTCTAGTTGATGTTTGTTAAACTTCAAATTACCCTTGAAAGATTATCCAAACCAAACTTTCTTTGGTGCGGACTTGTACTCTAAATACTGAGAGGAACCCAACCCTATTATATTAGGGGTAATTTACGCTTAGCGGTGAAATGTTTGTGCACAATACATTGTACGAAAGGCTGATCCCCCTAAGTACGAGGAGTCCTTATAGTCTTATGACTGTTAAAGTTGGAGTTGAAAGATTACTTGCAACTGTGGATATAGTTCATGGTCTTATGACCCTCAATAGATATATTCCATATTTTGGATTCCAGTTTTTATTATCATTGTTAGAGTACTATCCAGTTTGATGAACCTATTCGTTGGCAGTTATTATTGTTATACTCATGTTGATTCATTATTATCCAGTGAGCAATTGTTTTTCTCACTCTTGCATATTTATATACTCATTGCAGCTAAAGTAGAAGGTAGATGAGCCTTCAACTAACAAAGGAAAGGAAAAATTGTACAAGTGATGCTGATTTGTACTTTTATTTATATGATGATCTTAGACTTCCAAATAATGATGTGATGTAATAAATTTTATTTCCACACTTGAATGATGTTTAATATTAGATAACCTGGGATGTTTTTGGATTAAATGATGTAACCCTATTTAAAGGGAGGATTATGGTTTAAATAATATTTATTTGTGTAGATAGTATGAATGTATGGATAGTGAGCACCAAATCTTGTGGGAATGAAGTACTTAGATTTGGGGGCATCACAGAAAATGTTACATTGTGATTTATTGAATATATGATTAGTGATATGTGTTTCAATATAATACTTGTGATTTCTGAAGTGTATATGGTGTGAATTGAAACTTGTACTAAAGTAACAAGTTTAACTAAAAGTGAGTTCTATTTTGGAAAGTGGATGTTAGTATATCTAATAGATGTTGTGATTCTAATAATATGTGTAGGTGAACGTGAGTTATAATTTATAGCTTACGCACAAGGCAAGTTCTTTAACCTTAAACTTTAATTAGCAAGTTCGTTACCCTTAAACTTTAATTGAGCAAGTTCTTTATCCTTAAACTTTATTTGAGCAAGCTCTAACCCTAATTTTCGAGTAGTTTTGAACTCTATCGTTGTTTGATTTATCCTAACTTGTTTATAGTTAAGCAAGATTCTTTAGTTATTCTTTTTATAATGAATGTAACTTCTTGAACTCTATCTCTAATATTGGTTGTCTTATTTCATTTACTTTGCACAAGTTGTAATCTCATTGTCATATAGAGCAAGTTTTTTTGTTTTCAGCTTATTATCATAATGCTTGTTCAACAGTTCAATCTTCTTATTCAACAAGATTATAACCTTAGCTTAATATTTTTCAAGTAAGTTTGTTGTATTATTCAATGCTTATGATTTTTAGTTTATTTCTAAGCTTAAGTTTGATATATAATGTTGTTTCACCTATGATTTATCATTATTCCTCATTATGTTGTTATTGACCAATCGAAGTGTTATTGAACTTGTTGATTCAACTAATCCTTTAGTTGATGATCGTTTAAACTCTAAATTACCCTTGAAGTTTATCCAAACCAACCTTTTTTGGTGCGGACTTGTACTCTAAAACTGAAGAACAACCCTATTATAGGGGAGTTATTTTACGCGATGCGTTTAGAAGTTTATGACAATACATGGTACGAAGGGCTGATCACCCTAAGTACGGGGAGTCCCTATAGTTATGACTGTTTAGGTTAAAGTTGAAAGATTACTTATAACCTTGGACATAGTTCATGGTCTTGTGACCCTCAGTTACATTTCGTATGTTTATTCCAGTTTTGATTATCATTAACAGAGTATTATTCAGTTCTGATGAACTTATTCATTGGCAATTATTATGCTATTGTTATTCATTGCTATTTCAAGTGAGCATTTGTTTTGCTCACTCTTGCATATATATAATTATTGCAGTTAAGGTTGAGAAGGTCTATGACTTGGGTCATGTAGATAGAGAAAGTTTTCGATATTGCTAGCGTTGTGAAAATCAGAAGACTGCTTTTGAAACATTTATGTTGAAAGCAGAGGCTATCTATTGGTGGCAAGCCAATAAAACTCGAGGAGGTCAGGGGTAATGACTTGGGATAGGTTTAAGGAGATATTTTTGAGACTTATTTCCTAAGAGTTTGAAAAATCATATTGGAAGTGCAATTTTTAGAACTGAAGCAGGGTTCAATGAAGGATCGGAGTATGCCATAAAATTTAATGAGCTGGCAAGGTTTGCGCCATATTAAGTTAACATAGATGAGCGCAAGGCTAGGAGGTTTGAACAGGGACTAAAGCCCTTGTTGTACAACAGAGTCTCCATGTTTCAACTGAAGACATTTACAGCGGCTGGAGAAGACAATTATTGCTGAGGGTGGAGGCGAGGCTGTAACGAAGTATAATCAAGAACAAAGAAAGAAGAAGAATGAGGGTGAAGCTAAGAATGGTGATGTGAGTGGTGGAAATGGTAGTAATAACTTGAAAAGAAAGTGGAATACAAATGTGGGTGCTGGAAACTAGCAGGGTAACCAGCAGAAAAAAGAAGTTTGAAGCATATGCTATATGTGAGAGGTATCACACTGGCATGTGCTTAAGGGGTAAACGAGTATGCTTCAACTGTGGCCAGGAGGGTCACATTGCCCCAAATTTCCATCAACCAAAGAGAATGCTTGCTACACCTGCAGGTCAAAGGATCATTTTGCTCGTGAGTGTCCTAAGAAGAAATCTGGTGAGACAACAGGAAGCAAGGGAGGTAGCAGTGGAGGTACTGACTATTGTTGGACCAACATCATCAAATAAGCCCACAGCCAAACCTTCAACATGATAGTAAAAGACGCAGTGCAATCAAAAGATTTCATGTCAGGTATTATCACAATCAATGATATAATGCATATGTATTATTTGATTCGAGTGCTACTTGCTCATTTATATCCGATAATTTGTTAAGAGGCTAGAATTGCCTAGTGAAGAGTTGAATTTCTCTTTACACATAGAGATTGCGAATAGGGAGGCAATTCATGTTAAGTTCGTATACAAGAATTATAGGTGAATATTAAGGGGAATGTTATGACAGTAGATTTAATCCCAAAAAACTTGGAGAGTTTGATGTTATATTGGGAATGGATTGCTATTCAATTATGGAGCAATAATTGATTGCCAAAAGAAATGTGTAAAACTTATACTCCGTCAAAGGTAGTTCTCTATGGTAGCAAATCGCTAGATAAGCGAGATGTTTGACAATTATGTAGGCCAAGAAGTTATGAGCCAAGGCTGTGTGGATACTTAGCTTACATAATCGATACTCAAAAGAAGAAGGGTGTGAAACTGGAGGAGATACTAGTGGTTAGGGATTTTGTAGACGTGTTTCCGAAAGATTTTTCAGGACTTTTACCTAACAAAGAGATTGAGTTCGTGATCGATTTAGCGCCAGAATTGCTCCAATATCGAAGGCCCCACGCAGAATGGCTCCAGTAGAGATGAAGAAATTGATGGTGCAATTGCAAGAACTGCTAGACAAGAAATTATTCAGCCAAATGTATCATCGTGGGGAGCGCCGGTGTTATTCATGAAGAAAGGATGGGTCAATGCGTCTGTACATTGATTATAGGAATTAAACAAAGTCACTATCATGGAGCTAAGAACGAGGTCATGAGAACCACCATAGCGATCCCCAAGCCACAGACTACCCAAGAAAAGCTAGTTGACAGTCCCGCACATTCAGGAAGATGCTTTTATGCTTCTCTTTTTATCTTCCCGGATCCAGAATTGGTAAAACTCAATGTCATTGCGTAGCCCTCAAAAAGAATTTCGGGAATAGTATGACACATCTCCCAACTATTCCCAGATTGAAATATACAAACATTTTAGCGAACCACGCCATAACTGATGATATGAGAATCGAGGTTATAGGACCCACAAGGGCCAACCGCAAAGGCACCCACGACTAGCCTCTAGTGTACTTGTGGATGGTCTCACAGCCCTATAAATGGGCATTTGTAGCTCATTTATGAAGGGAGAGCTCATTTTTAGAGAGATAAATATATTTCTAAAGAGAGGGGCTCAGATTCAAGCATAAAAAATCATTAGATCTAATATAGCATTATATAAGTAGGCCTCTTATATATTGAGTGATATAATATAGATCCAAGGCAAAAAGCTTGTTTCTTCATTTCCCAAAGTGAAAAATCAATTCTTTTTGTACATTCATTATAGATCTATTAGATCTAGTAGATCTTATTAATTATTGTACGTATATCTAATTAAAGTTTCAATATTTATACGTATACTTATTTTTAATCTATAAATCTACTCGTTTTACCGATTATTTTGCTTATAAATAGTTTAAAATTGAATCTTTTATTAGATCTACCCTAGATCTAGTCAGATCTAGCCCTTAACCGATTCTAAAGGTTTAAAGCTTGAATTTTTATGCTATAATGGCTCGGATCTAGGTTATCTAGTCATTTTCAATATTTTCAATCGATTTTGATCACTCCGCAAAAACCTAGATCTGTATCTTGTGGGAAGGAGGTCCTAACGTTTCGCATTAGGGATTCTAACAATTGAATCGCCTGATAGCGGGTTTGAGATATATTTTTTATATTAATTTGTATTTAAATACCAATTGTGTCATCGTACGAATTTGAGGCATCTTTGATCTACGAATTTATATCCTAGATTTTAAGTCCCTTCTTATAGATCTTATCAATACACATAGTTCCTCAGAATGTTGGCTCGATATTGCAATAAAAAAGATTGGGTTGCGGGAGCCCACTTTTAGATCTCTTTTGGCGTGTTCTAATATATTGATGTGAGCCTATGAATCTTGGAGTGAAGATCCCTGAATCAGATTTTAGCTTGATTCCCCGATGGGCATGGGTTCAGTTGTAAAAATAAACATCCAAATCATTGTACATGTAATTTCGGACCTTAAACGACCTCGAGGGCCTCGTCCCGAGAGAATGAATTTAGGCCCGTAATATTGAAATTGTGATTATAGGTGCTCAGGTCTATCAAGACGGTGTTAGGTTTGTAATATTCATGAACGCAATCAAATTGCACAAAATTAGCGGAAGTGTGTAAAATCAGAGTTTAAAAATTTTACAAACCATATACCCGATCACCCTTTATGCGCAATTATTAATTAGACGAAAAAGAAAGAACAAGAAATCATACCCTTGAAGATCCAAGCTTCCTCAGGTACAAGTTCACCTCCAATCCTTTTCGCGTTCATCTTGAATCCACCGGGTTTGGTTCATTCCTTTGATCAACGTTAGCCACCCAAGTGTTTGGCCTCTATAGGTGATCCACCAAGGAAGAAGAAGAATTCAAGAAGATGTGTATTGGCAAAACCCTAGTTTTCTATCTCTATAGAAAAGGCGTACTCTCCCAACTATTGGAATTACGTCTGTTGTTAAAAACCAACAACAACTCTTCTGCACCCATAATAAGACTCCTCTTATTTATAGATGTAGGCAATCCTCAACAATTAGGAATTGAGTTTTATTTTAATTAATTAAATTCCTTAATTAATTAGGCTCCCAATCTTATTAGGAATAATTAATTAAACTCTTTTAATTAATTGGCCTCCTAATCCTATTAGGATATTTGAGAGTACTTTTATTAATTAATTCCCAAACTCCTTTAGGAATTAAATAATATAATAGTAATAATAATAATAAGACTCCTCTTATTAATTATATTAATATTTCCAAAATATTAAATAATAAATATTAAGCTATTTAATTTATTCTATCACCATAGATTAAATTAAATATATACTTAACTTATTATTATGATTATGCCATTAACTTCTTAAATAATTATTCTTCCTTTTATGGTGTGACCCTTTAGGTTCTCCATATTAAACCGGTTGTGAATAAATCAATTAGAACAATTCTAATCTTATTAAATAAATAAATTAAACTATTAATTTATTTAAATAATAATATTTATTCTACAATAGGGATAAGCCTCCCTAGCGATCAACGACTTTCCAGATAATATAGATTTCAACATTAATCATAAAAGAACCTTTGAGTAAATAGTTACCGTACAATTCAATCCTTCCACTATACAATGTCCCAATTAAAATAAGACATGGAATTTCTGTCAAGTCTTATTTTATTAATTATATGTATTTCGACTCTTAAATGCACACTCCAAATAATGCAAATTAGAAACTCCTTTCTAATTTCATTCTGCCTTGGCCAAGGACTACTGGGGTTGTCATTTATCGAATCACATAGGACATTTCTCTTCTTTACTAGAAGTGGTAGATTCTTTATTGATCATACATTATCTCCATGTACAACTTATTATACCCAAGCATACCCTTTAATATACCCTAAGGGTCTTAAGGAATAAGTCAAATTATAACTCATCATACACAAGATACTATGATGATCTCAAGTCCAAGGGATCACTTGTACTACTATCACTACAGGAATTCCTATTGACATGCAAGTAAAATTCCATTAGGTATTCCTTAGCGAGTCACGTTCAGTGAACTTATTCTCTAATAAGCACCTACATACTTGCTTTAGTGTCTCCACATAAATGATCATGAGATCAATCATCCTCATCCAATGAGCAAGCAACGTATATACCAATCTATCCGGATTCACTAATTCCCAATTTAGTAATCCAACGATTGGGAACTATTTTAGTTTTAAGCTTTCTAAGAATTTAGATCTCATTAGAATGATCATCATCATTATTCTAAAAACATTGCTTAAAACTATGGGTTTATCACATATTATAAAACAGCATCATGTAGATAATTAAAAGCCTTTAATAAATTAATACTTTTTATTAATAAATGAATAAGATTGTTACAAAATATATGCTTTATCATCAAACATGATTGGCTTGTGTGCATATTACTTTCAATCTCCCACTTGCACTAAAGCCAATCGTCATGGTATCTCTACTCTTCTTCTCTAAGTGACGATTATCCTGCTGTTGGATAAGCTTCAGTAAATGGATATGTAATGTTGTTCTTGAGAGTCCATTATCTCTTTAGTGATTTCCCATCTTTTAATGATTCATTTAATCAAATGAAAGTGCCACAACACATGTTAGATCTAAGATGAGACTTAGGAACTATTCCTAGTTCTGTAATGAACTTTTCATCCAAACAATCAACTTGTAGCTTCATTTATAGCAATATACTTTGTCTTTATCACTAACCAACAACTCTTTGTTGTTTGGAACCTTTCCAATTCACTGCACCATAGTTCAAGGTAACACTTTACCTTAAAGTGGATTTTATGTCGTCTTGGTCTGTCTGAAAAAACTTGAGTCTGTTAAGCCCATTAGTTTTAATTCAGACTCACCATAAATCTGATAACATCCTTAGTGCCAGTTAAGTACTTTAAGATGTTTTTCACTGTCTCACAGTGAACTTCTCCAGAATATGACTGATCAACATCAGGTCTCGTATATTTCATTGCATGCATGATTGTCACTCATGCGATCTCTCTTTTCAAGAGTCTGTGGGGACTATTAAGAGAGATACACTCCATGGCTCATGGAGTTTGCCATGCTAAACGACTTTAGTATCAAATGAATATACGTTCCTTGGGTTAAGCCAAGCATCCTTTTAAATCTATCTATATAGATTTGCATCCCCAATTAAGATACTCTTCCCAAATCATTCATGGAGGAATGTTTAGACAACTTTATCTTTACTGATTGTAGGATTGGTATGTTATTCCTTATCCGTAGTATATCAACATATAATACTAGGAATGTCACGATTCTCCCACAGACCATTTTGTACACACTTGTTCATTCTTATTTTTGATAAAATCAAACTCTTTTGATTGTCTCGTCAAGACGAATGTTCCATATTTGAGAATGTCTACAACTCTTACCTTATCGTATGTAACTGGATCATCATCTTCTATGATACGTACCTCATCATCATCATTATCCATAATGAATTCATACCTCCTAGGTATCTTCGGTACTATTCCAGATTTACGATTCGGTTGTGGTACAATAGGTCTATCTATAGGTTCCTCTTATTTGACTTGTAGTGTTTTGTGGTTCTTGAACTTTTCAAGATGTATTATCCTCCCACTAGCCCTTTCAATGATAAACACCTTTATCTTAGAAGGCAGCATGTTTCACAACAAACACCTTTTGCTAAGTAGGATTATAGAACATATGCCCTAAACTTACTTTAGGATGTCCCATAAATCTGTACTTGTCAAATTTTTTCCCAAGCTTATCCTTTGAAACCTTTTTCACATAAGTTGGACAAGCCCTTATCTTAACATACTTAAGATTAGGAATCCTCCCTGTCCATAACTTTTATGGAGTCTTGGGGCCGGATTTTGAGGTTACCTTTTCCGTAGATAAGCAGCCATTTCTAGGACATTACCCCAGAAGGATACTGGAATGTCGGTAAAATCATTATGGACCGCACCATGTCCAACAAGGTACGATTTTTCCATTCAGATACATCAATCAATTATTGCGTATCAGGATGTGTCCATTATGAGAAAACCATTTGAGATGATCTAGAAACTTATTGCACAAGTATTTATTCCTTGATCTAATCAAAGAATCTTAATACTTTGTCAATTTTTTTCACTTCTGAATTCTTTGAACCTTTCAAATAATTCACACTTGTATTTCAACAAATACATACATTCAACTCTTTGAATGATCATCTCCTTTTCTTATACTAATTTGTTCAATTTGTAAAATAATTTTTCACGTAAGTCAAGTATACAAAATCCATTAAGTAATATTCCAATTCTATACAAAACATTATTATTATAAATAGAACAACAATTGTTCTTAAATATAATACCAAAGATTTCATTGTCCAACAATAAAATGGAAATAATGTTTCTAACACGAACTGAGATACAATAACAACTTATTGACTTAATAGATTTGTCCGTAGGGATTGCTAAACTATAAGTTCCTATGGCTAATGCAGCAACCTTTGCTTCATTTACCAAACATAGGATTACTTATCCTTTGTTTAGCTTTCTACTTCTGCTTGGTCCTTCATAAATCTATATTTATGATAAACAAAGCCGGTATCCAATACCCAAGTAGAACCTTGACTTAAAGAAAATTTATTTCAAATCATGAACAAAATAGTATTTGCAACCGAAACTTCACTAAGCTTCTTCTGGTTAGCCTCTGCAAAATGCTTCTCGCAGTTTCTTTCCAGTGTCCAGGCTTATTGCAGTGGAAGCAAACTCCTTTGCTATCCGTATCAGTTTTGTTCTTATTATCCTTTGTTTTTGCCTTTATATTTACCTTCTTAGAATCGTTCTTCTTTTCAGAAGATCCTTTGGCCCCTACCATTAAGACATGGCATTTCTTGGTTGGAAAGTGACTCTCAACATTTTTCAACATGTTAAGCAAATCAGCGAGGCTGATATCTAGCTTGTTCATATGAAAAATTCACAACAATTGTGAAAGGAGTCCGGAAGTGAGTGCAAGATCAAATCTTGGCTCAACTCTCCATCCATGACAAAACCCGTTGTCCTAATTGATCAATCAAATTGATTATGTTAAGGACTTTTATCTGTACTGTAGTGTCATTGGTCATTCTTGATTGGAAGAGCTCCTTAGATATCTGATATCTATTAGTCCTACTTTCCTCACCATCAACTACTTGATGTGCAGGAATATAATAGGAGCATCCATAGTTTCATGCTGACGCTGAAGCTCGTTACTCATGGATGCGAGCATGATGCATTGAGCCAAATATGCATCATCTAGCCACTTTCTAAAAGTAACAATATCATCCTCAGAGGCATTGTCTGCAACCATTGCAGGGATAGGCGTATTAAGGACATAAGATAGCTTTTTAGCCATGAGAACTATTCTCAATTACCTTAACCAATCCGTTTAATTCGGTCTGGTTAATTTAGCATCTAATATGCTACGCAGTGATAGTAATTTAGACATTGTAAAATTCTGTAAATGAATTTGTAATTAACAACATTTTAACATACATTCTTTTATTAATTACCAAAATAAATTAGGTCTTGCTTTAAATTGGTATCTCCCACTATTTTCTTCAAACTATATTACCCTCACTTATATAGTTCGGCAATATCTAATTAAAGATATGCTAGTGAGAATAAGGATCCCATTTCAAATGTATATAGCCTTGTGTGTGCACAACAAACTATATATAAATAAATAGGTAGACAACTCTTGTCAATTACATCAACTATGTAACTCCATGTATTTTGCCTCTTAAATTATAATGGTCAAGTGTGTGCACATCCGAACTAAAATGATTTAAGTTAAGTCAGACCCAGCATTTCTATATAAGTGAAGAGAAAACTACAGCCCTTGTGTGTGCACAACAAAGCAGTAATGTTCAATTCCTTATAAACATCGTATGTAATAAAAACAACATCTTAAATATTTAATACTCGCCTTGTGTGTGCACAACAAACTCATATTAAATATTCAATACTCTATTGTTTCTATCATGCTAGAAGGCGACGTTCGATATTTCAAATATCTTTGAACGTTACAACTTAATATAAAATATTTGAGGGGTTTGTTATTAATTTGTCTCATCTTGTTTAGCGCGCATGCACATATATATATAAAATACGCGTCATATTAATGAACATGCGAAGCATGTTTGCATAATATATATATATATATATATATATATATATCATAAGCATGCACATATAGAATACTATATTCTACCTGGATTGATTATGGACTTTTATTCTAGTTTGGTTCACTAGAGCCACTAAGTGAACCAAAAGGTCAAACCCTAGGGGTGCAAGAATTAATATTTAAATATAACTATTACATTTAAACCCGGGCTCCATTACAAACGGGTCTTCACGCGCTCCTTGATCCTTGATCTCTAATTCTTCAAAATTAATTCTAACTATTCCTATTACAAAACTATTTAATATAAATAGAAACCTTGATCAGCAGTCAAGGGGAAGTACATTGGAGAGAGTTAGAATTTACATTAAGAAAAAATTAGAGAAGACGAGGTACGCAAATCCCATTTAATAAAACCCATACATTCATGCATCCAACTAAAATAAAATCCAATCACATTGGTCAATAGTCCATAATCAATCCCATTTATTATCATACACATCACCATATGCATCAATAAATAACATTCATCTCATGAATAATAAACATTTAATATATATATTGATATCATTTAATGGGCAAATTTAGTTAGTATAAAATCTAATTTTGAATCAAAATAAACTCCTTTATTTTAATCCAAATTTAAATCAAAATAAAACTATTTTATTTTAATTTATCCAATTTTGAATAAAATAAACTATTTTATTTTAATCAAAATCATTAATCAAAATAAACTCCTTTATTTTAATCAATTATGGAATCCAATTCCATGTAAAAAAAATAACTCCTTTATCAAAGGAAACACGGATTATTTTCCTATTCACAAATAAACTCTTTTATTTTGAATAATATGAAATCCAATTTCATATCTAAATAAACTCCTTTATTTAAAGAAACATTGATTCTTTTTCCTATTCACAAATAAACTCTTTTATTTTGAATAACATGAAATCTTATTTCATATCTAAATAAACTTCTTTATTTAAGGAAACATGGAATCCAATTTCAACTCCAATTAGTTAGCATGGAATCAAATTCCAACTCTAATTAGTTAGTATGAATCTCAATTTTAAAATTAAAATAAATATTTTTTATTTTAAGATTAAAATAAACCTTTTATTTAAAATTAAAATAAACTTTTATTTTAATTATAAAATTATTATATATATAAATATATATTACATTAATATATATATTATATATATATATATATATATATATATATATATATATATATATATATATATATATATATATATATATACATTTACACTTCCTGCTTTCTTTAACATCTCACGCCACTTGTTAAGAAAAAAATGGCCACGTCACCTCTTTTGAAAAGGAAATCAATCCTGATTAATTCTCCTTTTTCTTGTTAAATAACCACGGATCCCTTGAAAATGATTATTTATCCGGTAATTCCATAAATCCAATATACAAGTGGGCGCGTGATATCATATATCTCCTGAAGCAACAGGTTACCACGGAATCACGGATATGGCATAACAAGATTCAGTTCGCCATAACAGAGTATGCGAACTGATTTTATTTATTTTTTTAAAAAAAATCTTATACAACAAAATTATGCCCAATTAAATTGTTCTAAACACATATCAATATACATATCAAATCTGAACAATTAATAATTCGCATAAAAGTTTGGCTCTGATGCCACTGTTAGGTTTGTAATATTCATGAATGCAATCAAATTGCACAAAATTAGCGGAAGCGTGTAAAATCAGAGTTTAAAAATTTTACAAACCATATACCCGGATCACCCTTTATGCGCAATTATTAATTAGACGAAAAAGAAAGAACAAGAATCATACCCTTGAAGATCCAAGCTTCCTCAGGTACAAGTTCACCTCCAATCCTTTTCGCGTTCATCTTGAATCCACTGGGTTTGGTTCATTCCTTTGATCAACGTTAGCCACCCAAGTGTTTGGCCTCTATAGGTGATCCACCAAGGAAGAAGAAGAATTCAAGAAGATGGGTATTTGGCAAAACCCTAGTTTTCTATCTCTATAGAAAAGGCGTACTCTCCCAACTATTGGAATTACGTCTGTTGTTAAAAAACCAACAACAACTCTTCTGCACCCATAATAAGACTCCTCTTATTTATAGATGTAGGCAATCCTCCTTAACAATTAAGGAATTGGGTTTTATTTTAATTAATTAAATTCCTTTAATTAATTAGGCTCCCAATCTTATTAGGAATAATTAATTAAACTCTTTTAATTAATTGGCCTCCTAATCCTATTAGGATATTTGAGAGTACTTTTATTAATTAATTCCCAAACTCCTTTAGGAATTAAATAATAATAATAGTAATAATAATAATAAGACTCCTCTTATTAATTTATATTTAATATTTCCAAAATATTAAATAATAAATATTAAGCTATTTAATTTATTCTATCATCATAGATTAAATTAAATATATACTTAACTTATTCTTACGATTATGCCATTAACTTCTTAAATAATTATTCTTCCTTTTATGGTGTGACCCTTTAGGTTCTCCATATTAAACCGGTTGTGAATAAATCAATTAGAACAATTCTAATCTTATTTAAATAAATAAGTTAAACTATTAATTTATTTAAATAAATAATATTTATTCTACAATAGGGATAAGCCTCCCTAGCGATCAACGACTTTCCAGATAATATAGATTTCAACATTAATCATAAAAGAACCTTTGAGTAAATAGTTACCGTACAATTCAATCCTTCCACCATACAATGTCCCAATTAAATATAAGAGATGGAATTTCTGTCAAGTCTTATTTTATTCAATTATATGTATTTTCGACTCTTAAATGCACAACTCCAAATAATGCAAATTAGAAACTCCTTTCTAATTTCATTCTGCCTTGGCCAAGGACTACTGGGTTGTCATTTATCGAATCACATAGGACATTTCTCTTCTTTTACTAGAAGTGGTAAATTCTTTATTGATCATACATTATCTCCATGTACAACTTATTATACCCAAGCATACCCTTTAATATACCCTAAGGGTCTTAAGGAATAAGTCAAAGTATAACTCATCATACACAAGATACTATGATGATCTCAAGTCCAAGGATCACTTGTACTACTATCACTACAGGAATTCCTATTGACATGCAAGTAAAACTCCATTAGGTATTCCTTAGCGAGTCACGTTCAGTGAACTTATTCTCTAATAAGCACCTACATACTTGCTTTAGTGTCTCCACATAAATGATCATGAGATCAATCATCCTCATCCAATGAGCAAGCAACGTATATACCAATCAATCCGGATTCACTAATTCCCAATTTAATAATCCAACGATTGGGAACTATTTTAGTTTTAAGCTTTCTAAGAATTTAGATCTCATTAGAATGATCATCATCATTATTCTAAAAGCATTGCTTAAAACTATGAGTTTATCACATATTATAAAACAACATCATGTAGATAATTAAAAGCCTTTAATAAATTAATACTTTTTATTAATAAATGAATAAGATTGTTACAAAGTATATGCTTTATCATCAAACATGATTGGCTTGTGTGCATATTACTTTCAGACGACGTTCATGCCCACAGGTGGCCCGACCCCTTTTTGATTCTTTATTTCATGTATTATCACCAAAACGATTTTCAAATAAAAATAATAAAGATCTTATAAAATACAAATCACTTTGGGGATAGACAAACTTAGAACCAAAAATAAAAACTACAAATAATAGGATGAGAACAACGAGTTTTACAAATTGTCCCCTCAATTTGTTTTTACCAAAATCCAATCTAAAATAATTCATTTGCACATAGGCTAAAATTGGCTTAGAACATCTTTTAAAACCAACACACTTAACACAATTTTAATTCAAAGATGTACCTTGTTTAAATTTCCTTCAACCACCTCGTCTAATTACTCACCTCTACCTCGTGTATCCACCCCACACTGCACGTTACCTTCCTCTGTAGGATTAATCTTTGTTTCACTAGGTAAAGTGCTTTATTAAAGATTAAGGATGACCTCACCAAGTTGTCTCAATTTGGTTATCGAGGTTCTATCTTGAAGCTTCTTTATGTTTCATATCTAAGAACTCTATGAACTTATTGAGAATTTCCTCTAAATTTGGATGTTCTTCCTGTTATGGTGGAAGTGGACACGAGAATTTCGGTGGGTCTAACGATGGACTTGGAGAATAAAATTAACCTTGATAATTATGGCTCCATGAAAAATTCGGATGATTCTCTCAACTATGATGATAATCGTTGGGGTAGTCGCCGAAGTTACCACCATAATGTGTCGACTCAAAGCTGATGGTGCATTGATGACTCGGATGGTTACCAGCACAATAATCACAAAGCACTGCTACACTTTGAATATATTGTATTATTAAAGCGTCAAACTTTTTTAAAAGTGTCTCTATCTGTGCTGATAATGCAGAAAGTGCACCGAGTCCATCAATATTTGCCTCCCTTGGCTGAGTTATTTTCGTATAAGGACATTTGTAATCAAATTCAGCCATGGTACCTGAAAAGGAATTAAACTAGAGAGAAGTAAAATAAAAAACATTTAAATTAAGATTTAATTGATTGTAACTAATATGAAATTAAATATTAAATATAGATTTCCTGGTAACGACGCCAAAAACTTGTTGTCTAATTTCACAATCAACAATTACGTGTCAGTATACACAATCAACAAATAATAAGGTGATAAGAAAGAGTGTCGTACCCACGAGGAATCCTATTTAACAAATCTCAACTACTAGTTTTATATCAATCCAATTTTATTTAAACAACCAAATTTTGTGATTTTTCAATTAAAGCTAAATTAAATTAACTAAAACTAATTTTAACACAGAGATTTGATTCATATAATAAAGGTTTAAGACTACAAGATCCCTAATTATGCAATATAAATCAATTACCCAATTTATCTAATTATTAAATCCACCTGAGTTGTTAATAGGAATTCACAGTATTTATAAGCCCTTTTCCAAGTGATCAAATAAAAATATCTAATTCAATTAATTTTGTGATATTCCTATAAAAAATAAAAGAATTAAATTCATTAAGTACCAATTCCCAATTATTACATGCAATGAAAAGAAATATCTATATTCAATTCACAGCCGTAAGTATTTATCTTATGCAAATAACTAAGAATACATGATATCACATTCAGTACAAACCCTAGATTTTATCTCCCGAATTCATCTAGTGTAACATGAAAATTATTAGCCAAATAATTATTCAATAAGCATAAAATGAGATAAATAACTCAATATGAATAAATAAGTGGATTAATACGAATAATCAATTCATAAGCATAAAAGGTTTAATTGTAGCCTTAATTAAAATGTTAGTTCATTACTAGAAATCGAAACCAAAAATCCCATAGAAAACATCTCAAATAAATTACAAATAAAGAAGAAGAATAAAAACTCAGAGTTGGGCTCTAGTCTTCAATCTCCAATTGCAATCCTTAAGTTCTCCTCTGCAAAATACAAGTTAATCT
The DNA here is from genome assembly GCA_020205505.1 of Panax japonicus. Classification (NCBI taxonomy): domain Eukaryota; kingdom Viridiplantae; phylum Streptophyta; class Magnoliopsida; order Apiales; family Araliaceae; genus Panax; species Panax japonicus. The sequence continues at coordinate 34,238,695 of CM035092.1, forward strand.
CCAACTTCTGTCTCAAAATTTGTGTATATCCTTGTGTCAAAATCTTCCTCTTATTTATAGCTTTAGGTTCCCCTTAAGTTAGCCCCTTAACCAAATCCAAGTTAGAGTAAAAATATGTTTTATTTCTCCTTAGCCTGGCAAAACTCGGCAACTAAATCTACTTCCCAGCGCCTTGTCCTGAAAAGGAACGCCCCAGCGCTAGCCATGCCTCCTTAATTACACTTTTTCCATTAATGATGCTGAAATTTCTGACTTTCCCCTGCTTTGCCCTAATATGCAAATAACAAATAAACCAATAAAAATGTCCTAAAATACTTTAAACAAATAAATTTTTATGTCTAAAAAAATATCTAATTCAAGGGCATATTACCCACTTATCAAGCTCACCCTTTAAATAAACATCAGATTAGAAATTTTAAAAAAATGGTAGAAAACACATTTCAGCAAAAATGTCTCCCTGACGACGATAATTTATATATCCATGAGCAAAAGTTGTAGCTACGACCAAAGAAACCCGCTATATTTTTAAGTATATTCCTATGGTCTACATGGGATCATTTGTATAGATCTCTATTGTTACCGCACTGACCGTCGCGGTAGGTCATAGCTATAGATCTAATTTTTAGGGACAAAGGTCCAAAAATACCTCTGACGTTTACCCCGATGTCTCACGTACACCCTAAACTATTTTTTTCCCAAAAGTACACTTGACGTTACAAAATTTAGGTCAATTATGCCCCTACCGTTAACAGACATGTCAGCTAGACAAACGTTGTGATGCCCCAAAAATAGGTCCATACAACCCATTTTGAGTCATCAAATACATGGCACATAATTCAAATACAAACTTCATTTATACAACTATTAACTGTCATGTAAAATACGACAAAATATAAGTTGTGAGTTTCAATACAAATATTGTCTCGTAGACAATATCAAAACTCAAATAAAGTCCTCATTACAATTATTGTCACGCTATTTTAAAATAGTGAGGACTACTATAATAACCATCTTGGACCATTACTCTACTCCCCGACTAGTCCCAGCTACATTCTCGCCGCCTGAGAAGAACAATGGAGCTAAAAGAAAAAGGGTGAACTCAACTAGCCTAATAAAGAATATTATGACTACGATAATTTAAAACAAACTATCCTTAGTCCTCAACAGGGAAAAATCTGATAGAATACAATAAACAATAAGTTTTAGATCAACAACTGCAGCGGAAATAGCAATACATTAGAAGAGTCAAGTAGAGCATGATGTCTAATATCTTCTATGATTCAAAAGTCCTTCATCAATATTTTATCCCCATAACACCAACCAATAAATATTTTGAATCAATGAATTATCTATGCACTATGGGCCAAAGATAATCATTTGCGTCACTAATGGTCATAATTATGCCAAAAACCTGTCCATTTACACACTATGGGTCAAATCGGACTTTCACCACAAACCTTTATATGTAACATTAAAGGTTATGATTATACCAATACACAATTACTGGTCATAATCATACCAATCAACAGTCCATCTTTACATTATAGGCCAAAGATGACTTTATGTACAATATAAGCATGAAGATGATGACAATGATATAAAGAATCAATCAAGTGAGATCAAGGATAAATATTAGAGATTTATAATTTAATTTATCCAGGATTCAAAATTATCCAAATTGTCAACATGATAACTAATCGTGAAGTAAAATTCAAGAATGATATTCATGTATCAAAAATAATTTGGACAAAAAAAATAAATTATGTTGTGAATAGAACCGTATGAATAGTACCCTGACATAAAAGGATTAAAATTTAATAAGAAAGTTCATACCAATATTCCAGGAAAATGATATTAGATGAAGTGCAAAACTTAAGGAATTTCTAATCATTTCACGAATTATAGAAGCAATACTTACCATAGTAAGTTTAAATTTAGGAATATAAAATGAAATAATATCACTTAAATAATATGAAGTATGAAAGAAAATGATAATTCTTACGAGTATTGAAATAAATAATATCCTTTACCTTAGTAGAAACTAGATCTAACTTGGAATATTGGATATTATCCTAAGAAAATCTTGCACTAAAAGCTATACTCAAAGTATTCTTATACTCAAAAGAAATACTCACAATATTGTAGTAGGAACGCTTGTGATTTTTGGTGTGTTTAGGATGGAGGGTTACCTTTTCTTCTTCTTTTTTTGTCCTCATAACCTTCAATTTCTTCTCTGCCTAACTTTCAACTTTTTATGGGTGAGGCCCACAAATTTGGAAGAAAAGAATTGCAGAGATGGTTTTTTCACCAATAAGTGCAATGAAGTTTTGAAAAAAAACTCAAACTCAATTTGCTAACCTCCTCCTTTTTATCACATGCTTATATATATATATATATATATATATATATATATATATATATATATATGTGTGTGTGTGTGTGTGTGTGTGTGTGTATATATATTAATATTATTATTATTTAAATAATTATAATATATTATAATAATATATTTGAATGAATATTTTATCGGAGAAGATAATTGTGATTCCATAGAAAAAAATATACCAAACTTTAAACAAATGTTTCATGCTGAATTCCTTCATTTATATAAAAATTAACCAATATCCACCACATAATAATTATTCACAATTAATATTATAAGCTCACAATATTAACAAACAGATAATTCCTAGAAAAGATGAGACTTTCCGATAAGGATTTATCCTTATTGGCGCGTAATTATATAACCTAACCTCTTTCATCAACAGAACTTTCTAGATATTGCCAATAATGCTAACTAATAATATTATTCAAATAATATAAAATATTGCACAGATGTTACTGTAACAATTATTGAGATACTATGCATCAACTACTGTGACAATTATTGAATACTGAGCGACTTCTTACGTAAAAATCAATAATCAGAGAAATTATGCAATACCGTGTGCTACTATGAAACCACGCGTATTACTGTACTTTTATCATCGGGTATTTCAACAGTTAACGGTAAAAGTTTTGCCATTATTTTTATAAAAAAGTTATTTATGTCGTTTTCTATATCCGATAGTTATTCTATTATGTGGTCCACCAATGATTGCGTCGTCGTATGAATATTCCCCGACAAAAAGAATATTTTCTGACCAAACAAATATTTTATGACAACTTACTTACTTTGTAAAATTTACATATATCATCCATAACTATAGCATTATATCAAATCAACACCTTATTATTCAAAATAATAATTAGAGAAATTAAATCTTTATTCATAAAAACTTAGGGTCTTACAATCTCCCCTCCTTATTAAATTTTATCCTCGAAATTAATGTACGTACCTAGTATATCGAAGAGGTGAGGATACCTTATTTTCATTTTAGATTCTAACTCCCAGGTTATTTCCTCAATATCGTGGTTTCTCCATAAAATTTTAACTTGAGGTATAACCTTTGAGCGTAGAATATGTTCCTTCTTATCCAAGATTTTAATAGGTACCTCTTCATACGTTAAATTTTATGCTATCTCGTCTGGTTCTAATTCAATAATGTAGTTTGGGTCTTCCAAATATTTACGTAACATAGATATTTTAAAAATGTTATGAACACGAGACAAACTTGGTGGTAAGGTGAGTTTATAGGCTACAGTTCCTACTTGATCGAGGATTTCAAATGGACCAATAAATCGAGGGTTGAGCTTTCCTCTCTTTCCAAATATCGTAAATCCTTTGCATAGAGAAACACGTAACAATACATGATCTCCAACATTGAATTCCATGTCCCTTAGATGAAGATTAGCATAACTCTTTTGTCGATCTTGTGAGGTTTATATACATTGTCGGATCATTTGAATCTTTTACGTAGTCAAGTGTACCATTTCTGGTCCCAACAACGTTTCTTCACCCACCTCGTCCTATCATACTGGAGAATGATACTTTCATCCATACAACGCCTCGAATGGAGCCATGCTTATACTCGCTTGATAACTGTTGTTGTAGGAGAATTCCACCAATGGTAAGTACTTGTCCTAACTTCCTTTGAAGTCTAGAACGCAGAGTCTCAATAGATCTTTAAGAGTTTGAATAGTCCTTTTCGATTGCCCATCCGTCTAGGGATGATATGCAGAACTGAATTATAAATCAGTGCTCATAGCTTTCAGCAAACTGACCTAAAAGTATGAAGTGAATCTTGGGTCTCAATCAGAAACTATGGATACTGGCATACCATACAATCTCACAATCTCATTTATGTACATACGAGAAAGACGTTCAAGTGAATAAGTTTCTCGTATAGGCAAAAAATTAGCAGACTTAGTTAATCTATCGATAATGACCCAAATTGAATATATGCCATGAAAAACTTTGGGAAGACTAGTAACAAAATCCATGTTGATGTGCTCCCACTTCCATTCAGGAATTTTAAGTGGTTGCAATGGACCTTTTTGTACTTGATGCTCCGCCTTAACACGTTGACAAGTTAAACACTTTGAGATAAACTTCGCAATCTCTCTTTAAATTGCTCCAAAAAAATGTATGTCGAATATCATGATATATTTTAGTACTTCCAGGATGGATTGCAAATGGTGTTTTGTGTGCCTCCATTATGATTTTATACTTCAAATCAGAGTTGTTAGGAATGCAAAGTCTAGAGTTGACTTGAAGTATTCCTTCCTCGTCGATCTTTACTTCTAGAATAGCACTTTCTTGTACTTTCTTCTTCATACTCATCAGCTCCGGGTCTGTAGCTTGAGCTTTAACTTTATCAATTAAAGTCGGTTCTACTCATATATTTATCATCTTCACGTGGGTCCCTAGAGTTTTTAACTCTATCTCAATTCTTTGCAAGTCATACAAAATGGGTCATTGTGGTAACAACATCGCACTCGTACCCGCATATGATCTTCTACTCAACGTATTAGCTACCACATTCGCTTTTCTAGGATGGTATTGAATGGTATGGTCATAATCTTTCAACAACTAGAGCCATCGTCGTTGCCACATGTGAAGTTCCTTTTTGGTGAAGAAATATTTGAGGCTTTTATGATATATATAGATCTCCACTTTCTCCGCATACAGGTAGTGTCTCCAGATCTTTAGCGCGAAAATGACAGCTACCAACTCTAGATCATGAGTAGGATAAATTCTCTCATATTCTTTGAGTTGTAGTGAGACATAGGCTATGACTTTCCCATGATGCATGAGAACATATCCTAAACCTCTGCCTGAAGCATCGTTATAAATGACAAATCCCTTCGAACCTGATGGTATTGTCAGAGCAGGTGCTGAAATGAGTCTTCTCTTAAGTTCTTGGAAGCTCTTATCACATTCCTTGCTCCATCTGAACTTTGTATCTTTTTGAGTCAGCTGAGTTAATGGAGTGGTGATTCGAGAAAATCCTTCCACGAATCTCCGATAATAATCAGCTAAGCCCAAAAAGCTACGCATTTCGGTTACTGACTTAGGTTTCTCCCAACTTTTTATTGCTTCAATCTTTGCTGGGTCAACTGATATTCCATGCTTCGATATCACGTGCCCAAGGAATGCTACCTCAAGCCAGAACTCATATTTCTTCAACTTAGCATATAGCTTTTTTTATGAAGCTTTTGGAGTATCAGCCTCAAGTGTTGCTCATGATCTCCACGTCTTTTGGATTAGATGAGGATGTAATCAATAATGATAACCATAAAATGATCCAAATATTTCTTGAATACTTGGTTCATCATATCTATAAAGGCAGCAGGAACATTGGTCAATACAAAAGATATGACTAAGATTTTATAATACCTGTACCGAGTTCTAAAAGCTGTCTTTGGAATGTCATCAGTTTTAATCTTTAACTGATAATATCCGGAATAAAGATCGGTCTTTTAGAAGAATTTAGCACCTGGTAACTGGTAAAACGGGTCATCAATGCGAGGTAACGGGTACCTATTTTTGATGGTGACATGGTTTAACTCCCGATAGTCAACGCAAAGTCGCATACTTCCATCTTTATTCTTTACGAATAAAATAAGAGCACCCCAAGGAGATGTACTAGGACGAATGAAACTAATATCTAACAATTCTTGTATTAGGGTTTTTAACTCCTGAAGTTCAATAGGATCCATTCGATATGGGTTTTGGAAATAGATTTTGTATCGGGTTCAAGGTCAATACAAAATTTAATTTCACGCTCTAGGGGTAGGCCAGAAAGTTCTTCAGGGAATACATCAGGAACTTCATTAACAACAGAAATATCATTCAAATCTGACGTATTTTTTTTTAAATCCATAACATTGGCTAAGAAAGCTTGACATCCATTTTTTCACTAAACGAATGGATTTATGGCTTGATATAACAGTGATTGACTTTAGTGGTTTGGTTGCTTGAATTCGCATAATAGGTTGGTTAAGAATATGAAAACTAACGACCTTACAAAAATAATCAATTTTAGCATGATGGGTAGTTAACCAATCAATCCCTAAAATCACATAAAATGCAAGTATTTTCAAAGCGATGAGATCAACAGGTAATGTGAGGGTGCCGATTAGAATCAAACAAGATTTATAAACAGTGGATTTAATGAAGGTTTCTCCTAACGGAGTTTCAACAAATAAGTCAAAGTCTAATTTCTCAGGGGTCAAGTTCAAACGTTGAGCACAAGCAGGTGAAATAAATGAATGGGCACCGTCCCAGCTGGACTTGACTTCACTACAGGACAAAAGCAAGCTATGTGATCATCATTTCCATAACTGAAACACACCTTGGAAGGCTGTGTACATTTTAGACTGGTGTGTCCCTCCTCTTTTCATCTGTAGCATCTAACTGGTGGTCGTTCTCTTTCCCTAGAAATAGGTGTTGGTTCTGTTGCTGATGTCTTTCCATTGTCATTGTTGAATCTTCTCTTTTTAAAGTTATTTCCACTTGGTTCACCTCTCCTATTATCTTGGTCATAATTACCAATGAAGTGGTTACCATTTCTGGCATGATAATTTCCTCAACGTTGGTTATCACTACTACGATGACTGTTGCCACTGGTACGACTATTATCGTGATGTCAATTGTTGTCTTTTGGTTGAACTGACTCATTATCTAGCTCCAATAATTTTGCCATATTCACAACATATGAATACAAACAAAGTTTATGAGAAATGAGGTAATGACGAATTTTAGGTTTCAAACCTCTCAGAAACATCTGTGTCATTCGCTCCTCATTATCCACCAAATGGGATGCAAACCGAGATAATTCCGCAAACTTGGCCTCATATTTTGATACAGTCATATTATTCTGTTCCAGTTTGATGAATTCCACTTTCTTTATATGACGAATACTTTTCGGAAAATAATTGTTGCTGAATAATTCCTGGAACTTCTCCCAAGACATCTTAAGTGCGGAAAGATGAGTACATTTTACAGATTCCCACCAGTAATCTGCCTCTCCACACAATATAAAGGTGGTGAATGGAACCTTTTGCTTCTCTTTGCACCCCAAGACATCAAATATCTTGGTAATCTGCTTAATCCATGATTCTGCCTTAAGTGGCTCTGGCTTTTCCAAAAACTCCAGCGGTCCCAACTCCTTGAATTGCTTAGCAGTGACCAGCCGTGAGTTACCATTGTTTCCACGTGCATTTTGAACAAAATTCTCTCTCGTTTGGCATTGCATGAATTGTAGAAAGATCCTAAACATTTTATCGTTCATCATTTGGTCGATGTTGTTGTTTACAGGAGGATTATTGGCTTTCTGATGCACATTATCATGTTTATTGATTGGCGGTGTCTCAACGGTCTCATGTGCTCCATTGCTTATCTCAAAATTTTTATATGTTATTCTCAAATACTACTACAAAACAAGGGTTAATTAAATAAATTGATATGCCACATATTATCCATATATTCTGATCGACCAATTCAATAACAAATGTGCTTAGGTAGGACACACTAGCGAAAGTTTTACTCATCTCTCCCCTCCCAGATTTCCACCAGAGATCATATCCCTAAGATCTAATACCAACTATGGCGCCCTCAAAATAAATCCATTCAACCCATTCTCAGTCGCCAAATGTGTGGTATAGAATTCAAATACAAACTTTATTTATACAACTATTAACTGTTGTGTAAAATACGACAAAATATAAGCTATGAGTTTCAATACAAATATTATCTCGTAGACAATATCTAAACTCAAATAAAGTCCTCATTACAATTATTATCACACTATTTTAAAATAGTGAAGACTACTATAACAACCATCTTGGACCATTACTCCACTCCCCGACTAGTCCCAGCTACATTCTCGCCTCTTGAGAAGAACAATGCAACCAAAAGGAAAATGGCGAGCTCAACTAGCACAATAAAGAATATTATGATTAAGATAATGTAAAAAAAAATTATCCTTAGTCCTTAACAGGGAAAAATCTGATAGAATACAATAGACAACAAGTTTTAGATCAACAACTGTAGGGGAAATTGTAATCCATTAGAAGAGTCAAGTAGAGCATGATGCCTACTATCTTCTGTGATTTAAAAGTCCATCGTCAATATTTTATCCATGTAACACCAACCATTAAATATTTTCAATCAACGAATTATCTATGCACTACGGGCCAAAGATAATCGTTTGCATCATCAGTCGTCATGATCATGCCAAACACCTGCCCATCTATGCACTAGTAGTCAAAGAGAACTTTCACCACAAACTTTTATCTATAACATTAAAGGTTATGATTATACCAATACACAATTCCTGGTTATAATCATACCAATCAACATTCAATCTTTGCACTACGGGTCAAAGATGACTTTCAGTACAATATAAGCATGGTGATGATGACAATGATATAAAAAATCAATCAAGTGAGATCAAGGATAAATGTTAGAGACTTATAATTTAATTTATTCAGAGTTCAAAACTGTCTAAATTGTTAACATGATAACTAATTGTGAAGTAAAATTCAAGAATGATATTCATGTATCAAAATTAATATGGACAGAAAAAAAATTAAATTCTGTTGTGAACAGTACTCGTGAATAGTATTGTATGAATAGTACCCCAACATGAAAAGATTAAAATTTAATAAGAAAGTTCAGACCAATATTCCAGTAAAATGATATTAGATGAATTGCAAAACGTAAGGAATTTCTAATCATTTCAGGAATTATAGAAGCAATACTTGCCATAGTAAGTTTAAATTTAGGAATATGAAATGAAATAATATCACTTACATAATATGGAGTATGAAAGAAAATGATATTTCTTACGAGTATTAAAATAAAATAATATCATTTACTTTAGTAGAAAATAAATCTGACTTGGAATATAGGATATTATCCTGAGAAAATCTTGCACTAAAAGCTACACTCAAAAAAATTTGTATACTCAAAAGAAATACTCACAATATTGCAGTAGGAACGCTTGTGATTTATGGTGTGTTTAGGATGGAGGGTTACCCCCCCCCCCCTTTTATAGCGCAGCACGAAGGAAGAAACAATATGATATGCCTAACCTTTTCTTCTTTTTTTTCTTCTCCGCATAACCTTCAATTTCTTCTCTGCCTAACTTTCAACTTCTTATGAGTGAGGACCACTAATTTGGAAGAAAAGAATTGCAGAAATGGTTTTGTCACCAATAAGTGCGCGGAAGTTTTGAAAAAAACTCAAACCCAATTTGCTAACTTTCTCTCTTTTATCACATGTTTATATATATATATATATATATATATATATATATATATATATATATATATATATATATATATATATATATATATATATTATTGTTTAAACAATTATAATATATTATAATAATATATTTGAATGAATATTTTATCGGAAAAGATAATTGTGATTCCATAGAAAAAATTATGTCAAACTTTCAACAAATGTTTCATGGTGAATTCCTTCATTTATATCAAAATTGACCAATATCCACCACATAATAATTATTCACAATTAATATTATATGCTCACAATATAAACAACCAGATCATTCCGAAGAAAGAGGGGGCTTTCTGATAAGGATTTATCTTTATTGGCGCGCAATTATGTAACCTAGCCTCTTTTCTCGACAGAACTTTCTAGACATTGCTAATAATGCTAACTAATAATATTATTTAAATAATATAAAATATTGCATAGATGTTACTGTAACAATTATTGAGATACTATGCAGCAACTACTATGATATTTATTGACTATTGAGTGACTTCTTACATAAGAATCAATAATCAGAGATAGTGTGCAACCATGCATATTACTGTACTTTTATCACCGGGTATTTCAACAGTTAACGGTAAAAGTTTTGCCGTTATTTTTTATAAAAAGTTTATTTTTGTCGCATTTTATATCCGACAATTATTATGTTATGTGGTCCACCAATGAATGCGTCATCGTACGAATATTCCCCGATAAAAAGAATATTTCACAACCAAACGAATATTTTATGACAACTTACTTACTTTACAAAATTTGCACATATGACCCATAACTATAGCATTATATCAAATTAACATCTTATTATTCAAAATAATAATTAGAGAAATTAAATCTTTATTTATAAAAAGTTGGGGTCTTACAAACGTGACTGACAACTGGATAAATTTTGCTTACAAAGCATGAAAAGAGAACAAAAAAGGGCAAAAAAAAACCCTAATTTCATAATTAAACTCTAATAAAAAAAAACTTTCATATTTTCAATATTAATCTTTAATAAAATACAACAAAATAAAAATATCCAAGTTTTCTTTCATAAACTCACCCAGATCTTGATCTTCCCAGATATAGATCTTCGTTTCCAAGCCCTTCGAACGAACTCCAAACTAACAAAATTGGTACTACTTATTGGTGGTGGGTTTTAGTTTTATATGGAAGCTGGATTTGTTGGTTTGGATTTATTCGTGGTGGTGAGAGTCAATGTAAGACCCCAACTTTTATGAATAAAGATTAATTTTTCTCTAAATATCATTTTGAATATTATTGTGTGGATTTGATATAATGTTATAGTTGTGAGTTATATTTACAAATTTTGCAAAGTAAGCAAGTTGTTATAAAATATTCGTTGGTCGAGGAATATTCGTTTTATCAAGGAATATTTGTACGACGGCACAATCATTGGTAGACCCCACAACGGAATTACTATCGAAGTTAGAAAATGATAGAAATATCTTTTTATAAAAATAACGTTGAAAATTTTATCGTTAACTGTCGAAATACCCGGTGATAAAAGTACAGTAATACGCGTGGTTGCATAGTAGCATATGATATTGATTATTGATACTTACGTGAGAAGTCACTCATTTATACTCAATTATTGCTACAGTAATTGATGCATAGTATCTCACATTATTGATTCAATTATTGTCACAACATCATCTGCACAATATTTTATATTATTAAATCAATAATTTAGACGACAAAGTTATTCATATTATTATTTACATTATTGACAATGTCTAGAAAGTTCTGGCGAGGAAATGGTTTGGTCACCTAATTGCGCGCCAATATGGAGAAATCCTTATCGAAAGCCCTCTCTTTCCTGGGAATGATCTGGTTGTTAATATTGCAAGTTATAATATTATTGATGAATAATTATTGGTTTAAATGTGTTTTGTGAAACCATGTGAATTGAGATAAATTGAGATAAATAGAGGGAATTTTTATGAAGTATTTGTTATAAATTTCGCTTATTACATGGACCCCCACTTACTCATTTTTCAAAATAATCGGTAGAAAATTATAAAGTATGTTAGTATATATATAAGTATTATATATATATATAATGTGTGTGTGTGTGCCGTGTGTGTGAGGGTGTGTGTGTCTGGTGGATGAAATGTGGTGGTGGGTGATGAAAGTGATATATATATATATATATATATATATATATTATAAAGTTCTATTTAATTTGATTATTTTTTTATTATTTTAAAAGTTGAGTGTTTGTGAATTCGAAGAAATCAGCCCATGAATTCTTTCAATTGTTGGTCCGTGAAATAAATTCTAAATAGTATTCTTCCATTCTCCTATAAATAGGATGTTTAGTTTAGAAATGAAAATCACACCAGAATCAAAGAATTATTCTTCTATAATATTGAGCGTATTTCTTTAGAGTTTAAGGAAGCTTTAAGTGTAGAAAACAGTGCAAGTTTTCTTCAAGAATATCCCTGATATACCAGTCAGAAGTACTTCCCTTTTAAGGTAAGGGATATTATTTTTGTTCAATATTCGTATGAAATAATATTTTTTTCCATACTCTATAGTATGTAAGTAATATTATATCATTTCAGATTCTGGATTCTACACTAATTTTGTTAAGTATTGCTTCTATACTCCTTGAAATTAGTAGAATATCCTTGAAATTTGTGTTTCATCTAGTATCTTTTCACGAAAATATTATCCTGAACATTCTTGACAATTTTTAATCTTTTTATGTCGGGGTACTATTCCCGAAGTACTATTCACGGGGTACTATTCACTTGAGTACTATTCACCCGGGGTACTATTCATAGTAAAAATTGATTTTTTTTCTATCCAAATCTTTCTTGATACAATATTATTCTTGAATTTTACTCTATAAAGCAGTATCATGTTAAAAATTTGAACATTATTGAATTCTGGATAAATTAATTTATTGTGACGCCCCCAAATCCGTGTAACATCGATTACAGGACATGGTGCTCACGATAACATACCTCATCATCTATTTAAGTAACTCTAATAATAATAATAATAATAATATTAACTATTACATACTTATTCAAAATAAAGTCCCAAGTCTTTACAACCTTTAATAAACTTAAACTTAAACTTAGCGTTTATCGCTACATCACATCATATGCGAAAATATAATTATTACATAAATAACTCTCATCATTTCATCTTAGACTTTCCTTTGTCCTTGCCCGAGCCCTCAGCGTTATCAGCCTTAACTGAAAAGTTTAAGCAAGAATGAGCACAAATTGCCCAGCAAGTATATAGAGTAGTTTGAGAACATACATCAGAAGTAGAAGCATTAGTATGAATATTTCTCAATGGTTGAATTAAATATCAAGAGATAAACTGGAATAACAAGATAAGAGTTCTGGAATTCTCAACAACATACTAAGGGGTGTTAGATACCCTGAACATTACTTTGTTTCATCAAAAACCATCAGACGGTTTAACAATCAAATAGATTGTAAACGGTCTCTGCAAGTACTCCAGGTGATCAGCCTATCGTACCCTACATTGTGCACAAGTATAAAGTTTAAACGCATAAGCGTAAATGGGACTATATGCCCGACATCAGTTGCCCCGTTATTCGGGTTGTTCATCTTAGTATTCATGCGGGACCTCACCAAAGCAATTTGGATTGGTAAACATTCAATAGCTTCAAAGGATTTGAATTTTTCAAACAATATACTATTTTTGCATCAATAACATCTAGCTGAAACGAAAGCTAGAAAGCATGCTTGAATATAGTTCATCAAGGGTATACAAACTTTAAAGTATAGCAGTCACAATAGGAACTGAATCATCAATAACATTTTGCATCACAATTGAAGTTATAGAACTTTACAATAAAGAAGCTTGCACGAATGATTAATTAATCACAAGCCCAAACTTACCCTCGCTGCAATCAACTGAATAAGAGTTGAAAAAAATTATAATGAAAAATAGGGTAAGAAACTTGCCTGATGAGCCTGCTACAATACACGCTAGTAATTAACCTTCACGTAACCTAATTACATGTGTCTCGTTAATCACCATTCCTACACAATCTAGTTTGAAGTATAAGAGTCTCCTATAGATATACTATAAACATCATAAAAAGATATATTTAGAAAATATATGCCACCCATTTTAGACATCATAGGCAGCCCAAACTAGAAATTAAAAAAAATGCCCAAACATAACAGTTTTTACATTTTTTTCAGCTTTACCATATCTCGCTAAAACAGGCATAACTAATTCGTTTTAAAACATTTTTGAGCGATTCTTGCGCCCACGCGAAGCTAACTTCTGGGGCTACAACTTTCGCTCATGGACCATCTTCAAATTCCAAGCACAAAATTCCAGAAAATCTGTGCAAGAGGACTGCACCGAATTTGCTGAACAGATTTGACACAACTACTTTGAAAAGTCATAACTCCTTGCTCCGAAGTCGGAATTAGTCCGTTCCGGAGTCTATGGAAAGCTTATTCAGTGTACTATAATAATCCAAAAGTCCATAATTTTCTAGAAACTGTAGCTAGTACCGAATTTTGTCTTTAGGGTCAGCAGTTCACAGTTTTGTTTTTCTTTTCGGTTTCTAACATGTTTGCTTATGATTTTCATATCTCACTCAAAATAGCTTCGATCCGAACGAAATTTGGACATGTTATACCACATGCTACATACTATTTTACAAAATTATTACATGCCCCAAATGGATTATCTAAGACATGATTTCGAGTGACCAAAAATCCAAAAAAAAATCATGCAAACTAGTTTAACCCAACTTTTGAGAAAATCATGATTTTGATTCTAGCATGCATGGGTTTGATTCCTATTATCTAGACCACTTCTAATAACATATAAATACATGTTACAACCATTCAATTCTCTAACTTTTCATGTTTTCGTCAAATTAGCATCTAGGAGGCATTTTATCAATTAGCTAGCATACATGGCATGATTTCTTGATTCTATACGAATTAGTAACATGTTTATACCAGAATTTTCCTTCCTTAACCGCCACATAGTAGAATCATACCTAAACATGGCATTACAAACAAGACAAACTAATAACCATACTAATTCATGCATTTTCTCCACCATTTTACTTAGGAACATAGAAAATAGCTTGAATGCTTACCTTATGGACGAATTCCTCTTGTTTTGATCGCTTCTAATGCTTCTTCTTGATTGCTAGACTCTCCCAATATCTCCAGAACTCGTTGCTCCCAAGCTCTCACTCACAATTCTCTCTTTTCTTTCTCTTTTGCTCTCTTGGTTAGAATATGGATGTGAAAGAGGAGAATGGGTTTAGATGTAATGTACATATATATAGTGTATTCAACTAAACTCTCTAGTCCCTTGTAACTCCCCCATGATTAGATACCATTACACTCCTCATTCATTTGTCTAATTATGGGTATAAGTTACAAAAATGAAAGGTTGTGGTGTTATAAAGAAAATAAACTCACTCCCTCCTTACTACCATAATATATACGAATATGCTCCTTTTATTATCCCAATTTGATGGTCACGTGGACCCCCCCCCCCCCAGCTGCTGCACTTGAGTATAAAATATTATAATAATCATTTAATCAATTAACAAGTCATTTTGACCATTTTGCCCTCCGTAGTCGAACGTGTCGATACTCATATCGATTCCTACTAAAGTTGACGTCCCGGACGTCATGGAACTATCCGTTTTGTCAAACTCAACTTTAAAATTCGTATTTGACTTTTCCCCCGAAAAAGTCAACCAGTTGACTTTGACCAAAAAGTCAACCGTGACGCATTTTCGTGGTTACAGTCTATCTTGACTAATTTCGACGTTTTGGACTCAAATACGCTGTCCGTGTCACTAAATTCCGCTCCAAACTCAAAGTCATGTTTTAAAGTCATCCCACAAAATTAATAGCATTAACTCCATTCTTACCCATTTTAAATAGTTGAATTATACGGAACCAACCATTCAAACACATCTCATCACATAACATATAAGTAAACATAGATACAAGTAGTAAATAATTATCACATAAGAATTTCACATAAGTTCGTTTATTGAAATTGTTAAATTACATAGAAAATCTCGGTTATTACATTTATAAATCTTTAAAATTTATCCTTGCTCTCATTTAATTGAATTCTTATATCATTGTCACCATCCTCATGCTTATATTGTGATGAAAGTCATCTTTGGCCCGTAGTTCATAGATGGACTGTTGATTGGTATGATTATGCCATGACCTGTAATGTTACAAATGATGTAGTAAAAGTCCTCATTGGCTTATAGTACATTGATGGACAGTTGTTGGCATAATCATGACCACTGGTGATAATACGAATATCCTTGGCCCGTAGTGCATGGATAATTTCTGGATGTGATAATAATTAATATCCTTGGCCCGTAGTGCATGGAAAATTCAATGATGTGGATATTTTATTGAGCAGAGTCTTAGTAATAAAATTGATGATAAACTTTTAAATCATAGAAGATAGTAGATATTATGCTTTACTCGACTCTTTTAATGGATTATTTATCCCGCTGCAGTTAAACTTGTTGCCTATGGTATTCTATCAGTTTAACACTGTTGAAGGCTAACGATAATTTATTCTGCATTATCTTAGTCTTCATATTCTTTACTGGGCTAGTTGAGCTCACCATTTTTTTTCATTATTCTCTTCAGGAAATGAGAATATAACTGGGACTAGTCGGGGAATTGAGTGACGGTCCAGATGGTTTGCTTTAGTAGTCCTCATTATTATGTGAAATACTGTAATAATAAGTGTAATGAGGACTTCATTTGAGTTTAGATATTGTCTAGGATACAATATTCGTGTTAAAACTCTCAGCTTATGTTACACGACAGTTGTATAATTAAGTTTGTATTTATATTCTGTACCATATATTTGGCGACTCAGAATGGGTGATGTATACCTATTTTGGGGGCGTCACATTTGGTATTAAAGCTTAGAGATATGATCCCTAGCTGAGATGTGAGACTAGAACTAGGAGGGGAGAAATGGGTAAATCCTTCGCTAGTATGACCTAATTAAGCTTATTTGTTATTTAATTGGTCGGTCAGAATATAGGGGTAATATATAAAATGTCAATTAACCCTTGTTTTGTGGCAATGTTTGAAAATGACATCCGAAAATGTTGAGTTAAACAACGGAGCACATGAGACCGTTGAGTCACTGACAATCAATAAGCAGGATAATGTGCATCAGAAAGACAATAATCCTCAGGTAAACAACAACACCAAACAAATAATGAACGATGGGATGTTCAGAGGCTTTCTGCCATTCATGCAACATCAAGTGAGAGAGACTCTTGTGCAAAATGCAGGTGGAAACACTGGCAACTCACGGTTAGTCACCGCTAAGAAATTCAAGGAGCTGGGACCAGCGGAGTTTTTGGGAAAGCCAGAACCACTTAAGGCGGAGACGTGGATTAAGAAGATCACCAAGATATTTGATGTCTTGGGATGCTCCAAGGAGAAAAAGGTTCCCTTTGTCACCGTCATGTTATGTGGAGAGGCATATTATTATGGGAATATATAAAGCATACTCAACCTGCCGCACTGAAGATGTCTTGGGAGAAGTTTCAAGAACTGTTCAATGACAAGTGCTTTCCCAAAAGTATCTTCAAATGAAGGAGAATTTATCAAGCTAGAACAAAACAATATGACCGTGTCGCAATACGAGGCTAAGTTTGCCGAGTTGTCCCGATTTGCATCCCATTTGGTAGATAATGAGGAGCATATGACGTGGATGTTTCTAAGAGGTTTGAAACCCAAAATACGTCAATACCTCATTTCTCACAAACTTTGCTTGTATTCAGATGTTGTGAATAAGGCTCAGTTATTGGAGCACAATAATGAGTCAACCCAACCAAGAGAGAGCAGCCGATAAAATGATAATACCAGTTGTAGCAGTCATTGAAGCGGTGACAACAAACGTGAAGGAAATCAACATGCTAGAAATGGTAACCACTTTGGTGGTAATCATGGCCAAGATAATTGAAGTGGAAACTTTATGAAGAGCAGATTCAACAATAATGGAAAGACATCAGCACCAACACCCATTGTTAAGGAAGAAGAATGACCACCGATCGTATGCTACAAATATGGAGGCGAGGGACACATCAGTCCAAACTGTACGCAATAGTCAAAAGTGTGTTACAATTATGGAAGAGAAGGTCACCTAGCCTAATTTTGTCGTGTAGTGAAGTCAAGTCTAGCTAGGATGGAGGCACCAAAGGCCGTCCCAGACAAATCATGGTAGTTCAACAGAGAGCGTTTGTCATGACCTACGTGAAGATAGCGAATAAACGAGTAAAATCGACTTTAGTCGATAATGTTACCGTTACTAAAGCTACAGACCCGGAGCTGATGAATACGAAGAAGAAGGTTCAAGAGGGTGTTATTTTAAAAGCAAGAGTTACTGAAGAGAGGAAATCTCAACCCTCGATATTATTGGCCCATTTAAAATCCTTGATCGAGTAGGAACTGTGGCCTATAAACTCGTTTTACCGCCAAGTATGTCGTGTGTTCATAACATTTTTCACGTATCGATGTTACGTAAATATTTGGATGACCCGAACCACGTTATTAAATTAGAACTAGATGAGATAGCAGAAGATTTAACGTATGAGGAGATACGTGTTAAAATCTTGGATAAGAAAGATCGTATTCAACACTCAAGGGTTATACCTCATGAGTTAGAATCCAAAATAAAGTCAAGGTATCCTCATCTCTTCGACATACCAGGTACGTACATAAATTTCGACGGTGAAATTCCATAAGGAGGGGAGATTGTGAGACCCCAAATTTTATGAATAAAGATTTATATTTCTCAAAATATTTTTTTGAATATTATGGTGTGGATTTAATATAATGTTATAGCTGTGGGTAGTATTTATAAATTTTACAAAGTATGCAAGTTGTTGTATTATATTCGATTGGTCGGGGAATATTCTTTTTGTCAGGGAATATCTGTACGACAGTACAATCATTGGTGGACCCCACAACAGAATTATTGTCGGATTGAGAAAATGACAAAAATATTTTTATAAAAATAACGGCGGAAGTTTTACCGTTAAAACTGTTAAACTACCCGGTAGTAAAAGTACAGTAATACGCGTGGTTGCATAATAGCACACGGTATTGATTATTGATGCTTACGTGAGAAGTCACTCAGTTTTGTTCAATTATTGCTACAGTAATTGCTGCATAGTATCTCACGTTATTTGATTCAATTATTGTCGATATTTTATATATTATTAAATCAATAATTGAGATTACAAAGTTATTAATATTATTATTTGCAATATTAACGATGTCTAGAAGTTCTGTCAAGGAGAGGTTTGGTCACCTAATTGCGTGCCAATAGGGAGAAATCCTTATTGGAAAGCCCCCTCTTTCCTGGGAACGACCTGGTCGATTAATATTGTGAATTATAATAATGATGATAAATGTTGTTAAATATATTGAGGTGTCTTTTTATGAAGTCACGGATTTATATATATATATATATATATATATATATATATATATATATATATATATATATATATATTGTTTTATTAGTATTATTAATGTAATAAAACAAAAAAGCTTTTTATATAAAGCAGAATACTTTTATAAAGTTATTTATTTTATTAGACTATAAATAGAATATATTATATTCTATTATGCATAGTGTTTTGCATAGTAAAATCTTTTTATATAAAACAGAATACTTTATAGAGTTATTTATTTTATTAGACAATAATTAGAATATATTATATTTTATTATGCATAGTGTTTGCATAGTGTTTGTATAGTAAAATATTTTTATATAAAACGGAATACTTTTATAAAATTATTTATTTTATTAGACTATAAATAGAATATATTATATTTTATTATGCATAGTGTTTACATAGTACCTGCATAGTGTTTTGTATAGTAAAATCTTTTTATATAAAACAGAATACTTTTTTAAAGTTATTTGTTTTATTAGACTATAAATAGAATATATTTTATTTTATTTAAAAGATTTTGTTTTATTAGAATATTTTATTTATACAGCATAGTAAATCAATATAGACCGTCCGTTTAAAAGTAAATCAATCTGGATCGTTCATGACTAAGTTACTATTTAGTCCATTCTCCTATAAATAGAAGCTCATTCTTTCATTATTTCTTATGAATTCACTGAAAATCTAGAGAGAGAAACTATAGAGAGAAAGAAGAAAAGTATTCTGCTACTTCACTACTCCTATATCCAGTTCTTCTAAGGTAAGGGGTATTATTTCTTTTGTATTCATGAAGAGAACTTCTGTTATTCCATTCTTTATGATTCTGTTGGAATAACATGTATACGCGGACTACCCTATACTTGGTGAAATTCTTCTATTATTCCATTCTTTATTATTATGTTGGAATAACCTGTCTATGCGAAGTACCGCATACATGGTAAAATTCTTCGGTTATTCCATTCTTTATTATTCTGTTGGAATAACCTGTATACGCGGACTACCCTATACATGGTGAAATTCTTTCGTTATTCCATTCTTTATCATTATGTTGGAATAATATGTCTATGCGAAGTACCGCATACATAGTGAAATTCTTCTGTTATTCCATTCTTTATCATTATGTTGGAATAACATGTTAATACGAAGTACCACATACATGGTGAAATTCTTTTATTATTCCATTCTTTATTATTCTGTTGGAACATCCTGTCTGTGCGTTTATGCATAACCTGGTTCCGTTATTTATTATTCTGTCAGAATATCCTGTCGGTGCGTATTATGCCTGACCTGGTTCCATTAATTATTATTTTGTTGGAATAACCTGTCTGTGCGGTCTATCGCATGCATGGTGAGTTCTGTTGTTATTCCATTCTTTATTATTTTGTTGGAATATCTTGTCAGTGTGAATTTCGCCTGACCGGTTTTGTTATTTATTATTCTGTTTGAATAACCTGTCTGTGCAGTTTATCGCATAGCTGGTGATTTCTTTTGTTATTCCATTCTTTATTATACTCAGTTGGTTAAAGTTTTGACTTCTATACTCCATGAAATTAGTGTAATATCCTTGATATTTGCGCTTCATCCAGTATCTTTTCATAGAAATATTCTTTTGAGCATTCTTCAATTTACTCTACAAAGAAGTATCATGTTGACAATTTGGACGTTATTAGTTCCTGGATAAATTAATTCTTGAATTTGTTTTATTGAATTCTTATATCATTGTCATCATCCTTATGTTTATATTATGTTGAAAGTCATTTGTGTCCTGTAGTGCATAGATGGACTTGGTATGATTATGACCAGGGATTAATCGGTATAATCATGACCGTAATGTTACAAATGATGTGGTAAAAGTCCTCATTGGCCCGTAGTGCATTGATGGACAGTTGTTAGCATGATCGTGACCATTGATGAATACACGAATATCCTTGGCCCGTAGTGCATAGATAATTTGTGGTGGAGATACTAATGATTATCCTTGATCGTAGTGCAAGGATGATGTGGATTATTTATTAAGCTGAGTCTCAGCGATAAAAGTGATGAAAAACCTTTTAAATCATAAAAGATAGTAGATTTTATTCCCTACTTGACTCTTTTAATGGATTGCTTGTTCCGCTGCAGTTAAACTTAATATTTGTTATATTTTATCAGTTTAACATTATTGAAGACTAATGATAATTTATTCTACATTATCTTAGTCATAATATTTCTTACTGGGCTAGTTGAGCTCACCCTTTCTTTCACTGTTCTCTTCAGGAAATGAGAACGTAGCAGGGACTAGTCGGGGAACGGAGTAACGGTCCAGATGATAGCATTAGTAGTCCTCACTATTCTATTAAATAGTATGACAATAAATGTAATGAGGACTCCATTGAGTATGGATATTGTCTAGATGTCAATATTCTTATTAAAACTCTTTGATTATGTTATGTCGTATTTTATACGACTGTTGTATAATTAAGTTGTATTTATATTCTGTACCATGTATTTGGCGACTTAGAATAGGTGATGTATACCTATTTTGGGGGCGTCACATTTGGTATCAAAGCTTAGGGATATGATCACTGGCTGAGATGTGAGACAAGAACTAGGAGGGGAGAGACGGGGAATTCCTTCACTAGTATGACCTACCTAAGTTTATTTTGTATTTAATTGGTCGGTCAAAGTATAGGGATAATATGTGATATGTTAATTAACCCTTGTTTTGTGGCAGTGTTTGAAAATGGCAGCTGAAAATGTTCACAATGGAGTGAATGAGACCGTTGAGACACCTTTAATCACTAATCAGGTTAATGTGGTGTCAGACATAGAAGAAATTAAAGATATCTATGTGGTGGGTGAAGAACTAATAGTTGCACCCGAGCTAGTTGCAGAGGTAGCAGCTGAGAGTGAAGAAGAAGAGTAAGAAGAAGTACTTGAGGAGAATTTATTAGAAAAATTTTATGATCGAAATTTAGAATTGCAAAATCGTGTTCATGAGTTAGAAGAGCAGGCTGAAGAATGGTAGGCGGTCGTGGAGCAAAAGGATGCAATAATTCAAGCTTGTGTTACCCGATATGTGATGCTTGAACAAAAGCACTCTTTGGCAGAGTATAAGATGATAAAGCTGGAATCTGAGCTGAAAGAAGAAACAACTGAACGAGTAAGAATGAGTGATGCATGGGTAAAAGCCGCACGATGCGTTGATATGGTGGAAAGAGATGTCTGATCTAAGAAGGCTAAAATAGATGATATGTATTTCTCTTTTTGGACAGCAATTGAGAGAACCTAACATCGAATTTTGAATTACCTGTACATTACGGTCAACCTCAATTTGATATGGATCGAAGATTAATGATTCAGATCATGAAATAGGAGTTCTATGAAGCAGTTGAGGCTGGAATATGCCCTATAGAAAAGTCAATTTCAACGGTAGTGATGACACCAAATACTGCCCCAAACAAGTCAAAGCCGGGTAGTTCAAGGGAGAGCGATTGTCATGACTTCCCAACAAGTGAGGAACCTAAATGAAGTTATCATGGGTTAGTTAATTATAAATTCTTGCGAAGTCTATACCTTATTAGATACCGGTTCTACCCATTCTTTTATCTCTCTTGCTTGCGCTCAACGTTTAAATTTGACTCTTGAGAAATTAGACTTTGACTTATTTGTTGAAACTCCGTTAGGAGAAACCTTCGTTACCTCCACTGTTTATAAATCTTGTTTGATTCATATCAATACTCTTATGTTACCTGTCGATCTTATCTCTTTGAAAATACTTGCCCTTGATGTAATTTGAGGAATCGATTGGTTAACTACTCATCATGCTAAAATTGATTATTTTCGTAAGGTTGTTAGCTTTTATATTCCTAACCAACCTGTTATACGAATTCAAGCAACCAAACCACTAAAGTCAATCATTATCATATCAAGACATAAGTAAAGAGCCCTGAACCTTTTGTTGGTAACTTCCTTGTGTGGAATGCACCTAAGCCAGACTTTTCGTAGGTGACGTTGTGAATAACGGTGGCAAATTGATAGGTATCAATGTGACGTGCTATCTAAGTCTTGGATGAGGGTCACAGTTTTAATGATATTTCTATCGTTAATAAATTTCTTGACGTATTCTTGAAGACTTCTTGGCCTACCCCAGAGCGTGAAATCGAATTTTGTATTAACCCCAGTACAAAACCTATTTCTTCAACCCTTAAATATTTATTCACCTAAAACGAATGTATAATGCGCCAAAGACGTTGGCTCGAGCTGTTGAAGATTACGATTATACCATTCAATATCATCGTGGAAGAGCGGACGTGGTAGCTGACGCGTTGAGTAGAAGATCGTATGCATTTATGAGTACGAATATACGAACCTACGTGAAGATAGAGAATATACGAGTAGAATCAACTTTAGTCGGTAATGTTAAAGCTGCTAAAGCTACAGACCCGGAGCTGATGAATACGAAGAAGAAGGTTCAAGAGGGCGTCATTTTAAAAGCAAGAGTTTCTTAAGAGAGGAAATCTCAACCCTCGATTTTATTGGCACATTTGAAATCCTTGATCAAGTAGGAACTGTGGCCTATAAACTCGTTTTATCGCCAAATATGTCGCGTGTTCATAACGTTTTTCATGTATCGATGTTACGTAAATATGTGGATGACCCGAACCACGTTATTAAATTAGAACTAGACGAGATAGCAGAAGATTTAACGTATGAGGAGATACGTGTTAAAATCTTGGATAAGAAGGATCGTATTCAACACTCAAGGGTTATACCTCATGAGTTAGAATCCAAAATGAAGTCAAGGTATCATCATCTCTTCAGCATACCAGGTACGTACGCAAATTTCGATGGCGAAATTCTATAAGGAGGGGAGATTGTGAGACCCCAAATTTTACGAATAAAGATTCAGATTTCTCGAAATATTTTTTAGAATATTATGGTGTAGATTCGATATAATGTTATAGTTGTGAGTAGTATTTATAAATTTTGCAAAGTATGTAAGTTGTTGTATTATATTCGATTGGTCGGGGAATATTCTTTTTGTCAGGGAATATCCGTACGACGGTACAATCATTGGTGGACCCCACAATAGGAATTATTGTCGGATTGAGAAAACGACAAAAATATTTTTATGAAAATAACGATGGAAGTTTTACCGTTAAAACTGTTGAACTACCCGGTAGTAAAAGTACAGTAGTACGCGTGGTTGCATAGTAGCACACGGTATTGATTATTAATGCTTACGTGAGAAGTCACTCAGTTTTGTTCAATTATTGCAACAATAATTGCTGAATAGTATCTCACGTTATTTGATTCAATTATTGTCGATATTTTATATATTATAAAATCAATAATTGAGATGACAAAGTAATTAATATTATTATTTGCAATATTAATGATGTCTAAAAGTTCTGTCAAGGAGAGGTTTGGTCACCTAATTGCGTGCCAATAGGGAGAAATCCTTATTGGAAAGCCCCCTCTTTTCTGGGAACGACATGGTCGATTAATATTGTGAATTATAAAAATGATGATAAATATTGTTAAATATATTGAGGTGTCTTTTTATGAAGTCACGAAAGTTTATATATATTATAAATTTAAATTTTGTTTTATTAGTATTATTAATGTAATAAAACAGAAACGCTTTTTATATAAAACAGAATACTTTTATAAAGTTATTTATTTTATTAGACTATAAATAGAATATATTATATTCTATTATACATAGTGTTTTGCATAGTAAAATCTTTTTATATAAAACAGAATACTTTTATAAAGTTATTTGTTTTATTAGACAATAATTAGAATATATTATATTTTATTATGCATAATTCATGCATAGTATTTGCATAGTAAAATCTTTTTATATAAAACATAATACTTTTATAAAGTTATTTGTTTTATTAGACTATAAATAGAATATATTATATTTTATTATGCATAGTATTTATATAGTACCTACATAGTGTTTTGCATAGTAAATTTTTTTTTATATAAAACAGAATACTTTTCTAAAGTTATTTGTTTTATTAGACTATAAATAGAATATATTATATTTTATTTAAAAGATTTTGTTTTATTAGAATATTTTATTTATACTGCATAATAAATCAATATGGACCGTCCGTTTAAAAGTAAATCAATTTAGACCGTTCATAACTTAGTTACTATTCAGTTCATTCTCCTATGAATAGAAGTTCATTCTTTCATTATTTCTTACGAATTCACTGAAAATCTAGAGAGAGAAACTATAGAGAGAAAGAAGAAAAGTATTCAACTACTTTACTACTCCTATATCCAGTTCTTCTAATGTAAGGGGTATTATTTCTTTTATATTCATGAAGAGAACTTCTGTTATTCCAATATTTATCATTATGTTAGAATAACATGTCTATGCGAAATACCGCATACATGGTGAAATTCTTCTGTTATTCCATTACTTATCATTATGTTGGAATAACCTGTCTATGCGAAGTACCGCATACATGGTGAAATTCTTGTATTATTCCATTCTTTATTATTCTGTTGGAACATCATGTCTGTACGTTTACGCATGACCTAGTTCCGTTATTTATTATTCTATTGGAATATCCTGTCGGTACGTATTACGCCTGACCTGGTTCCATAAATTATTATTTTATTGGAATAACGTGTCTGTGCAGTCTATCGCATGCATGGTGAGTTCTGTTGTTATTCCATTCTTTATTATTTTGTTGGAATATCCTGTCGGTACGAATTTCGCCTGACCTTGTTTCGTTATTTATTATTCTGTTGAAATAACATGTCTATGTGGTTTATCGCAAGCCTGGTGATTTCTTTTGTTATTCCATTCTTTATTATACTCAGTTGGTTAAAGTTTTGACTTCTATACTCCATGAAATTAGTGGAATATCCTTGATATTTGCGCTTCATCTAGTATCTTTTCATAGAATTATTCTTCTGAGCATTCTTGAATTTTACTCTACAAAGAAGTATCATGTTGACAATTTGGACGTTATTAGTTCTTGGATAAATTAATTTTTTAACTTGTTTTATTAAATTCTTATATCATTGTCATCATCCTCATGTTTATATTATGTTGAAAGTCATATGTGGCCTGTAGTGCATAGATGGACTTGGTATGATTATGACCAGGGATTAATCGGTATAATCATGACTGTAATGTTACAAATGATATGGTAAAAGTTCTTATTGGCCCTTAGTGCATTGATGGATAGTTGTTGGCATGAATATGACCATTGATGAATACACGAATATCCTTAGCCTGTAGTGCATGGATAATTTGTGGTGGTGAGACTAATGATTATCCTTGGCCGTAGTGCAGGGATGATGTGAATATTTATTGTGACACCCCCAAAATAGGTCCATTCCACCCAACCCATTCTGAATTGTCAAATACATGGTACAGAAACAACTACAACTTTTACAACCCATAAGCTGTGAGTTTGAATACAAACTTTGTCATCTAGACAATATTCACATGAAAATAAATCCCCATCATAATTATTGATACATAATTTTACAAAAAAAATGGTGAGGACTACTAAACAACTCTCTCTAGAACCTTCATTCCATACCCCGACTAGTACTCGCTACATTCTCTCCTCCTGAGAAAAAAAATAGAACAACAAGGAAAAAGGGTGAGCTCAACTAGCCCAGTAAAGAATATTATGACTAAGATAATATACAACAAATTATCGTTAGTCTTCAACAGGGAAAAATCTGATAGAATACAATAGACAACAAGTTTTAGATCAACAACTGCAGCGGAAACAACAATTCATTAGAAGAGTTAAGTAGAGAATAAAATCTACTAACATCTATGAATTTAAAAGTCCATCATCAATATTTTATCCCTGTAACATCAATCAATATATGTCTCAAATCAAATCAAATATTCATTTTTGCACTACAGGCCAAAGATATTCATTAGTTGGTCATGTTCATCTAAACACATGTTCATCTTTGCACTACGGGCCAAAGATATTCATCAATTGTTCATGTTCATCTCAACACCTGTACATCTTTGCACTACGGGCCAAAGATATTCATAACAAAATCAACCATCTTTGCACTACAGGCCAAAGATATTCAGTAACACCATCATTTAGGACTGAGGATGATGAAAAATATTTTAAAGAAAACGGATCCAGTGAAACAAAATAACAAGTATTAAGGATTCGTACTTTAAACAATCCGAGTTCAAAAATACTTCATAAATAACCATACTGAAGTAAAATTCAATAATGATCAAAACATAGATCCAATCAAAGCTAGTATCCAGAATAGATATTTTGGACAAAAAGAAGAAATTTCATTTTTCGGTGAATAGTGTCGTATTCGTGAATAGTACCGTATACGTGAATAGTATCGTATACGTGAATAGTAACTCCGACACCAAAAGATAGAAATTTCACAAAAAACATCTCCATGCTTCGTGAATAGTAACTCATGAATAGTAACTCGTGAATAGTAACTCGTGAATAGTAACTCATGAATAGTAACTCCGACATGAAAAAGTTCCAAATTTGATAAAAAGTTCCAACCAATATTTTAACATAATGATATTGAAGAAATAATATCATTTGAGAAGAAAATAACATCCTTTACCTCGAAAGACAGCACTTCTAGTTAAAACACCGGATATAGGCTATGACTTAAACTTGCACCGTATAGCAATACTCAAAGTATACTCAAAACACTCACAAGAATACGCTCGATAATATAGAGAGAGAAAACTTCAGTTTCTGGTGTGATTTTCAATTCTAACCTAAGCACCTATTTATAGGAAATTGCTTAGAACACCAAAGCAGAAAATTTAATATAATATTATTATATAATTTAAAATTTCCTACGCCATCCTTTGAAGAACTGAATTCAGCCATCTTTGTTGCTCCACAATAATGACAAAAACAAAAAAAAACGTTTTTGTTATTAAAAACAATTAAAACTTCCAAAAATCAATTATTTCGGAGCTTCGGAACTTCAATAATTCACAATAAATAGCCCTTTTTGTCAGAAAATTCGAATCTCGCGAGTTTTTATAGGAAATTCAATTCTGTACAACTTTGCAGAAGGAAGTTTTTCCAAATTCTAAACAAAAATTGACCAAAATCCATAAACAGGTGATTTTACAGGCTATAATCAAATTTTCAGTCAATAATTGTGTCCACCAACACACAAAATATGTGTTAAACATTTAATGCCACAAAAATACTCTTCCTCCTCATATACTCATATATCCCACATTCATTATAAAAATATCACCGTTAATATATTATTAAAATAATATATTTAAATGAATTATTTTATCAGAAAAAGATAAAATATTAATTTTCAACAATTGTCACATTAAAAATTTTCTCCATCTATATCCACATAATTTAATATTTTCCTCATCATATAAATCAATAATTAATTATTCACAAATAATATTACAGAATCACAGTACTGGCAACCAGGCCGTTCCCAGAAAAGAGGGGGCTTTCCAATAAGAATTTCTCCTTACTGGCGCGTAATTAGATGACCAAACCTCTCCTTAGACAGAACTTTCTAGACATTGCCAATAATGTTATCAAATAATATTATTCAGATAATATGAATTATTGCTTCGATAATGAAAAATACTGTGTAGTGACAATTATTGAAACAACGGTAATATAAAATATCAATGCAGCAATTATTGAATCAATAACATAAAATACTGAACAGTAATTACTGTATCCATTATTGAGTAGTGCCTTCTTACGTAAGAGTCAATAATTGGTGCAATACCGTGTGCTACTGTGCAACAACGCGTATTACTTCACTTTATCCACCGGGTATTCCAACAGTATAAACAGTAAAAACTACGCCGTTATTTATAAACAACTTATTTTTGTCGTTTTCTTCATTCAATCGCTTTCCGTTATGAGGCCCACAAAAGACTGCGCCGTCGTACGAATATTCCCCAACAGCAAGAATATTCCACGACCAAACGAATATTCCCCGACAACAATGAATATTTTATAACCACCTGTTTATTCGAAATATTTACGCATTTTACCCATAACTTTCCACATTAATCAAATCAACCCTTACTATTTCACAATAATAAATAAAGGAAAATCCTTTTTATTTAAAAAATTTTCAGGGTCTTACAACCTCCCCTCCTTATGAAATTTCGTCCTCGAAATTGACGTACGTAACTGGTGTTTCGAAAAAGTAAAGATACCTCGCTTTCATTTCTGTTTCCAACTCCAATGTCATTTCCTCTATAGCATGATTCCTCCACAAAACTTTAACTTGTGGTATGAACTTCGTGCGTAGGACATGCTCTTTCCCATCCAACATCTTGACAGGTACCTCCTCGTACGTTAAGTCTTCAGCTATTTCGTCCGATTCTAACTCAATGACGTGGTTCGAGTCGTCCACATCGGTACATAAAAAACGTTATAAACACGCGACATACTTGGCGGTAAAACGAGTCTATAGGCCACAGTTCCTATTCGACCGAGAATTTCAAATGGATTAATAAATCGAAGGTTTGAGCTTTGCTCACATCGCCAATTCTCGCTTTTGGAATAACAACTTCTTGCACCTCCTTCTTCAAATTCATCAGCTCCAGTGTGTAGCTTGAACAGCTTTAACTTTATCGATTAAAGTCGATTATACTCGTATATTATCACGTACGTACTTAGAGTTTTCATCTCCATCTCTATTATGTGTAAATTATACGAAATGAGTCTTTGACAATATCGTACTCGTACTTGTATACGATCTTCTACTCAACACGTCAGCTACCACGTTCGTTTTTTTTTTTAAGACGGTATGGTCAGAACATGTGCCGAAATGAGTCTCCTCTTGAGTTCTTCGAAGCTCTTCCCACATTCCTTGCTTCATTCGAATTTTGTATCTCTACGAGTCAGCTGCGTTAATGAAGTAGCGATTCGAGAATATCCTTCAACGAATCTCTGATAATAATCAACTAAGCCTAGAAAGCTACGTATTTCGATTATCGACTTAGGTTGTTCTCAACTGTGACTCATATCCCAACCTTAGATAACACGTTACAATAACACCTATCAATTTACTACCGTACGAATATGGCATCCCCTACGGAGAGTCTGGCTTCGGTGCATTCCACAAAGGAAGTCACAAGATAAAGGCTCGGGTATCAACTTCTACAGTTGGGTTTTTAACTCCTGAAGTTCAATAGGAGCCATTCGATATGAGATTTTAGAAATGGGTTTTTTTTTTACCGGATTCAAAGTCGATACAAAATTTTATATCACGCTCTAGGAGTAAGCCAAGAAATTCTTCAGGAAATACATCAGAAAATTCACTAACAACAGAAATATCATTCAAATCTGATGTACTTTTGTTCAAGTCCATGACATGGGCTAAGAAAACATGACATCCATTTTTCAATAAACGAATGACTTCATGGCTTGATATAAAAATGTTTGACTTCAATGGTTTGATTGCTTGAGTTCGAATATCAGGTTGCTTAAGAATATGAAAACTAACAACCTTTACAAAGCAATTAATTTTGGCATGATGAGTAGTTAACCTTAAAATCACATCAAAAGCAAATATCTCTATAGAAATAAGGTTAACAAGAAATGTGATAGTGCCAACTTGAATCAAGCAAGATTTCTAAACAACGGATGTAATGAAAGTTTCTCCTCACGGAGTCTCCAAAAATAGGTCAAAGTCTAATTTCTCCGGAGTCAAGTTCAAACGTTGAACGCAAGCAAGAGAGATAAAAGAATGGGTAGAACCGGTATCTAGTAAGGTATAAACTTCGCAAGAATTATAATTAACTAACCCGTGCTAACTTCGTTCGGGTTCCTCGTATTTTGACCGGTCACGACAAACGCTCTTCCAGGAACTGTTGACTTTGACTTTTCTGGGGCAGCCTTTTGAATCACCATCCCCGCTGGAATTGGTTTCGCTACCGTACACTCTCGAGCGATATGTCCTTCCTTTCCACAATTATAGCATACCTTGAACTATTGTGGACAGTTTGGGCTGATATGTCCCTCTTTCCCGCATTTGTAACATACGACCGGTGGTCTTTCTTCTCCCTTGGAACCAGTTGCTGCTGGCACTGTCGTCTTCACATGGTCGTTGTTAAATCTCCTCTTTTTAAAATCTCCTCCCGACTCGCTTCTTCTATTTTCATGGCCACGATTACCACCAGAGTGGTTACCACCTTTGCCCGTATTCTTCTTTCTCTGCTGGTTATCGTTATTCTGATGACTGCTATCTTCGGTATGATCCCGGTTATGGTCCCTCGATTGAACGTACTCGTTATCTCGCTCTAACAACTGAGCCCTGTTGACAACATCTGAATAGATAGAAAATTTATGAGAAATGAGATACTGACGTATGCCGGGTTTCAAACCTCTCAGAAACATCCGCGTCATACGTTCCTCATTCTCCACCAAATGAGGTGCAAACCTGGATAACTCCGCAAACTTCGCCTCGTACTGGGACACCGTCATGTTATTCTACTCCAGTCTAATAAACTCCACTTCTTTCATATGACGAATACTTTCAGGAAAGTATTTTTCGTTGAAAAGTTTCTGAAACGTCTCCCATGACATGCTAAGTGCGGCTGGATGTGTACGCTTCACAGACTCCCACCAGTAGTCTGCCTCGCCACGGAACATAAAGGTGGCGAATGGAACCTTCTGTTCCTCCGTGCATCCCAAGACATCGAATATCTTGGTAATTTGTTTGACCCATGTTTCCGCCATGATCGGATCGGGCTTTCCCCAGAATTCCGGTGGTCCCAACTCTTTGAACTGCTTGGCTGTGACAAGCCGAGCATTGCTATCATTTCCACCCGTATTCTGTACACGAGTCTCCCTCGTCTGGTTTTGCATGAACTGCAAAAAGCTCTTAAACATCCCGTCGTTCATCGTCTGCTCAGTGGCGTTGTTCACAGGAGGAACATTGCCAGCCTGTTGCACATTCTCCTCGTTGGTAAGTACAGGCATCTCCACGGTCTCATTAACTCCACTGTTAATATTCTCAGTCGACATTCTCAAATACTGCCATAAAACAAAGGTTAATTAAACAAATTAACAAGTCACATAATACCCCTATATACTGACCAACTAACAAATAAGCTTAGGTAGGACACACTAGCGAAGGAATTACTCGTCTCTCCCCTCCTAGTTCTATTCCCCGATCTCCGCCAGAGATCATATCCCTAAGCTCTGATACCAACTGTGACACCCCCAAAATAGGTCCATTCCACCCAACCCATTCTGAGTTGTCAAATACATGGTACAGAAACAACTACAACTTTTACAACCCATAAGCTGTGAGTTTGAATACAAACTTTGTCATCTAGACAATATTCACATGCAAATAAATCCCCATCATAATTATTGATACATAATTTTACAAAAAAATGGTGAGGACTACTAAACAACTCTCTCTAGAACCTTCATTCCATACCCCGACTAGTACTCGCTACATTCTCGCCTCCTGAGAAAAAAAATAGAACAACAAGGAAAAAGGGTGAGCTCAACTAGCCCAGTAAAGAATATTATGACTAAGATAATATACAACAAATTATCGTTAGTCTTCAACAGGGAAAAATCTGATAGAATACAATAGACAACAAGTTTTAGATCAACAACTGCAGCGGAAACAACAATTCATTAGAAGAGTTAAGTAGAGAATAAAATCTACTAACATCTATGAATTTAAAAGTCCATCATCAATATTTTATCCCTGTAACATCAATCAATATATGTCTCAAATCAAATCAAATATTCATCTTTGCACTACAGGCCAAAGATATTCATTAGTTGGTCATGTTCATCTAAACACATGTTCATCTTTGCACTACGGGCCAAAGATATTCATCAATTGTTCATGTTCATCTCAACACCTGTACATCTTTGCACTACGGGCCAAAGATATTCATAACAAAATCAACCATCTTTGCACTACAGGCCAAAGATATTCAGTAACACCATCATTTAGGACTGAGGATGATGAAAAATATTTTAAAGAAAACGAATCCAGTGAAACAAAATAACAAGTATTAAGGATTCGTACTTTAAACAATCCGAGTTCAAAAATACTTCATAAATAACCATACTGAAGTAAAATTCAATAATGATCAAAACATAGATCCAATCAAAGCTAGTATCCAGAATAGATATTTTGGACAAAAAGAAGAAATTTCATTTTTTGATGAATAGTGTTGTATTCGTGAATAGTGCCGTATACGTGAATAGTATCGTATACGTGAATAGTAACTCCGACACCAAAAGATAGAAATTTCACAAAAAACATCTCCACGCTTCGTGAATAGTAACTCATGAATAGTAACTCGTGAATAGTAACTCATGAATAGTAACTCATGAATAGTAACTCCGACATGAAAAAGTTCCAAATTTGATAAAAAGTTCCAACCAATATTTTAACATAATGATATTGAAGAAATAATATCATTTGAGAAGAAAATAACATCCTTTACCTCGAAAGACAGCACTTCTAGTTAAAACACCGGATATAGGCTATGACTTGAACTTGCACCGTATAGCAATACTCAAAGTATACTCAAAACACTCACAAGAATACGCTCGATAATATAGAGAGAGAAAACTTCAGTTTCTGGTGTGATTTTCAATTCTAACCTAAGCACCTATTTATAGGAAATTGCTTAGAACACCAAAGCAGAAAATTTAATATAATATTATTATATAATTTAAAATTTCCTACGCCATCCTTTGAAGAACTGAATTCAGCCATCTTTGTTGCTCCACAATAATGACAAAAACAAAAAAAAACGTTTTTGTTATTAAAAACAATTAAAACTTCCAAAAATCAATTATTTCGGAGCTTCGGAACTTCAATAATTCACAATAAATAGCCCTTTTTGTCAGAAAATTCGAATCTCGCGAGTTTTTATAGGAAATTCAATTCTGTACAACTTTACAGAAGGAAGTTTTTCCAAATTATAAACAAAAATTGACCGAAATCCACAAACAGGTGATTTTACAGGCTATAATCAAATTTTCAGTCAATAATTGTGTCCACCAACACACAAAATATGTGTTAAACATTTAATGCCACAAAAATACTCTTCCTCCTCATATACTCATATATCCCACATTCATTATAAAAATATCACCGTTAATATATTATTAAAATAATATATTTAAATGAATTATTTTATCAGAAAAAGATAAAATATTAATTTTCAACGATTGTCACATTAAAAATTTTCTCCATCTATATCCACATAATTTAATATTTTCCTCATCATATAAATCAATAATTAATTATTCACAAATAATATTACAGAATCACAGTACTGGCAACCAGGCCGTTCCCAGGAAAGAGGGGGCTTTCCAATAAGAATTTCTCCTTACTGGCGCGCAATTAGATGACCAAACCTCTCCTTAGACAGAACTTTCTAGACATTGCCAATAATGTTATCAAATAATATTATTCAGATAATATGAATTATTGCTTCGATAATGAAAAATACTGTGTAGTGACAATTATTGAAACAACGGTAATATAAAATATCAATGCAGCAATTATTGAATCAATAACATAAAATACTGAACAGTAATTACTGTATCCATTATTGAGTAGTGCCTTCTTACGTAAGAGTCAATAATTGGTGCAATACCGTGTGCTACTGTGCAACAACGCGTATTACTTCACTTTATCCACCGGGTATTCCAACAGTATAAACGGTAAAAACTACGCCGTTATTTATAAACAACTTATTTTTGTCGTTTTCTTCATTCAATCGCTTTCCGTTATGAGGCCCACAAAAGACTGCGCCGTCGTACGAATATTCCCCAACAGCAAGAATATTCCATGACCAAACGAATATTCCCCGACAACAATGAATATTTTATAACCACCTGTTTATTCGAAATATTTGCGCATTTTACCCATAACTTTCCACATTAATCAAATCAACCCTTACTATTTCACAATAATAAATAAAGGAAAATCCTTTTTATTTAAAAAATTTTCGGGGTCTTACATTTATTAAGCTGAGTCGCAGCGATAAAAGTGATGAAAAACCTTTTAAATCATAGAAGATAGTAGATTTTATTCTCTACTTAACTCTTTTAATGGATTGCTTGTTCCGCTGCAGTTAAACTTGATGTTTGTTATATTTTATCAGTTTAACATTGTTGAAGACTAATGATAATTTATTTTAGATTATCTTAGTCATAATATTTCTTACTGGGCTAGTTGAGTTCACTCTTTCTTTCACTGTTCTCTTCAGGAAATGAAAACATAGCCGGGACTAGTAGGGGAACAGAGTAACGGTCCAGATAATAGCATTAGTAGTCCTCACTATTCTATTAAATAGTGTGACAATAAATGTAATGAGGACTCCATTGAGTGTGGATATTGTCTAGATGACAATATTCTTATTAAAACTCTTAGATTATGTTATGTCATATTTATACGACTGTCGTATAATTAAGTTGTATTTGTATTCTATACCATGTATTTGGCGACTCAGAATAGATGATGTATACCTACTTTCGGGGCGTCACAAACTTTCTAGCCTACCCCTAGAGAGTGAAATTAAATTTTGTATAAACCTTGAACCCAGTACAAAACCCATTTCTAAAGCCCCATATCGAATGGCTCCTATTGAACTTCAGTAGTTAAAAACCCAACTGTAAGAGTTGTTAGACATCTGTTTAATTCGTCCTAATACGTCTCCTTTGGGTGCTCCTGTTCTATTCCTAAAGAAGGAAGATAGGAGAATGCGACTTTGTATTGATTATCGAGAGTTGAATCATATTACCGTTAAGAATAAGTACACGTTGTCTCGTATTGATGACCTATTTGACCAGCTGCAAGGTGCAAAATTCTTTTCAAAGATCGATCTTCGTTCTGGATATCATATGCTAAAGATTAAAACTGGTGACATTCCAAAAACTACTTTCAGAACTCGGTACGGGCATTATGAATTCCTAGTAATGTCTTTTGGATTGACTAATACTCCTACTGCCTTTATGGATATGATGAATCGAGTATTCAGAGAATATTTGGATCTTTTTATGGTTGTCTTTATTGATGAGATCCTCATAAACTCCAAAAGTCGTGAAGATCATGAGCAACACTTGAGGCTGTTACTCCAAAAGCTTCATGAAAACAAGCTATATGCCAAGTTGAAGAAATGCAAGTTCTGGCTTGAGAAAGTAGCATTCCTTGGGCACGTGATATCAAATCATGGAATATCTGTTGACCCGGTAAAGATTGAAGCAATTCAAAACTGGGAGCAACCTAAGTCAGTAACCGAAGTACGTAGCTTTCTGGGCTTAGCTGGTTATTATCGGAGATTTGTGGAAGGGTTTTCTCGAATTGCCACTCCGTTAACTCAGCTGACTCGAAAAGATACAAAATTCGTTTGGAGCGAGGAATGTGAGAAGTGTTTTCAAAAACTCAAGAGGAGACTCATTTCAGCACTTGTTTTGACAATACCATCTGGTTCGAAGGGATTTGTCATCTACAGTGATGCTTCAGGCAGAGGGTTAGGATGTGTTCTCATGCAACATAGGAAAGTCATAGCCTATGCCTCACGGCAACTTAAAGAATATGAGAGGAATTATCCTACTCATGATCTAGAGTTAGCAGCTATCATTTTCGCGCTTAAAATCTGGAGGCATTACCTATATGGGGAGAAGGTGGAGATTTATACAGATCATAAATGCCTCAAATATTTCTTCACCCAAAAAGGAACTCAACATGCAGCAATGACGTTGGCTTGAGCTGTTGAAAGATTACGATCATACCATTCAATACCATCTTAAAAAAGCGAACGTGGTAGCTGGCACGTTGAGTAGAAGATCATATGCGGGCATGAGTGCAATATTGTCAACGCAAAAGACCATTTTGTATGACTTACAAAGGATGGAGATAGAGTTAAAGACTCCAGGGACCGACGTGATGATGTCAAATATACAAGTAAACCCGACTTTAATCAATAAAGGTAAAGCTGCTCAAACTACGGACCTGGAGCTGATGCCTATAAAGAAGAAAGTGCAAGAAGGTATTATTCTGAAGTAAGAATCAATGAAGAAGGAATACTTCAAGTCAACTCCAGACTTTTTGTTCCTAACGACTCTGATTTAAAGTATAAATCATGATAGAGCCACACAACACACCGTTTGAAATCCATCCCAGAAGTACCAAAATGTATCGTGATCTTTAACATTCATTTTAGTGGAGCAATATAAAAAGAGAGATCGCGAAGTTTATCTCAAGGTGTCTAAATTGTCAATGTGTCAAGGCGGAGCATCAATTGCCAAAAGGTCCATTGCAACCACTTGAAATTCTAGAATGAAAGTGGGAGCACATTACCATGGATTTCGTTACTGGTCTTCCCAAGGTTTCTCAAGGTATAGATGCAATTTGGGTCATTGTCGATAGGTTAACCAAGTCTGCTCATTTCTTACCCATACGAGAAACTTATTCACTTGAACGTCTTACTCGTATATACATAAACGAGATTGTAAGACTGAATGGTATGCCAATATCCATTGTTTCTGATCGAGACCTAAGATTCACTTCACAGTTTTGGGTCAGTTTACAGAAAGCTATGGGCACGGATTTACGATTCAATTCGGCATATCATCCTCAAACGGATGGACAGTCGAAAAGGACTATTCAAACTTGTGAAGATCTATTAAGACTTTGTGTTCTTGACTTCAAAGGAAGTTGGGGCAAGTTCTTGCCATTAGTGGAATTCTCCTGCAACAATAATTATCAAGAAAGTACAGGCATGGCTCCATTCGAGGCATTGTATGGACGCTATTGTCATTCTCCAGTATGTTGGGATGAGGTGGATGAAGCAAAGTTGTTGGGACCGGAATTGGTACGCATGACTATGAAAAAGATTCAAATAATCCGACAACGTATAAAAACCTCACAAGATCGACAAAAAAAAAAGTTATGTTGATATTCATCGAAGGGACGTGGAATTAAATGTTGGAGAGCATGTGTTGTTCGTGTTGCTCCATGGAAGGGAGTTACGAGATGGTGAAAGAGAGGAAAGCTCAATCCTCGATTCAACTGCACATTTGAAATCCTCGATCGAGTTGGAACAGTGGCCTATAGACTCACTTTACCGTCAAGTATGTCTCCTGTTTATAACGTTTTTCATATATCTATGTTACGTAAATATGTAGAAGACCCGAACCATATTGTTGAATTAGAACCAGACGAGATAGCAGAAGATTTAACGTATGAAGAGGTACTTGTTAAAATCTTGGATAAGAAGGAACATTATCTACACTCCAAGGTTATACCTCAAGTCAAAGTTTTATGGAGAAACCACGATGTTGAGGAAATGACCCGGGAGTTAGAATCTGAAATAAAATCAAGGTATCCTCAAATATTCGATATACCAGGTATGTACAACAATTTCGTGGACAAAATTTCATAAGAAGGGGAGATTCTAAGACCCTAACTTTTATGAATTAAGATTATTTTTTTCTCTAAATATCTTCTAAATATTATGGCGTGGATTTGATATAATATTATAGTTGTGGGTTATATTTATAAATTTTGCAAAGTAAGCAAGTTGTTATAAAATATTCGTTGGTCGGGGAATATTCGTTTTATCATGGAATATTCGTACGACGACACAATCATTGGTGGACCCCACAACGGAATTACTGTCGGAGTTAGAAAACGATAGAAATATCTTTTTATAAAAATATCAGCGAAAGTTTTACCATTAACTGTCGAAATACCCGGTGATAAATGTAAAGTAATACGCGTGGTTGTATAGTAGCACACAGTATTAATTATTGATGCTTATGTGAGAAGTCACTCAGTTATACTCAATTATTGTTGCATAGTATCTCACATAATTGATTCAATTATTGTCACAGCATCATCAGCACAATATTTTATATTATTAAATCAATAATTGAGACGACAAAGTTATTCATATTAATATTTGCATTATTTACAATGTCTAGAAAGTTCTGTCGAGAAAAGGGTTTCGTCACCTAATTGCGCGCCAATAGAGATAAATTCTTATCAAAAAGTCCCCCTCTTTCCTGGGAATGATCTGGTTGTTAATATTGTAAGTTATAATATTATTGATGAATAATTGTTGTTTAAAAATGTGTTTTGTGAAGTCAAGTGAATTGAGATAAATAGAGGGTATTTTTATAAAGTA
The DNA here is from genome assembly GCA_020205505.1 of Panax japonicus. NCBI lineage: Eukaryota > Viridiplantae > Streptophyta > Magnoliopsida > Apiales > Araliaceae > Panax > Panax japonicus. The sequence goes on from CM035092.1 coordinate 34,278,046, forward strand.
TTTGTAATAAATTTTGCTTATTACATGGACCCCCAACTTACTTATTTTTCAAAATAATCGGTATAAAGTTATAGAGTATGTTAGTATATTTTATAAAGTTTTGTTTTATTTGATTATTATATTATTATTTTGAAAGTTGAGCGTCTGTGAATTCGAAGAAATCAGCCCGTTAATTCTTTCAATTGTTGGTCCATGAAATAAATTTTAAATCGTATCCTTCCCTTCTCCTATAAATAGGATGCTTAGTTTAGAAATGAAAATCACACCAGAATCAGATAATTCTTCTTCTACAATATTGAGCGTATTTCTTTAGAATTTAAGGAAGCTTTAAGTGTAGAAAATAGTGCAAATTTTCTTCAAGAATATCCCCGCTATACCAGTCAGAAGTACTTTCCTTTTAAGGTAAGGGATATTATTCTTGTTCAATATTCGTTTAAAATAATATTTATTGGGAGATTGCATATTTAAAATTTGATGTTGAAAGTTAATATTCATGATTATATGTAAAGTCCTTCAAAGGAACACATGTACAAGGACTTAGTGATAAATCAAACTTGTTAGGTTGATCTGGACTTTGATGTTTATCATTCTGTAATGAATGTATAAAAGAAAAGATCCAAGCTGTTAGGTTGATCTATATCTTGAGATGTAATAGATAGGCTTCCACTAAATCGTAGTCTATCGAGATGATCAAGAGATTGCAGAAGACAAGGCAGAAATAAAGAGCATCGAGGATCGTAGTGTATCTACTTTGAAGGGCCTCTCCGAAATCATGGAATGGTCCAAACGCCTGCAGAGCCAAAATCAGAGATCGTAGTGTGCTCTCGAAAGCGTAGAGTCTGCAAGACAAGCAAGTAAAGATCGTGTACCAGTACTTAAGATAAATCGTAGTGTTCTCTTTTAGCAATATCAGATCAAGCACCAAGGTGGTAAGACACCACGATCAGAATCGTAGAGCTTCATCTGTTTGTGTCTGAAGCATCGAGCCTCGTCCATTTGTTTAAATATAAATCACAACAAATATGGAATGAGCTATAGACGTTAAATTCCTCGGGAGTCCCAATGACACAACAGTCATCCTTAGTATATAACAAAGAAACGTATTGAAAAAGCTAAGGAAAGTACTCTGGGTCTGCAGAAAATACCTTTTAAGGTGTTAGGTGAAACAGCAGTCTGTTGTGTCAGTGGGCCAGTCTGCTAATCAGAAGTTGTACAAAAAGTCTCCATCAAAGTTCAGAAATGTCAAATGCATTTAATGCTTCAATAGGTGTCTTCAACGGATACATTTCAAAGACATCATATATACAAAGCTTCAGCAGATGAAAGATTTTAAGCAAGTACTGAAAAAAAAACGCTGAAGAACACTCAACGCTCAACTCTACGATCTGAAAAAGAAAGCTTGCTCAGCTACTCAGTTCTTTCGAACTCAAGCTTAATGGAAACTGAGTAGCACCATTCAAGAACTCAACTACCATCAAGTGAAGTAAGAAGTTCCAAGTCAAAAGGATTTGAAGAGTTCTAAGTAAACTGAGAAGTACCAAGTCTGCTGGACTTGAAGTGTTCAATAGTGAACTAAGAAGTTCCAAGACTGCTGGTCTTGAAGAAATCTATGAGATTCAGGAGTTGTAAAGATATCCTTAGTGGATTTCCTACTCGAGGAGTAGAAGAGTAGATTAGGAGCTTTGAATGCTCTGAACCACTTAAAATCATTGTATCTCTTATATTCTTGTCATAACTGCTTTACTCCTATTAATTCATTATATCTTGAAGGGGAAAAAACATCTTAATTCCGCTGTGTTTAAATCATTATCAAAACTAATAAGAATTTTGATTAAAAGAATTTTTAAAATATCTATTCAACCCCTCTTCTAGACAACTATTGTTCCTCTGGGAACTAATAATTGGAATCAGAGCAGGTTCTATCAAAAAACCTATAAAGCTTAAGTAAATCTAATGGCATATCTGATAAGCGAATCAAAGACTAGAGGAGACAGCAAGCCACCTATGTGTAACAAAGATAAATTCGCCAATTGGAAAGTTTGTATGCAAGCCTACATGGATTCAATAGATGAAGATCTATTTGAAACTGTTCAAAATGGGCCCTATATTCCTACCAAGCTTGCTCCTACAGCAGACGGCCCAAATAGAATTCAGATCAAGGTCAAAGAAGAATAGACTGACAACGAAAAGAAAGTTGTCCAAGTCGACAAAATGGCCAAGAACAATTTGTTCCAATATTTAGAAGATGACCTGTTTGAGAATATGGTCAATAGCAAAATAGCAAATGAAGTATGGGAAGCATTGCTCATCATGCATGAAGGAACAGAAAAAGTCAGAGAAAATAAGCAATCTCTCCTGACTCAGCAATATGAAATGTGTGCACACATTCAAGGAGAAAATGTCACTTCCACCTACGAAAGATTCAATGTACTACTCAACTCTCTCCGAGCCTATGGAAAGATCTATCCAAATAAAGATCTAATCATAAAGTTCATGAGAGCTTTACCTATCAAGTTGGATGCCAAAACCACTTCCATCAGAGAGTCAAATAATCTCCATGAAATGACTGTTCAACAGTTATATGGAAACCTTCTTAGGAATGAATTGGAGCTGACTCAATGAGCAGGAACTCTATTTGAATGAAGAAAGAAGGACTAAGGGGTTGCTCTCAAAGCAACAGATAACATCTCAAAAGCCAACACTGAAAATGACTCTGACTATGATGAAGATGATGATGAGGACTTTGCTATGCTGATAAGAAGACTCAGAAGATTCATGCGTCAAGACAGAATCAACAAACCTAAGAAAATCAACAACTACAACAATCAGGAGCAAATAAATGACTTATGCTACAACTAAAAAAAGCCTGGTCATTTCATTGCAAACTGCAACAAGCCTCTTAGAGAAGAACTCAAGAAAAGATCAAATTTAAAGAAAGAATTCAAAGGCAACAAGAGGCTACAGAAGAAAGATAAAGGTCTTACGGCCGGAGGATCATGGAATGACTCAGACAATGACTCAACTCCCGAATCTGGAGATGATGAAGATCCTTAAGTGGAAAATCTTTGTCTGATGGCCAAACATACAAAGGATAAGAAGAAATCTGACATACATGAAGTAAGTCTAGATGAGGTATTTGACTTTAACTCTCCTGATGTAGACATTAATGACTTAAGAATTTCTCTATATGGCATAACATCTGATCTACATCAATACATGAAATGGTTCAGAGTTTTATCCAAAGATTACTCTCTTCTTCAAAAAGAGAAAGAGAAAGTTCAGGAAGAACTGGAAACAACTCTTATAAGTACCAACTCTCTCTCCAAATTTGAACCTGAGAATAAGTTCTTCAAACAGACCAATGAACTTAATGCACAAAGAGAGTCAAGTCTGACCTCTAAAATTGAGGAACTAGAAAGGATAATCTCTACATGGAATAAATCTTCTTCTTCCATGGACTCCCTGATCTCCAGTCAAAGAAGTGCATCTGAAAGAACATGTATAGTTTTGGGTAATCCACCTCAGAACTATATGTGAAAAAGATAAAGGAAACTAGCTCTAGTAATGTTTCAAGTTTTAGTAGAAGCATTACATTTGTGAAATCCTCACAGAAGGAAGAACCAGTCCAACCCTCCTCTTCAGATTCAATCTATATTCCAGGTAATAAAGGATCTCATGTTGGCCTAGGTTTCAGAAGAGAGAAGAGTAACTCAGTCTCTACTCTCCAACCTCGAAAGGTAATAGAGTCAAGTAAAATCGACTCCACGAACCAACTGGGAAGGAACAGTAGAGTTAAGCCTCACTTTTCACAAAGCATGAAACACAAGGGCACATGGAAAAAGGAGAATAAGTATAAATGAAGAATTGTTGAGAACCCACATAAGTCCAAATGGATAAAGAATCCACACACACATATAAGCATACATTATATTAGATGTTTTGTATGTAATAGGACTGGTCATACGGCTGTAATATGCTACCATAATCCTATGCATGTCAGACCCAGGATTAAGCAAATTTGGGTTCCCAAGGGTACTAACAAAGTAGGACCCATGCAAGTATGGTTACCAAAATGAGAGTTTCATTTTACCATAGAAACCAAGCTCCACGATCACAACCTGTTATCTGGACAGTGGATGCTCAAGGCACATGACATGGAACAAAGCCCTTCTATCTAATTACATAGAGAAGAAAGGTCTGTCAGTCATCTTCGGGGACAATAGCTCTAGAAAGACAAGAGGATATGACTCAGCTGGGAATGTGCAGTATGCTTCAACAAAGTAGCCTATGTGGAAGGTTTACAACACAATCTTCTGAGCATAAGCCAACTCTGTGATAAGGGTCATCAAGTCACTTTTCTCAACAATCAATGTCAAGTTATAGATCTGAAGACATCCTCTATAAAGCTGACTGGAACAAGAGAAGGAAATGTTTATACTGTCAATCTTGATCAACTAAGCTCAGATGAGATAATATGCTTTATGGCTAAAGCATCTAATGAAATGAGCTAGTTATGGCATAAAAGACTATCTCATCTTAACTTCAAAAGCATGTCTAAATTGGCCTCCAAGGATCTAGTAGCAGCCTTACCCAAGTTCAACTTCCTCAAGGAAAGGCCATGCAATGCATTTCAGCTTGTAAAGCAAACTAGAAGCTCATTTAAGAGCAAAACTTTTAACTCAATTGACAAGCCTCTGTAGCTGCTTCACACAGATCTATTTGGGCCAATTCCAACAACAAGCCTTGGAGGGAAGAGATACTCACTGGTCGTAGTGGATGACTACACCAAATTCACGTGGGTGTTCTTTCTAAACTCAAAAGATGAAATGAGCTCCCAACTAATCAAGATGTTCAATGTGGTGATGAACGAGAAAGGGGAGAAAATAATGGCCATAAGGAGTGATCATGGAAGAGAATTCGACTTCTCTGAGATGGACCAATTCTGCACAGACAATGGCATCAGTCATAACTTCTCAGCTCCATGAACCCTTCAATAAAATGGAATAGCTGAGAGAAAGAACAGAATGTTGATAGAGGCTAGAAGATCTCTACTAGCATTAGCCCATCTGCCTGAATACTTCTGGGCAAAAGCTGTCAACACTGCATGCTATACTCAGAATAGATCTCTTATACACTCTACAATAAAGAAGACTACATACGAACTGTGGAAAGGGAGAAAGCCAAATGTCAGCTACTTTCACGTATTTGGTTGTGCATGCTACATTCTCAACAATGAGAAATAGTATTTGACAAAGTTCAATCCCAAGTCAGACGAAGGAATCTTTCTCGAATATGCCACAGACAATAAGGCTTATATAGTGTTCAACAAGAAGATGCTGAGTGTTGAAGTCTCGATCCACATTATCTTCGATGAAACAGACTTAAAAGTATCTCAAGACACTACGAACGATAATTCATACGAGGTCGTCGAGCACAACACCACGATCGTAGTCCCAGAACAAGCAAGAAGAGGAGATCGTAGAAAGAACTTTGCAAGACAACGAACCTCTACATCATGAAGCAAAAATTGATCTTGAAGATCTCAGACAAGAAGGCATTAGGTTAGATGTTTTAGCAGGAAATAGATGGGCAAAAGATCATACTCAAGACATAATCATTGGAGATCCAAACGCAAGGGTCAAAACAAGAGCGGTCACTCAGAACGAGTGTTTCTATCTAAGCTTTCTGTCACAAATGGAACCAAAGAAGATACAAGATGTTATAGAAGACTCCAGTTGGATAGAAGCCATGCAAGAAGAACTGAATCAATTTGAAAGAAGCAAAGTATGGAGATTAGTTCCAAGACCAAGAAACCATCCAGTCATTGGCACCAAGTATGACAACCCGAAAAATCAGATTGTCCAAAATTTAAGATTTAAAGAATTAGTTATTAATAAAATGAATTTTTATTAATACTATTTTATGCTATGTGTTTATTAATCGTTCTAGAACCTAGAATGATTATAAATCAGTAGGATTATGGCTATGAGCTAGACTGAACGAGTAGAAATTTTCAAGAAAAAAATAAAAATATTCTTGGAACAAAATGTTTCTGGGGAAAAAGACGAAATAGACACTATTCACCCGACGAAACCCTAAGAGTTAAGGTCTGAATAACCTAAGCCTTTCCGAGAGTTTGGTATGTCGAAATGACATCCCGTCGAAATATTTAACGATAATATATCATGAAAAGTTAATTATGCCGATAAAAGTTTTTCTCAAAAAACGTGCAGAAATCGGATGAAATAAAAATAACGAAAAGTACTGTTATGTACTTTTTATTCGTTTAACTACGTTAAGGGAAAAGTGAAGGAAAATGCTTATCGTGGGAAAGCGTTTTTTATTTTTCAGATATTCGAAGAATACGTAAAAGTTAATCGGTAAAGGAAAGACGAAATATCTAAAAATATTTAGATTCCGAGAATTGCAGTTTTTTAAACTGTCGAATGAATTCTGCAAAACGGAAGCACAAAGCTTCTAAGGGAAGCTTCGTGAATAGTAAGGAGGTGGAAGTAAGGAGGTATGAATAGTAACCGAAGGGGTAAAATGACTATTTTTCCCCTAGCCTTGGTTTTCTATAAATAGAAAGCTTAATTCATTTGTTTAGGATTTTGAAAATCCAATTAACACTTGAGAGAGAGAGAGAGAGAGAGAAAGAAAGGGGGGGATTGGATGAGAAGGAGAAGAATGAGGAAAAGCTTGCTCATGAGCAAACTTTGTCCGAAGGAAAGAGATTAAAGAAGAAAAGTAATCCAAAATCCTAACTTCTAGATAATTTTCTTTAAGTTTATATGTTAAAAATATAACTTAATGAGAATAAGAAGTAAAAGATATTAGGAATGATTTAATATGGTTGAAATCATGAGAAAATGAAAAAAATAAGAATTAGAAGTTTATTTTATAAATTTCTTAAGGAAGTATAAAATTCGTAATGAATTAAAACGATCCGAGTGGATCATATGAATGATTAGGTGAAATAAGTAAGGAATGGTGTTCTATAATATCAAATTCCAAGAAAAAGTAAAATCGTAATCAAAATATAGATTAAAAATGAAGAACGAACGAAGAACGCGAAGAACATGTGAAGAACGCGAAGAACATTGTTGATGGACAAATTTAAAACCATCGTAGTGTAATTGTTGTTGATGGACGAGTTTAAAACCATCATGTATAATTTAGATGCTTATTTCTTGGTTAGGAATGGTAGAAATGTTCATGAAGAATGGATTAAAACTTAGTTATAACGAAGTTATGGCAAAAATTTCGTAAAAGATGAACGATAATTAGAAAGTTAGTAAATGAACCCGAATGTGTAAGGTTTCATATGAATGTAAGAGAATGTAGAAAACGTGAGTCATGGACTCAAGAACGAACGAGTTTCGAGTTCGGATGACCAAATTACGGACGAATGAATAAAGAACGTTAAAAATATAAAATGAATGAAGGGTGAAGATTAAGCCAATCAAATGGCATGTTAATGGATTCAGAAAGAAGTTTAGTTCAAGGGTAATCAAAATACGTAAGATAAGGAAGAGAATGGCTTTAGAACGACCTCGTTCTGAGTTATAACGAAGAAGTTATGAGATTGCGAATTCAACGTCTCAAGCATGTAAAAGACTTAGAAAAATATTCCAAGTTTCATGCTCGGAGACGTAGCGCCAGCTGAGCCTTGGGAGGCGGTGCCACAGCGTGAGCTCGAGCCATCAGCTACTGCTGAGTGGCACTATAGCACGAGGGATAGTGAGGTGTTTGGTGTCGCAGCGTGTTGGGTAAAATCTATATACGCACAACACGCAAGTATACGTGGTCAACAAGTAATAAAGTGATAAGTTGAGTATCGTTCCCACAGAGAATTATTTAATAAAAATCACCAAGTACTAACCCGTAACTAACCCAATCTTATTTAAACGAATGAATTACAAACTATATAAATTAACTACTATTCCACTAATTAAATTAAGACTATGGAGATTTAAGATCACAACTTCACTTATTGCTTCATTTAAGTTAACACACTTCTCTCATCAATTATTCTCTATCCCGAATTGTTAATCAAGAACACTAGAGTAGTATTAACCACCTCTCGATGCACTAATACCGTATTAACGTCAATCCACAATTAAGATAGAAATCCGTTAAACACCTTAACCAACTAACCCACTATATCTCTATGTGCATTACAATTGAAGAAGGTTTAAGAACAAGTTCTCTATAAGATCACATGCGGCGTCAAGCATATCTCTACCTTAACACTCATCAAGTTTAAGCTACTAACAAAATCCTGAACACATGCTATCATGATTAGATCTAAATCTATACTTCATCTCTCGAGTTCATATAGATTATCACGGTAATTGATGGCCAATCAATTAAACAATTAAGTCCAAATCACAATAGACAATCCTCACAATAGAAAATACTAATTGATAGCGAAGCATATTAAAATAAACTACACAATAAGATCCATTGTAATCTCAAACAAAGAATTAGTTCATGATTATTGAATTTAAACTAAGAATCCACAATTGAATAATCATTAAAAGATAAAGATAGAAGAAGATGAGAAGAAATAATCTATTGTCAGTAGACTTGACGCTCCCTCCTTGCTCCTACTTTGAATCTTCAATGGTCTCCAAGTTGCTTCAATCTCCAAATCTAATTAGAACTAGGGTTATGTTCTAATCTAATGGAGTGTATCTCTAATCTAAGCTATGTAATCCCTAAGCTAAGCTATGTAATCTCTAAGCTAAGCTATGTAATCTCTAAGCTAAGCTATGTCATCTCTCCTTATTTTATGCCTTACATCATGTATTTATAGGTTACAAGTCTAATTTTTAGCTTAGGAACAAACCCAATCCAATTTGGAGTCAAAAAGGTGTCAAAATTCGTCCAAAACGCTCAAACTCTGCTTCCTAGCGCCTAGGCGCTTGATTTTGGCCTGTCTGGAGCACCTAGGCGCTTGGGCTGAATGATGTTACTGACTTTGAGCGCCTAGGCGCTTGAATTAGGCATGTATGGAGCGCCTAGGCGCTTGGCCCTTTTTCCAACATTTTCTGCTCCGACGTCCTTTGGGAAAATGACCATAACTTCTTCGTCTGAACTCCGATTTAGATGATTCAAGATGTTCTGGAAAGAGGAAAAGTAGATCTACAACTTTCATTCTTGAAGTTTTGCGAAATAACATCCGGAGCTATAGTCAAATTGGCTCTGAAGTGACTGCTGTGTAAATAGCAAGCCGAAAACGCGAATCTAGCCACCCCAAACATCGATCCAAGTAACTTTTGTCCCAAATCCTACAAAACAATATAAAACATGCATGAATAGACACAAACACATAAAAACATCCTAAAAGACTTGAGAACAACAATAAATTAAGCCCGAATGTATCCAATTCATGTGTATAAAACTCACTCATCAAATACCCCTAAACTTAAACCTTTGCTTGTCCTCAAGCAAAAACACAAAAATGTTATGCAATGAAATGTAATGAAACTAATCTATATGCCTACGAATCCAACAGTAATGACAGAAACAAGTCTATTTAATCGGCCTTAGAGAAATCAAGTAAACATGATAATACATCATATTTAAACAAATCAGTAATTTCTCAATCAATCATCAAATCTTAGACTGTTATCACTGATATAGTGCGTGTGTGCTCCACAAAAATGTTAACTAATATAAAGTCAAATTTAAGACATAATGGATATCTTCGAAGGCATCATACAGTGCAAATTCACAAAATTCACGAACAAGCTAGATCCAACTAAAGTCAAACATCCACCAAGTTCAAGAGTCCAATCCGGGATACTTATGCTTTACTTTTCATCACGGGGGCTTTTTGCTCTTTTCCCGTTTTGTTATATTTCTTTTTTTTTTATTTTTTTTTTCTTTTTTTTTTTTAACCATGACTGTGCAATGTCTCATTCCATTAGGCTAACAGTGTCACCCCTTAGCGAGCTTTCGACCAACGACTCCCAGACCATATAAGACCTTAGGGCGCTAGGTTTTAAGATACCCCTTCGGGCGTACTTGCTCAAGTAACAAAGGCCCCGAAACAAAACTAGCCAAGGTATTATTTTTTTTTCTTTTCTTTTTTTTAAGCTTATATATCCCAAATTTTTCCCCCAAACTTAAGTTTTTATCAAAATTTAGCCATCTCCGTCTATTCATGTCTTTCATTCATTCAAACTAGCATTATCCTCTAGAAGTCCATTATGTGTCAATTTAAAGTCAATCAGTCAACATAGTTATTTTTACTGTGTTATCCTTATTATATCAGTTTCAAACAGGTAAAGATTCAAATCATGACAAGAAATCACATCAAATTCTTAACAGACAATACTATACTTGTCTACTCAATTCCAATCTCATCACTGGCCAAAACAGACTTAAACTATCTAACGGCTGGAAACATGCAAATACTAAATATTTTTTTTAATGAATGCAAACTACATGAAAAACTATCAACTAAATACTATATGAATGCACTAGATGAATACTACATGCATGAACTGGAGCTGGACAATTACACCCCCAAACTTAAACTAGACATTGTCCTCAATGACTGAAATAGAAAAAATTAAAGCAGAGGACTTCCCTGAAAATATAGCAATCGTCCTCCTTGCCCGCTAAGTTTGGAGAATAGGCTAAGCACATGGAACAAATTGGGCACCACACTTGAATTTGACTTGAATAACCTGTAAAACCATGATAGAAGCAATTTTATTAAATCCTAAATAAATGCAAATTCAAAACTACTAATATAAAACTTAATAAAAACTAAAAATAAAAATTAAACTTGGGTTGCCTCCCAATAAGCGCTTGTTTTATAGTCTTTCAGCCTGACTTTTTCTGGTCAATGCTATCCAATTCCTCTTCGAAAGTTGAGGAACCCTCCATCCATCGGAAATAATATAGCTTTTGGTAGGTTCCCATTTACGATGGCCAATGCATCAAAGTCACCTAGCATGCTCTGGTTTGGTATGATCTCAATCAAGAATGTCCCACAACTAGGTGTTTTCTTCATTGTGTATGTGATCACTTTGGGGCATGGAAGCTTGTCACACACAATGTGCTCTTCGTCTATCTTCTCTTTCTCGTCCCACCATGGATTCAAAATTGTACTCACTCTTATGTCAATAAGATCTTCGCCGACGACATGACTACCAAGCGGGCACGGTTTTGTAAATCTAACCAGATCGTTGAACTTTAGTGGAGACCCATTTAGATCTTTGTGGACCTCTATTTCATTATCCCCAATTGTCTCCACACTTCCTATACCTTGTGGCTCATCCAGTTGCAGATTTGGTTCGGGTTCTCCGTCAATTTCGTCATCCATGTCATAAAACCAAGTGTTTGGAGGAAGGTTGCTTACATCTTTGGTCATTTGCTCTATCTGATCCGCAAGATTTTGAATTGACCTCGCTTGATTACTCATTCTCTCCTCATTTGATGCTATGAACTTGGACACCAATTCCTCCAACCTTGAACTTTCTGTTTCAGTCTCGGAAGCCATGTATTGAGGACCATTGGTTGAGGTAATGAGGAGTTGTTCCATTCGATTATTAAAATTTTGGGTTGATAATTCCTGACTCATTATCATCTCTTCTTTTTCTGCTATAATCCTTAACATGAATTCCTTGAAATCTGAATTGCCTTCTTGTTGCATTGGAGGTGGATTTGAGAAATTTGATGGATATGTTGGATTTGGAGCAGAGTATTGGTCCTGATAGTTGTAGCTCCATGAAGAATCCGGGTGATACCCCCAAACTTGATGGTAATTATCATATGCATACTGGTTGAGGTATACACCACCTTGTTTTCGCCGCCCAAAACTAACGGTGCATTGATGACTCGGATGGTTGCCAGCACAATAGTCACACATGATTGCCATCCTTTGACTCTGTTGGGCTGCGATAACGACCAACTCCCTCGGAAGTTCTTTAATTTGTGCTGACATTGCGGAAAGTGTCGCGAGTCTGTCAATCTCCTTTTCTTTTGGTTGAGTCATGTTCGTGTAATGCCATTGATACGCAAAGTCATCCATGGTACCTGAAAAGAGAGAAATATAGGAAGAGAATTAAAAATAAAAATAAAAATGTTTAAATTAAGACTAATTTGATTGAAATTAATATTGGTAAAAAATATTAAACTAATTCCCCGGCAACGGCGCCAAAAACTTGTTGGGTAAAATCTATATACGCACAACACGCAAGTATACGTGGTCAACAAGTAATAAAGTGATAAGTTGAGTATCGTTCCCACAGAGAATTATTTAATAAAAATCACCAAGTACTAACCCGTAACCAACCCAATCTTATTTAAACGAATGAATTACAAACTATATAAATTAACTACTATTCCACTAATTAAATTAAGACTATGGAGATTTAAGATCACAACTTCACTTATTGCTTCATTTAAGTTAACACACTTTTCTCATCAATTATTCTCTATCCCGAATTGTTAATCAAGAACACTAGAGTAGTATTAACCACCTCTCGATGCACTAATACCGTATTAACGTCAATCCACAATTAAGATAGAAATCCGTTAAACACCTTAACCAACTAACCCACTATATCTCTATGTGCATTACAATTGAAGAAGGTTTAAGAACAAGTTCTCTATAAGATCACATGCGGCGTCAAGCATATCTCTACCTTAACACTCATCAAGTTTAAGCTACTAACAAAATCCTGAACACATGCTATCATGATTAGATCTAAATCTATACTTCATCTCTCGAGTTCATATAGATTATCACGGTAATTGATGGCCAATCAATTAAACAATTAAGTCCAAATCACAATAGACAATCCTCACAATAGAAAATACTAATTGATAGCGAAGCATATTAAAATAAACTACACAATAAGATCCATTGTAATCTCAAACAAAGAATTAGTTCATGATTATTGAATTTAAACTAAGAATCCACAATTGAATAATCATTAAAAGATAAAGATAGAAGAAGATGAGAAGAAATAATCTATTGTCAGTAGACTTGACGCTCCCTCCTTGCTCCTACTTTGAATCTTCAATGGTCTCCAAGTTGCTTCAATCTCCAAATCTAATTAGAACTAGGGTTATGTTCTAATCTAATGGAGTGTATCTCTAATCTAAGCTATGTAATCCCTAAGCTAAGCTATGTAATCTCTAAGCTAAGCTATGTCATCTCTCCTTATTTTATGCCTTACATCATGTATTTATAGGTTACAAGTCTAATTTTTAGCTTAGGAACAAATCCAATCCAATTTGGAGTCAAAAAGGTGTCAAAATTCGTCCAAAACGCTCAAACTCTGCTTCCTAGCGCCTAGGCGCTTGATTTTGGCCTGTCTGGAGCGCCTAGGCGCTTGGGCTGAATGATGTTACTGACTTTGAGCGCCTAGGCGCTTGAATTAGGCATGTATGGAGCGCCTAGGCGCTTGGCCCTTTTTCCAACATTTTCTGCTCCGACGTCCTTTGGGAAAATGGCCATAACTTCTTCGTCTGAACTCCGATTTAGATGATTCAAGATGTTCTGGAAAGAGGAAAAGTAGATCTACAACTTTCATTCTTGAAGTTTTGCGAAATAACATCCGGAGCTATAGTCAAATTGGCTCTGAAGTGACTGCTGTGTAAATAGCAAGCCGAAAACGCGAATCTAGCCACCCCAAACATCGATCCAAGTAACTTTTGTCCCAAATCCTACAAAACAATATAAAACATGCATGAATAGACACAAACACATAAAAACATCCTAAAAGACTTGAAAACAACAATAAATTAAGCCCGAATGTATCCAATTCATGTGTATAAAACTCACTCATCACAGCGCCAGACCTGGGGAGAAGGTGACGTAGGCTCGCGCCGCAGCGCCGGTGCAGGGCAAGGCCCAGTGTTAAGCTTTTTATTGCTCAATTACTGGGGGATGTGCAAGAAAAAATATGAACATGTAGTTTAACTAGTGTAACACTTAATCAAGTGTTTTAAACCTTTAATGAAGGTTGAACGGAAAGATTAAACGAGAATAAAAGACAAAGAATGTGAATGCGGTTTACGGAACCGATATCCGGGGACCGTAGTCGCAATAAATGAACATGAGGGATTGCTATGATTGTTATTCTTTTGACGTTGAGTGACGAAGTTGATTTATAACATTTCGATGTTATGATATCGTAGTGTGTAAGACCCCGAATTTTATGAAATAAAAGTATTTAATTTTTTTTATAATTACTATTCAGTAAATGGTTAAATTGATAAAATTTAAGTTAAGAGTGATATATGAAATTTTTTCAAAATACACAAGTGGTTATAAAATATTCATTGTCGTCGGAGAATATTTGTTTGGTCGTGAAATATTCTTTCTGTCAGGGAATATTCGTACGACCGGCGCAGCCATTTGTGGGCCCCATAACAGAATAACTGTCGGATGAAGAAAAAGACAAAATTAAGTTTTTATAAATAACGGCGTAATCGTTATCGTTAACACTGTTGGAATACCCGGTTGGTAAAATAAAGTAATACGCGTTGTTGCACAGTAGTACACGGTATTACACAGTATTTTTGAATTATTGATTCTTACGTAAGAAGGCACTACTCAATAATTGTTATAGTAATTACTGTTCAATATTTTATTTTATTGATTCAATAATTGCTGCGTTGATATTTTATATTATTGTTGTTTCAATAATTATCACTGCATAATATTTCTCATTATCAGATCAATATTTCGTATTATTTGAATAATATTATTAGATAGCATTATTGGAAATATCTAGAAAGTTCTGTCAAGGCGAGGTTTGGTCACCTAATTGCGCGTCAGTAAGGAGAAATTTTATTGGAAAGCCCCCTCTTTTCTGGGAACGGCCTGATTGTCATAATTGTGATCTGTAATATTATTTAAGAATAATTAATTATTGATTCATATGATAAGGAAATATTTATTTGATGTGGATATAATTGATGAATATATTATTTTATATGGATATAATTGAAGGAATTAATGCTGAGGTGTTTTACCATTATTTTGTCGGACTGGAAGAATTAAAAATCATCCGTTTGTGGATTTCGGATAATTTTTGTTTGGAATTTGGAAAAAATTTCTTCTGCAAAGTTGTAGAGAATTGAAATTCCTATAAAAACTTGCGAGATTCGAATTTTCTGACAAAGGGCTATTTATTGTGCATTATTGAAGTTCTGGAGTTCTGAAATAATTGATTTTTGAAAGTTTTAATTATTTTATTTAAGAAAAACATTTTTGTGGTTGTTGGCACATGGGTGGCTGATGTTTTTGACCAAAGAATGCTGCTCAGAAATTAAGAAATAGAGGGATAAATTAGAATTGAAAATCATACCAGAAACAAAGTTTTCTCTCTTTCTCTCTCTATATTATCGAGCGTATTCTTATGAGTATACTTTGAGTGTTGCTATACGGTGCGAGTTTCTGTCAGTACTATACCCGAAATTCAGTCAGAAATACTGCTCTTTTGAGGTAAAGGATTTTAATGGTTATTATGTTTTTCAGTTCGTACTTCTTTCTACCTTCAGAAAATTCTGGAAAAATTTGAAATAATATTTTGATGAGTTTTATTGATTGTGTCCAAAAATTGCAATTTTGGATGTATAGATTAAGCGTTATGAATTTTACGGAAAAAGATTATTTTAAAAGTAACCGCTTATAACTCCTTGTGGTTAACTTCAAAATTGATAAAATTTTTAATGGGAGTACATCTATATAATATCAGTGTACTCTGTGAATTTCAGAATTTTTGGATAAAAGTACAATTTATGATAAATGTCTAAATATTCGGCAGTTTTGGCCATATGAAAAATAGTAAATGAATTTTAAAAATTCTAAGAAAAATATATGTTCAATATGGGACTATATTCTGCTAAATCCCAGAGAAGAAGTATTTTTGGAACTGATTTGGTATTTTTTATGTAATTGGACTAGTTATGAATACATGAGTTAAATATGTTATGTCAAGGAAGAAAATTGGAAAATAGGATTTTATAGCTTGAGAATCCTATATGAGGTATATGCGGATTTTTGATGAGGGTTTTGATTATTGGTGATGAAATCTTATGAGTTTGGCATTTTAGAATGATTAAATGTATTATTTAGTAAAGTGTAAACAATTAAAATAAATTGTTTATAAGATTAAGAAATATTATTCTTTCAATATCATTATACCAAAATATTGGTATGAATTTTATTGTGGAAATTCTAGCTTTTTGTGCCGGGTTTACTATTCACGAGTTACTATTTATGAGTTACTATTCATGGGTACTATTCACAAAAAAATTGGTTTTTTTTCTAACCAAATTATAGTTGATTTATGAATATTACTCTTGAGATTAAAACTATATGTTGATCATATTATTTTTATTATCATATATAACATTTCTATAACCCTAATGATGATATTTCTCTTTGACTTGAGTGTAAAGATGGGTAGATTTTTGGTATGATCATGACTATGGGTTCTCTTTGGCCAATCGTGCAAAGTTGAATTGTTGACTGATATGATCATGGCCATTGAACTTATAATTGAATATCTTTAGCTTAAGTGCAAGGGTGAATTGATCAACATGGTTATAATTATTGTTTATATAAATTCTAAAATGATTATATATTTCTTTGAGATAATAATATATTTGGCCTGTAGTGCAAATATGAATTGTTGATGAATATATTTGGCCTGTAGTGCAAATATGAACTGTTGAGGAATATCTTAGGCCTGTAGTGCAAAGATGAATTGTTGATGAATATCTTTGGCCCGTAGTGCAAAGTTGAACATGTGTTGAGATGAACATGACCAACTGGTGATACAAATAAATATCTTTGGCCGTAGTGCAAAGATGAAATTATTAGTATGATTATGAACAAGAAATGTGATTTGGTGTAACCACGATCTTTGATGTTTCAGATAAAGATAGGTGATGAAAATTATCTTCGTCCTGGATGAGAAGAGGAATTTAGAACTACAATTATGATTATGAGTTATTCATATTAGTGTGGACCAGAATTGTTGATTTATGTTACAGGGATAAAACATTGTTGGTGGACTTTTAACATGGAGAAGATAATAGACTTTATAGTCTATTTGACTCTTCTAATGGATTGCTCGTTCCGCTGCAACTATGGTTGAAATTTTTATCATCTACCATACGTTCTAAATCTCTGATTTATTATTGATGAAGGTTATTGATAATTTAATTATCTTTAGTCATGATATTCTTTACTAAGCTAGTTGTGCTCACCCTTTTGTTTTACAATTCCTTTCAAGTAATAAGAGTGTAGCTGGGTCGAGCGGGGGTAATAGGGGAATAGAACGGTGGTCTCTAGCTGTGGAGTTCTCCCTAAACAGTATTGACAAGTGTGTTGTATACATCTTTTAGTAGTTATATTTGGTGAATCATATAGGGACAGGCGAACCCAACATTGGAAGGGTGTTTTGCCACTTTCATACAAGATGTCTAATGACATACAACCTCATGTCATCATAAGACAGGGTTGTGCTCATCCACTTGCTGAGTATATTTACGAGCACTACCTATATAATTTTGGTATTTGTTTGAAGTATAATTCTCAATTTGAGACCGTGGAGATAATGATAAATCAAGAGAAGACTCACCATTGGAAAGAATATGATAGTAATCTTCTCGTTTTTCTTTGGGGTCTATTGGGTCAACCAAGGATAATTCTGTGGTCATATGATATCTATCATAACCTAGAAGCATGGCCTCCCATGTACGAAGGTTTTCTTGAGCACTTCCCAAAGATTTTAGTTTCTGAAACAGTTTTGACTATACCTTTATGTAAGGTGTCACTGTGAGGTGTTGTCCACGGTTGGGACATGTGTCACATTTGGTATATATTTGTATCCAAACTCACAGTATATGTGTTGTTGTATTTTGCACGACAATTGTTGTAATAAAGTTATAGTTGTTTTGTGTACCATGTATTTGGCGACTCAGAATGGGTTGGATTGAATGGACCTATTTTGGGGTCGTTACATTTGGTATTAGAGCTTAGGGATATGGTCTCTGGCGGAGATCCGGGAATAGGACTAGGAGGGGAGAGATGAGTAAATCCTTTGCTAGTGTGTCCTATCTAAGCTTAAATTGTTGGTTGGTCATAATATATGGATATTATGTGATACGTTAATTTGCTTAATTAACCCTTGTTTTATGGCAGTATTTGAGAATGGCAGCTAAGAATGCTAACAATGGAGTGAATGAGACTGTGGGGATACCTCTAATCACTAACCATGATAATGTGATGTCAGACGAAGAAGGAATTAGAGATATCCATGTGGTGAATGAAGAATTGATAGTTGCACCCGAGATAGTCACAGAGGTGACAGTTGAGAGTGAGGAAGAAGTGGAAGAAGAGGTACATGAGGAGAGTTTATTAGAGGTATTATATGATCAAAATGTAGAATTTCAAAATCGTATTCATGAGTTAGAAGAGCAGGCTGAAGAACGACTGGCGGTCGTGGAATAAAAGGATGCAACAATTCAAGCTTGCGTTACCCGATATGTTATGCTTGAACAGAAGCATTCTTTGGTAAAGTATAAGATGATAAAGATGGAATCTAAGCTGAAAGAAGAAAAAAACTGAACGAGTAAGAATGAGTGATGCATTGGTAAAAGCCACACGATACGTGGATATTGTGGAAAGAGATGTCCGATCTAAGAAGACTAAAATAGATTACATGAATTTCTCTTTTTGGAAAGCAATTGGGAGAACCCAACATCGAGTTTTGAATTACCCTGTACATAGCGGTCAACCTGAATTCGATATGGATCGAAGATTGATAATTCAGTTCATGAAACAGGAGTACGACGAGGCAGTTGAGGGAGGAATATGTCCTATAAAAAAATATATTCCAACGGTAGTGATGACGCCAAATGCTGCCCCAGACAAGTCAAAGCCGGGTAGATCGAGGGATGGCGGTTGTCATGACTTCCCAACAAATGAGGAACATAAATGAAGTTATCACGGGAGATGAGCAATGGAGAAATCACGATGACCGGGGAGATAGAATCTGAAATGGAAGCAAGGTATTCTCAAGTTTTTGAAATACCAGGTATGTAAATTTCGAGGACGAAATTTCATAAGGAGGGGAGATTGTAAGACCCCGAATTTTATGAAATAAAAGTATTCAATTTTTCTTATAATTACTATTCAATAAATGATTAAATTGATAAACGTTAAGTTAAGGGTGATATATGAAATTTTTTTCAAAATACACAAGTGGTTATAAAATATTCATTGTTGTTGGGGAATATTCGTTTGGCCGTGGAATATTCTTTCTGTCGGGGAATATTCATACGACTGGCGCAGCCATTTGTGGGTCCCATAACGGAATAACTGTCGGATGAAGAAAACGAAAAAATTATATTTTTATAAATAACGGCGTAATCGTTACCGTTAACACTGTTGGAATACCCGGTTGGTAAAATAAAGTAATACGCGTTGTTGCACAGTAGCACACGGTATTACACAGTATTTTTGAATTATTGATTCTTACGTAAGAAGGCACTACTCAATAATTGTTACAGTAATTACTGTTCAATATTTTATTTTATTGATTCAATAATTGCTGCGTTGATATTTTATATTATTGTTGTTTCAATAATTATCACTGCATAATATTTCTCATTATCAGATCAATATTTCGTATTATTTGAATAATATTATTGGATAGCATTATTGGAAATGTCTAGAAAGTTCTGTCAAGGCGAGGTTTGGTCACCTAATTGCGCGCCAGTAAAGAGAAATTCTTATTGGAAAGCCCCCTCTTTCCTGGAAACGGCCTGGTTGTCATAATTGTGATTCTATAATATTATTTAAGAATAATTAATTATTGATTCATATGATAAGGAAATATTTATTTGATGTGGATATAATTGATGAATATATTATTTTATGTGGATATAATTGAAGGAATTAATGCTGGGGTGTTTTACCATTATTTTATCGGATTGGAAGAATTAAAAATCATCCGTTTATGGATTTCGGATAATTTCTGTTTGGAATTTGGAAAACTTTTCTTCTGCAAAGTTGTAGAGAATTGAAATTCCTATAAAAACTTGCGAGATTCGAATTTTCTAACAAAGGGGCTATTTATTGTGAATTATTGAAGTTCTGGAGTTCCGAAATAATTGATTTTTGAAAGTTTTAATTATTTTATTTAAGAAAAACGTTTTTGTGGTTGTTGGCACATGGGTGGCTGATGTTTTTGACCAAAGAAGGCTGCTAAGAAATTAAGAAAAATAAATTAATATTTTATTAATTTAGTCTCCTTTGGCGTTCTAGCATTTTCCTATAAATAGAGGGCTAAGTTAGAATTGAAAATCACACCAGAAACAAAGTTTTCTCTCTTTCTTTCTCTATATTATCGAGCGTATTCTTGTGAGTATACTTTGAGTGTTTCTATACGATGCGAGTTTCTGTCAGCAGTATACACGAAATTCAGTCAGAAATACTGCTCTTTTGAGGTAAGCGATTTTAATGGTTATTATGTTTTTCAGTTCGTACTTCTTTCGACCTTCAGAAAATTCTGAAAAAATTTGAAATAATATTTTGATGAGTTTTATTGATTATGTCCAAAAATGGCGATTTTTGGATGTATAGATTAAGAGTTATTAATTTTACGAGAAAAGATTATTTTAAAAGTATCCGCTTATAACTCCTTGTGGTTAACTTCAAAATTGATAAAAATTTTATTGGGAGTACATCTATATAATATCAGTGTACTCTGTGAATTTCAGAATTTTTGGATAAAAGTACAATTTATGATAAATGTCTAAATATTCGGCGGTTTTGGCCATATGAAAAATAGTAAATGAATTTTAAAAATTCTAAGAAAAATATATGTTCAATATGGGATTATATTCTGCTAAATCCCAGAGAAGAAGTATTTTTGGAACTTATTTGGTATTTTCATGAAAATGGACTAGTTATGAATAAATGAGTTAAATATATTATGTGAAGGAAGAAAATTGGAAAATAGGATTTTATGGCATGAGAATCCTATATGAGGTATATACGGATTTTTGATGAGTGTTTTGATTATTGGTGATGAAATCTTATGAGTTTGGCATTTTAGAATGATTAAATGCATTATTTAGTAAAGTGTAAACAATTAAAATAAATTGTTTATAAGATTAAGAAATATTATTCTTTCAATATCATTATACCGAAATATTGGTATGGATTTTATTGTGGAATTTCTACCTTTTTGTGTCGGGTTTACTATTCATGAGTTACTATTCATGAGTTACTATTCATGAGTTACTATTCACGAGTTACTATTCACGGGTACTATTCACGAAAAAATTAGTTTTTTTTTTCTAACCAAATTATAGTTGATTTATGAATATTACTCTTGAGATTAAAACTATATGTTGATAATATTATTTTTATTATCATATATAACATTTCTATAACCCTAATGATGATATTTCTCTTTGACTTGAGTGTAAAGATGGGTAGATTTTTGGTATGATCATGACTATGGGTTCTCTTTGGCCAATCGTGCAAAGTTGAATTGTTGACTGATATGATCATGGCCATTGAACTTATAATTGAATATCTTTAGCTTAAGTGCAAGGGTGAATTGATCAACATGGTTATAATTATTGTTTATATAAATTCTTAAATGATTATATATTTCTTTGAGATAATAATATATTTGGCCTATAGTGCAAATATGAACTGTTGATGAATATATTTGGCATGTAGTGCAAATATGAACTGTTAAAGAATATCTTTGGCCTGTAGTGCAAAGATGAATTGTTGATGAATATCTTTGGCCCGTGGTGCAAAGATGACATTTTGTTGAATATCTTTGGCCAGTTGTGCAAAGATGAACATGTGTTGAGATGAATAAGACCAACTGGTGATACAAATGAATATCTTTGGCCGTAGTGTAAAGATGAAATTATTAGTATGATTACGAACAGGAAATGTTATTTGGTGTAACCACGATCATTAATGTTTCAGGTAAAGATAGGTGATGAAAATTATCTTCGTCCTGGATGAGAAGAGGAATTTAGAACTACAATTATGATTATGAGTTATTGATGAGTAGGTTTTATACCTATGAATCTGGTATTATTAAAATTAATTATTGTTATATTTAATTGTTTTTAGGATCTTTTTATGTGTTTTGTGTTTATTTGTTGTAGGTTGGAGTTGGAGGGACAAATTGGTCATTTCGGAGAAGAAAAAGGTCAAAAATCATGAAAATTAAAGCTGAGTGGCATTTCTATAAATATGAGGACATGGCCAAGCGCCTAGGCGCTTGGAATTGCACTATGATGAGCGCCTAGGCGCTCTAATGCGTAGATTGGTGCGTTTTGCAGCTGTCAAGTGGGTTTTTGAAGCCAAAGAGGAGTCTGAATGAGGGCTGAGACCAATACAAGTAGGAGAGGACTCTACAAAGACAAAAGGAGAACGAATTTTGCAAGGAATCAATCAAGTTTTCAAGAGATTTGCAGAGAGAACAAGGAGGAAAAACACGAAGGAGAATTGCAAAGGCTGAAGATCTAAGAGAGAGTATTGGAGCAAATTCAGAGTTTCTTCTTCTCTTCTCTAGTTTTATCTTTTGTAACTATCTGGGATGTTTGGATTATTTATCTGGATTATGTTTTTCTTTATTATTATCATGAACTAAATTTTAATTAAGATTGCAACGGAACTTGGTATGTAGTTTAAATTGCAAGCTTCCCATTGATTGAAAGTTGGTTTTTATTGAATTGTTTATTATATCTTATGCTTATTGATTAATTGTTTGGCCAACAATTACTGTGATAATCTATATGAAATTGGAAGATGGAGTATAGATTGAGATCTGGATATGATAACATCTGTTCATATAATCTGAATAGGGTTAATATGATTAGCATGTAGGATAGGAATATACCTATGTGTCTTTTGTATCCATTGAAAGAATTTGTGCATAAATCCTAATTAACTTGATTCACATAGGAATATAGTGAGTTGATTAATTGGGGTGTTCCTTATAATTCTACATCTTAGTGATTGGATTTAGAAGGATTTGTTCACGTGTCTTTGGAAGAAGAGCGTGAATATTTATAAAGCATTCTTGGATAACAATTCATATTAATTGATTTATTTTAAATGGGAAGTAAGTAGTTTGAATGAAATACTAAGGGAAGTTGTAATCTTAATCTGTTAAATCTGCATTTATTCTTGTGATATTTTGGTTTTTAATTATTAGTTTGTTAAGTTTAATTTTCAAATCATAAACAAAATTTTCGTAGTTTAAAATAGGATTAATTGCGTTAGAGTTAGTAATTGATAAATATTAGTCTATTTCCTCGTGGGAACGATATCCTTGCTTGCTGAATATTACAATTGAACGCGTATACTTGCGTGGTAAAGTGCTATATAAAAATTAGGCAACAAGTTTTTGGCGCCGTTGCCGGGGAAATTAGTTTAATATTTTGTCATTATTGATTTTTATAGCGTTAATCTTAATTTAAACTTTTTCTGTTCTGTTCTGTTCTATTCAGGTGCTTTTGACTAGTTTATGCAAACGCGATCGAAGAAGCCAGATTTATTGCCTCACGAGGACGACATCAAGAAAAGATTTCAGCGGTTGCGTAAGTGGGTTAAAGAAACCAAAGAAGCACTTGATAAGGAAGATAATATGGCTGAAGAAGAGCAAAAAGCACTGCGGGATTATGCTACGCCGCGGGTTACTGAAATTCAGTCGAGTATTACGAGACCTGCCATTACTGCTACAAGTTTTGAGATAAAACCGGGGACAATACAGATGATTCAAAATTCATGTCAGTTCGGAGGGTTACCAAACGATGATCCGAACGATCACATAGTCAGCTTTATAGAAATCTGCGATACTTTCAAGTATAATAATGTGTCAGAGGATGCAATAAGGCTAAGGCTATTTCCATTTACCCTCAGAGATAAGGCTAAGAGTTGGCTCCATTCACTACCACCAGGCTCGATCACTACATGGAATGATTTAGCCCAGAAATTTCTTGCAAAGTTTTTCCCACCTGCAAAAACAGCAAAGTTGCGGAACGATATCTTCTCTTTCGTTCAGCACGATTCAGAATCACTATATGAAGCCTGGGAGAGATTCAAGGATTCATTGCGAAAATGTCCACACCATGGAATTCCTAAATGGCTTCAGGTGCAAACGTTTTATAATGGTTTATTCGGCACAGTGAGATCGAGTATAGATGCTGCAGCAGGAGGAGCTATTATGGCCAAGAATTGTGATGAGGGGTATGAGTTGCTTGAAACCATGGCAGCTAATAATTATCAATGGCCAACAGTAAGAACAACTCCGACAAGGACAGTAGGAGTGTATGAAGTGGATGCTATGACAGCATTGTCAGCTCAAATGACAGCTCAGATGTCTGCTCTTACAAAGAAGATAGATTCACTTGGGGTACAACCAGTTCAGAAAATGGAAACGATATGTGAAATATGTGCGGGTAACCACTCAAGTGATCAATGTGCAATAAATCCTGAATCAATCCATTTTGTTTCCAATTATAACAGGCAGCAGGGCAGTTATGCAAACAACTACAATTCAGGAGTGAGAAACCACCCGAATTTTTCTTGGAGTAATAATCAGTCACAAGCTCAAGCTCCAAGGCAAACATATCCACCTGGATTTCAGCCACAGCAACAAACTCAACAACTTGAAAAGTTTTCACAAATGGAAGAAATGATGGCAAGATTTGCAACTCAGTTGGAAACCATAACGAAAACCCAAGCAGCTGCAATAAAGAATCTGGAGAATCAAATAGGGCAAATGGCTAATGCTATGAATACTAGAAATCCAGGTTCTTTACCTAGTGATACGGAGAAAAATCCAAGGAATGATGGAAATGAGCACTGTAAGGCAGTTACACTCAGAAGCGGGAAGGAGTTGACTACAGATTTGGACGGACACAAGAAAGTAATTTCTGCTGAGGATGGTGAACAAGAGAGTGGAGATTCAGAAATTAAATCTGAGGAAAAAGTTGTGACAAAACAACAAGAAAACAAGCAAACAACAGTTGTACCACCTGTGCCGTTTCCTCAAAGACTTCAAAAGCAGAAATTAAACAGACAATTTTCAAAATTTTTAGAAGTGTTCAAAAAGCTGCAAATCAACATTCCATTCGCAGATGCCTTAGAACAAATGCCTAGTTATGCAAAATTTATGAAAGATATTTTAGCAAGAAAGAGGAAGCTAGGGGAGTTCGAAACAGTAGCATTGACAGAAGAATGTAGCGCAATTCTGCAAAGAAAGTTACCACCGAAGTTGAAGGATCCGGGTAGCTTTACAATACCGTGCACGATTGGGCCCCAGTTCTTTAACAGATGTTTGTGTGATTTGGGGGCAAGTATTAACTTGATGCCACTTTCGATCTACACTCAGTTGGGATTACCAACCCCAAAGCCAACAAATATATCTCTACAGCTCGTCGATAGATCAGTGACATACCCTAGGGGCATTGTGGAAGACATATTAGTGAAGGTGGACAAATTCATATTCCCAGCAGACTTCATTGTGTTGGACTACGAAGAAGATAAAGACATACCCATTATCCTTGGAAGACCATTTTTAGCCACTGGAAGGACATTAATTGATGTACAAAAGGGAGAGTTAACAATGAGAGTTCAAGATGAAGAAGTAACTTTTAATGTTTTCAAGGCTATGAAATTTCCGACGGAAGAGGAAGAGTGCTTAAGAGTTGATCTTATTGAAGAAGCAACTGAAGAGGTATTTGGTGAATCTGTGATTGAAAACCCTCTTGAAACCGCATTGGTTAGTGAAAAATTATTTGATGATTCAATGGTGATAGAATGGGTCCAAATGCTAGATTCAGCTCCAAAGTTCACACGATGTCCACAAAAATTTGAACCTCTGGATTATCGGGGAAAGCTAGATGAAAAGGTGACATCATCCATAGAAGAACCTCCTACCTTGGAACTTAAGCCATTGCCTAACCACCTCCGGTACACTTACCTTGGTTCTTCTTCCTTGCCAGTCATTATTTCTGCATCACTTGATAAGGTTCAAGAAGAAAAGCTACTAAGGGTACTTCGACAATATAAGACTGCTCTTGGATGGACTATTGCAGATATCAAGGGGATAAGCCCATCAATTTGTATGCATAAGATTTTGTTGGAAGACGAAACGAAACCAACGATTGAACAACAACGAAGACTTAATCCAATCATGAAGGAAGTCGTTAAAAAGGAGATCATTAAATGGTTGGATGCTGGAATTATCTACCCTATCTCAGATAGCTCATGGGTAAGTCCGGTTCAATGCGTGCCAAAGAAAGGGGGAATGACAGTAGTTGCGAATGAGCAGAATGAATTGATCCCAACGTGAACAGTTACTGGTTGGCGAGTGTGTATGGATTACAGGAAGTTGAATAAGGCCACTCGTAAAGACCATTTTCCTCTACCATTCATAGATCAAATGTTGGACAGGCTTGCAGGGCACGAGTATTATTGCCTCTTGGATGGATATTCGGGCTATAACCAAATTGCCATTGCACCCGAGGATCAGGAGAAAACAACATTCACATGCCCATATGGCACCTTTGCTTTTCGCAGAATGTCTTTTGGGTTATGTAATGCGCCAGCGACGTTTCAACGGTGTATGATGGCTATTTTTTCAGATATGGTTGAACAAAATCTTGAGGTATTTATGGATGATTTTTCAGTTTTTGGGGATTCGTTTGATTATTGTTTGGAAAATCTCACACTTGTGCTCAAACGCTGCATGGAAACGAATTTGGTTTTGAATTGGGAGAAATGTCATTTTATGGTGCAAGAAGGGATAATCTTGGGTCACCGAGTATCATCAAAAGGAATTGAGGTTGATAGAGCAAAAATCGAAACCATTGAGAACCTGCCACCACCAATTTCTATAAAGGGTATTCGAAGTTTCTTGGGACACGCTGGTTTCTATAGACGATTTATAAAAGACTTCTCCAAAATCACAAAACCACTGTGCAATCTGTTGGAGAAGGATGTCTCATTCAACTTTGATCAAGCATGCCTAGAAGCGTTTGATGTGTTAAAGAAGAAACTTGTTACCGCACCTGTAATCATAGCACCAGATTGGACTATACCGTTCGAATTAATGTGTGATGCTAGCGACTATGCGATTGGTGGAGTTCTTGGCCAACGAAAGGATAAAATTTTTCATGCTATATACTATGCTAGTAAAACATTGACAGATGCTCAACTGAATTATACTACTACCGAGAAGGAGCTATTAGCAGTTGTTTATGCATTTGATAAATTTCGCTCATATTTGATTGGGACAAAGGTGATTGTGTTTACGGATCATTCGGCAATTAAGTACTTAATAGCAAAGAAAGACGCGAAGCCAAGATTAATTAGATGGGTATTATTGCTACAAGAGCTTGACTTGGAGATCCGGGACCGAAAAGGAACAGAAAATCAGGTTGCTGATCATTTATCACGGTTAGAGAATTCAGAACTAAAGAAAAATGACACAACAGTGATCAACGAATTTTTTCCGGATGAACAGCTATTTGCGGTAAGGATGGATACACCATGGTATGCAGATTATGTAAATTTCATTGTCAGTAAGGTGTTTCCGCCTGATTTGACAAGCCAACAGAAGAAGAAATTTCTCCATGACGTGAAACAGTATTTATGGGATGAGCCATTCTTATTTAAACAATGTGGCGATCAAGTAATAAGAAGGTGCATCCCAGAAGTTGAAATGGAGAGTATTCTACACCAATGTCATGCATCTGACTATGGTAGACATTTTGGGGGAGAAAGAACGGCAGCTAAAGTGCTTCAATGTGGATTTTTCTGGCCAACACTCTTCAAAGATGCCCGTGTGTTTTCATTAAAATGTGACAGATGCCAAAGAGTTGGTAATATATCAAAGCGACACGAGATGCCACTTAATATGATCCTGGAAGTCGAATTGTTTGATGTTTGGGGAATTGACTTCATGGGACCATTTCCACCATCTTTCTGTAACTCCTATATACTTCTAGCGGTGGACTACGTGTCGAAGTGGGTAGAAGCTATAGCATCACCTACCAATGACGCGAAGGTTGTGATTAAGTTCATTCGGAAGAACATTTTCTCTAGATTCGGCACTCCTCGCGCAATCATTAGTGATGAAGGAACACATTTCTGTAATAAGCAGTTTTCAGCTATCCTTGCTAAATATGGAGTCACTCATAAGATAGCCACTGCTTACCATCCACAGACAAGTGGTCAAGCCGAGGTATCTAACCGAGAAGTGAAACGAATCCTCGAGAAGATAGTGAATCCTAGTCGGAAAGATTGGTCTAGCAAGTTGGACGATGCTCTATGGGCATACCGTACAGCTTACAAAACTCCGATAGGGATGTCTCCGTATAGGTTAGTTTATGGGAAGGCATGCCATCTTCCAGTTGAACTCGAACACAGTGCTTATTGGGCAATTCGGAAGTTGAACCTTGATATATCTGCTGCGGGAGAGAAGCGCCTCTTACAATTGAATCAAATGGATGAGTTCAGACTCCAATCGTATGAGAATGCGAAGTTATATAAAGAAAAAGTTAAGAGGTGGCATGATGAGAAAATTCTGGAAAGAAAGTTTGAAGCAGGTCAAACAGTGTTATTATACAATTCGAGGCTTAAACTGTTTCCTGGAAAGTTGAAATCTCGATGGTCTGGGCCATTTATAATCTCAAAAGTCTATCCTCATGGAGCTGTAGAAGTGGAAGACCCGTATTCAAAACGTAATTTTAAAGTCAACGGTCAAAGATTGAAGCACTACTATGGGGGTTGCTTTGATCGTGAAAAGACATCGGTCAACCTTGCCGATTAGAACAGAGGAGAAAGTCGGGCTGAAGACTATAAACCAAGCGCTAACTGGGAGGCAACCCAGGAAGTTTTATTATTATTCGCTATTTTTACTCTTATTAATTTACTTTACCATTACTTTAATTAGTGGTTAAACTTTGCTAGTTAAGGATTTGTGCATACCTTGTTCTCTAACAGAGATTCAATTGATTGCAGGAAAGGAAAACACGTACAAGTTTAAGATTGGGGATATTTGACGAGGTTTGGGACAAAAGTTACATGGATCGACTTTGGAGTGGCTAGATTCGCGTTTTCGGGTTGCCATTTACAAAGAAGTCACTTCAGAGCCAATTTGACCACAGCTTCGGATATTATTTCGTGAAACTTCAAGAATGAAAGTGGTAGATCTACTTCTCCTCTTTCCAGAACATCTTGAATCATCTAAATCGGAGTTCGGACGAAGAAGTTATGGCTATTTTCCCAAAGGACGTCAGAGCAGAGAACTTGGAAAAGCCCCAAGCGCCTAGGCGCTCCACTTCAAGTCATTCCAACCGCCTAGGCGCTTCAAGTCAGTAGCTACAAACCATGCCAAGCGCCTAGGCGCTCCCTCTCTAGTCATTTCAAGCGCCTAGGCGCTCAAAGTCAGAATGTGTTGTCCAGACCAAGCGCCTAGGCGCCCAAATAGTGCACACTTCAAGCGCCTAGGCGCTCCACTCGCCCAAAAGTTTCTGCAAGCAAGCGCCTAGGCGCCCAAATAGTGCACACACCAAGCGCCTAGGCGCTCCAATGTTAAAAAAAAAAAATTTTAAGTCCCAATTCGGGCAACTCCTCTCCCATTCCAACTCAAAGCCTCTCTTACTCTCCTACTCCATCTCTAACCCTCCACAACTCAAAACCCTCATCTAATCTAGCCTAAACAACTAATCTTTCTCTTCCAAATCCAAATCAAACACTAAATCCCTACCCAAACCAAAGCAACTAAGTTCCATATTATCATCCTTCTTCACCAATTCGGGATTGCACTTGCATTCAAGCCACATCTACTTGAAGTAAGGGTTCAAGGCTCAAATTGATCATCCAACTTTGATTGAACATCAAGATTTGGCTATACCCAAGTAAGTACACAAGATTGTATTGCAAATTCTTTGGATTCACTTGGATAATAGTTAGGTTAGTACTTTGAAGTTAGTTTCTATCATTGTGTTGGCTCAATTGGGTGTGGGTACTCTTAATTGTTGCTTGAATTACCTTGGATGTATAGTGTGTTTAGTAATTGCAAAAATTGGTGAAATTTAAGTTTGGGGGAGTGCATACTAATAGTGTTCCAAATTTGTGCACACAAAGTGTTTGATAAATTGTCACAACAAAGATTTTGGCTCTCCTAAGTTTTTGAGTATCATTTGGGTTAGCAAGAAGTTAGAACATAAGACTATGGCTAGTAAAAGACAAAGAGGAGAGACTTCGGGCACTTCCCAAAAGTATGACAAAAAGAGATTCACCAGTGCTAAAGCATCCGACAGATACTACAATGTACTTTCTAACAAAGCACTAATTCCCGAGCGTGGACTATTGCCCGATATAGAAGATGGGGAATTATTACAGATGATTGGGAGTAGAAGATGGGTGAACTTCACAGCTCAACCGGATGCATCTGTTGTTAAGATTGTTAAGGAATTCTACGCAAATGCAATAGATCATATTGGTAACGTAATTTGGGTTCGAGGTAAATCTGTGGAGGTCAGTTTTGGGTCCATAAATGCGTATTATGGTTTGAACACGATACCCAACAATGGATACATGCAATATCTACAACACGAGCTAGACTACAGTGAGATTATTCAAGCCTTGTGTGTGCCTGGAACGACATGGAAATTAACAGATCAACATGAAGCTGTGTTGTTCCCCGCATCCAAATTAAGCAATTATGGGAAGGCATGGCATGCATTTATTTGTGTTAAGATGATGCCATGTAGGCATATGAGTGATGTTGTAAATCAAAGGGCAGCCCTGCTTTTCTGCATTGCATCAGGAAAAATTATAGATGTGGGCCAAGTTATTCATGATTCCATTGACAAAGCAATTCGAGGAGGGACCTCAGGTGGACTACCACACCCATCTTTGATCACAGGATTATGCCAACAAGCTGGGGTGAAATGGGATGCCGAGGAAGCTATACAGCCTCCTTTAGCCGCAATTGACCACTCGCTTATAAAGAAGTACAAGATATGGGGTGGGGGAATATCACACCCGAGAGGATTAGGATTCATTATTGCTCCTCCCGAGCCTGCAGCTGAGCCTAGTCATCAGGTCCACGAGAATCCTCCTGTAGCTGGAAGTTCAGAGCAACCTCCTAATTTTTATGAAGATATCCGTCGCGATTTGAGAAATCAAACTAGAAGAATCGACATGGTTGCCACTCGAGTTCAGGAAGGTTTTGACAGAATGGAAAGAAATCAGGATAGTTTAGCTCAGCGGCAAACAGAGGTGTATCAGAATTTTAGCGCAGCATTCCTTGAAATGTTTGCTCGCATGAATCCAGGTGCCGCTCCTTACCAATTTCCACCATTGTCCGCATACCCCCCAGATGAAGAAGATGAAGAAGATTCTGACGAGGAGTAAAGCTTCTATCTTTCAGGGAAGTCCTCAGTGCTTAATTTCTTAAATTTTATTTGTTATATACAATGAGGGCATTGCATAATTTAAGTTTGGGGGTGTAGGTTTCCAGCTCCAGTTCATGCATATAGTTTTGCATTTAGTTGCTCATGTAGTTATAAAAAAAAAAAAAAAAAAAAAAATTCAAGCATTTGCATGTTCCAGCTGTTAAATAGTTTAAATCTGTCTTGGTCAGTGATGAGATTGGAATTGAGTAGACAAGTATAGTATTGTCTGTTAAAACTTTGACGTGATTTCTTGTCAAGATTTGAATCTTTACCTGTTTGAAATTGATATAATAAGGATAGCACAGTATAAACAACTATGTTGACTGATTGAGTTTAAATTGACACATAATGGACTTCTAGAGGATAATGCTAGTTTAAATGAATGAAAGACATGAATAGGCGAAGATGATTGAATTTAGATAAAAACTTAAGTTTGGGGGAAAAATTTGGGATATATAAGCTTGAAGAAAAAAAAAATGAAATGAAAAAAAATATATATATATACTCTGGCTAGTTTTGTTTCGGGGCCTTTGTTACTTGAGCAAGTACGCCCGAAGGGGTATCTTAAAACCTAGCGCCCTAAGGTCTTATATGGTCTGGGAGTCGTTGGTCGAAAGCTCGCTAAGGGGTAGCACTGTTAGCCTGATGGAATGAGACATTGCACAGTCATGGTTAAAAAAAAATATATATATATGTATATATATGAAAAAAAAAACAATAAAACGGGAAAAGAGCAAAAAGCCCCCGTAAAGAAAAAAAAAAGAAAAGAGCATAAGTATCCCGGATTGGACTCTTAAATTTTGGTGGATATTTGTTTTTAGTTGATTTTAGCTTGTTCGTGAATTTTGTGAATTTACACTGTATGATTTCTTTAAAGAGATTTATTATGTGTTGTATTTAGCATCATATCAGTTAGCACGGATGTTAAGCACACACACACTATATCAATAATAACAGGTTAAGATTTGATGATTGACGATGAAATTACAAATCTGTTTTGATATGATGTACTATCATGTTTATTGTGATTTCTCTGAGGCTTGATGAATAGATTTTGTTCTGTTTGACTGCTGGAATGTAGACATTTAGATAGTTGCATTTGCATTGCATATTTAGCTGTTGCATTGTGTTGTGTTGCTTGGGGACAAGCAATTGGTTAAGTTTGGGGGTATTTGATGAGTAGGTTTTATACCTATGAATCTGGTATTATTAAACTTAATTATTGTTATATTTAATTGTTTTTAGGATCTTTTTATGTGTTTTGTGTTTATTTGTTGTAGGTTGGAGTTGGAGGGACAAATTGGTCATTTCGGAGAAGAAAAAGGTCAAAAATCATGAAAATTAAAGCTGAGTGGCATTTCTGTAAATATGAGGACATGGCCAAGCGCCTAGGCACTTGGAATTGCACTATGATGAGCGCCTAGGCGCTCTAATGCGTAGATTGGTGCGTTTTGCAGCTGTCAAGTGGGTTTTTGAAGCCAAAGAGGAGTCTGAATGAGGGCTGAGACCAATACAAGTAGGAGAGGACTCTACAAAGACAAAAGGAGAACGAATTTTGCAAGGAATCAATCAAGTTTTCAAGAGATTTGCAGAGAGAACAAGGAGGAAAAACACGAAGGAGAATTGCAAAGGCTGAAGATCTAAGAGAGAGTATTGGAGCAAATTCAGAGTTTCTTCTTCTCTTCTCTAGTTTTATCTTTTGTAACTATCTGGGATGTTTGGATTATTTATCTGGATTATGTTTTTCTTTATTATTATCATGAACTAAATTTTAATTAAGATTGCAACGGAACTTGGTATGTAGTTTAAATTGCAAGCTTCCCATTGATTGAAAGTTGGTTTTTATTGAATTGTTTATTATATCTTATGCTTATTGATTAATTGTTTGGCCAACAATTACTGTGATAATCTATATGAAATTGGAAGATGGAGTATAGATTGAGATCTGGATATGATAACATCTGTTCATATAATCTGAATAGGGTTAATATGATTAGCATGTAGGATAGGAATATACCTATGTGTCTTTTGTATCCATTGAAAGAATTTGTGCATAAATCCTAATTAACTTGATTCACATAGGAATATAGTGAGTTGATTAATTGGGGTGTTCCTTATAATTCTACATCTTAGTGATTGGATTTAGAAGGATTTGTTCACGTGTCTTTGGAAGAAGAGCGTGAATATTTATAAAGCATTCTTGGATAACAATTCATATTAATTGATTTATTTTAAATGGGAAGTAAGTAGTTTGAATGAAATACTAAGGGAAGTTGTAATCTTAATCTGTTAAATCTGCATTTATTCTTGTGATATTTTGGTTTTTAATTATTAGTTTGTTAAGTTTAATTTTCAAATCATAAACAAAATTTTCGTAGTTTAAAATAGGATTAATTGCGTTAGAGTTAGTAATTGATAAATATTAGTCTATTTCCTCGTGGGAACGATATCCTTGCTTGCTGAATATTACAATTGAACGCGTATACTTGCGTGGTAAAGTGCTATATAAAAATTAGGCAACAGTTATTCATATGAGTGTGTACCAGAATTGTTGATTGATGTTACAGGGATAAAACATTGTTGGTGGACTTTTAACATGGAGAAGATAATAGACCTTATAGTCTATTTGACTCTTCTAATGGATTGCTCGTTCCGCTGCAACTATGGTTGAAATTTTTATCATCTACCATATGTTCTAAATCTCTGATTTATTATTGATGAAGGCTATTGATAATTTAATTATCTTTAGTCATGATATTCTTTACTGAGCTAGTTGTGCTCACCCTTTTGCTTTACAATTCCTTTCAGGTAATAAGAGTGTAGCTGGGTCGAGCGGGGGTAATAGGGGAATAGAACGGTGGTCTCTAGCTCTGGAGTTCTCCCTAAACAGTATAGACAAGTGTGTTGTATACATCTTTTAGTAGTTATATTTGGTGAATCATATAGGGAGAGGCGAACCCAACGTTGGAAGGGTGTTTTGCCACTTTCATACAAGATGTCTAATGACATACAACCTCGTGTCATCATAAGACAGGGTTGTGCTCATCCACTTGCTGAGTATATTTACGAGCACTACCTATATAATCTTGGTATTTGTTTGAAGTATAATTCTCAATTTGATACAGTAGAGATAATGATAAATCAAGAGAAGACTCACTATTGGGAAGAATATGATAGTAATCTTCTCGTTTTTCTTTGGGGTCTATTGGGTCAACCAAGGATAATTCTGTGGCCATATGATATCTATCATAACCTAGAAGCACGGCCTCCCATGTACGAAGGTTTCCTTGAGCACTTCCCAAAGATTTTAGTTTCTAAAACAGTTTTTGACTAT
Organism: Panax japonicus; assembly: GCA_020205505.1. NCBI lineage: Eukaryota > Viridiplantae > Streptophyta > Magnoliopsida > Apiales > Araliaceae > Panax > Panax japonicus. The sequence continues at coordinate 34,312,883 of CM035092.1, forward strand.
ACCTTTATATAAGGTGTCACTGTGAGGTGTTGTCCACGATTGGGACATGTGTCACATTTGGTATATATTTGTATCCAAACTCACAGTATATGTGTTGTTATATTTTGCATGACAATTGTTGTAGTAAAGTTATAGTTGTTTTCTGTACCATGTATTTGGCGACTCAGAATGGGTTGGATTGAATGGACCTATTTTGGGGTCGTTACATTTGGTATTAGAGCTTAGAGATATGGTCTTTGGCAAGATCGGGGAATAGGACTAGGAGGGGAAAGATGAGTAAATCATTCGCTAGTGTGTCCTACCTAAGCTTAAATTGTTGGTTGGTAAAAATATATAGATATTATGTGATACGTTAATTTGCTTAATTAACCCTTGTTTTATGGCAGTATTTGAGAATGGCAACTGAGAATGCTAACAATGGAGTGAATGAGACTGTGGGGATACCTCTAATCACTAACCATGATAATGTGATGTCAGACGTAGAAGGAATTAGGGATATCCATGTGGTGAGTGAAGAATTGATAGTTGCACCCGAGATAGTCACAGAGGTGACAGTTGAGAGTGAGGAAGAAGGGGAAGAAGAGGTACCTGAGGAGAGTTTATTAGAGGTATTATATTATCAAAATGTAGAATTTCAAAATCGTATTCATGAGTTAGAAGAGCAGGCTGAAGAACGACAGGCAGTCGTGGAACAAAAGGATGCAACAATTCAAGCTTGTGTTACCCGATATGTGATGCTTGAACAGAAGCATTCTTTGGCAGAGTATAAGATGATAAAGATGGAATCTGAGCTGAAAGAAGAAAAAAACTGAACGAGTAAGAATGAGTGATGCATTGGTAAAAGCCACACGACACGTGGATATTGTGGAAAGAGATGTCCGATCTAAGAAGGCTAAAATAGATTACATGAATTTCTCTTTTTGGAAAGCAATTGGGAGAACCCAACATCGAGTTTTGAATTACCCTGTACATAGAGGTCAACCTGAATTCGATATGGATCGAAGTTTGATGATTCAGATCATGAAACAGTAGTACGACGAGGCAGTTGAGGGAGGAATATGTCCTATAGAAAAGTATATTCCAACGGTAGTGATGACGCCAAATGCTGCCCCAGACAATTCAAAGTCTGGTAGTTCGAGGGATGGCGGTTGTCATGACTTCCCAACAAATGAGGAACCCAAATGAAGTTATCACGGGAGATGAGCAATGGAGAAATCATGATGACCGGGGAGATAGAATCTGAAATGGAAGCAAGGTATTCTCAAGTTTTTGAAATACCAGGTATGTAAATTTCGAGGACGAAATTTCATAAGGAGGGGAGATTGTAAGACCCCGAATTTTATGAAATAAAAGTATTAAATTTTTCTTATAATTACTATTCAATAAATGGTTAAATTGATAAAAGTTAAGTTAAGGGTGATATATGAAATTTTTTCAAAATACACAAGTGGTTATAAAATATTCATTGTTGTCGGGGAATATTCGTTTGGTCGTGGAATCTTCTTTCTGTCGGGGAATATTTGTACGACCGGCACAGCCATTTGTGGGCCCCATAACGAAATAACTGTAGTATGAAGAAAACAACAAAATTATGTTTTTATAAATAACGGCGTAATCGTTATCGTTAACACTGTTGTAATACCCGGTTGGTAAAATAAAGTAATACGCGTTGTTGCACAATAGCACACGGTATTACACAGTATTTTTGAATTATTGATTCTTACGTAAGAAGGCACTACTCAATAATTGTTACAGTAATTACTGTTTAATATTTTATTTTATTGATTCAATAATTGCTGCGTTGATATTTTATATTATTGTTTTTTCAATAATTATCACTGCACAATATTTCTCATTATCAGATCAATATTTCGTATTATTTGAATAATATTATTAGATAGCATTATTGGCAATGTCTAGAAAGTTCTGTCAAGGAGAGGTTTAGTCACCTAATAGCGCGCTAGTAAGGAGAAATTCTTATTGGAAAGCCCCCTCTTTCCTGGGAATGGTCTGGTTGTCATAATTGTGATTCTGTAATATTATTTAAGAATAATTAATTATTGATTCATATGATAAGGAAATATTTATTTGATGTGGATATAATTGATGAATATATTATTTTATGTGGATATAATTGAAGGAATTAATGTTGAGGTGTTTTACCGTTATTTTGTCGAACTGGAAGAATTAAAAATCATCCGTTTGTGAATTTCGGATAATTTCTGTTTGGAATTTGGAAAAAATTTCTTCTGCAAAGTTGTAGAGAATTGAAATTCCTATAAAAACTTGGGAGATTTGAATTTTCTGACAAAGGGACTATTTATTATGAATTATTGAAGTTTCAGAGTTCCGAAATAATTGATTTTTGAAAGTTTTAATTATTTTATTTAAGAAAAACATTTTTTTGGTTGTTGGCACATGGGTGGCTGATGTTTTTGACCAAAGAATGCTGCTAAGAAATTAAGAAAAATAAATTAATATTTTATTAATTTAGTCTCCTTTGGCGTTCTAGCATTTTCCTATAAATAGAGGGCTAAGTTAGAATTGAAAATCACACCAAAAACAAAGTTTTCTCTCTTTCTCTCTCTATATTATTGAGCGTATTCTTGTGAGTATATTTTGAGTGTTGCTATACGGTGCTAGTTTCTGTCAGCACTATACCCAAAATTCAGTCAGAAATACTGTTCTTTTGAGGTAAGGGATTTTAATGGTTATTATATTTTTCAGTTCGTACTTCTTTCGACCTTCAGAAAATTCTGAAAAAATTTGAAATAATATTTTGATGAGTTTTATTGATTGTGTCCAAAAATTGCGATTTTTGGATGTATAGATTAAGAGTTATGAATTTTACGGGAAAAGATTATTTTAAAAGTAACCGTTTATAACTCCTTGTGGTTAACTTCAAAATTGATGAAATTTTTATTGGGAGTACATCTATATAATATCAGTGTACTCTGTGAATTTCAGAATTTTTGGATAAAAGTACAATTTATGATAAATGTCTAAATATTCGGCAGTTTTGGCAATATGAAAAATAGTAAATGAATTTTAAAAATTCTAAGAAAAATATATGTTCAATATGGGACTATATTCTGCTAAATCATAGAGAAGAAGTATTTTTGGAACTGATTTGGTATTTTTCATGAAAATAGACTAGTTATGAATAAATGAGTTAAATATGTTATGTGAAGGAAGAAAATTGGAAAATAGGATTTTATGGCTTGAGAATCCTATATGAGGTATATGCAGATTTTTGATGAGGGTTTTGATTATTGGTGATGAAATCTTATGAGTTTGGCATTTTAGAATGATTAAATGCATTATTTAGTAAAGTGTAAACAATTAAAATAAATTGTTTATAAGCTTAATAAATATTATTCTTTTAATATCATTATACCGAAATATTGGTATGGATTTTATTGTGGAATTTCTACCTTTTTGTGTCGGGTTTACTATTTATGAGTTACTATTCACGAGTTACTATTCACGAATTACTATTCACGGGTACTATTCACAAAAAAATTAGTTTTTTTTTCTAACCAAATTATAGTTGATTTATGAATATTACTCTTGAGATTAAAACTATATGTTGATAATATTATTTTTATTATCATATATAACATTTCTATAACCCTAATGATGATATTTCTCTTTGACTTGAGTGTAAAGATGGGTAGATTTTTGGTATGATCATGACTATGGGTTCTCTTTGGCCAATCGTGCAAAGTTGAATTGTTGACTGATATGATCATGGCCATTGAACTTATAATTGAATATCTTTAGCTTAAGTGCAAGGGTGAATTGATCAACATGGTTATAATTATTGTTTATATAAATTCTTAAATGATTATATATTTCTTTGAGATAATAATATATTTGGCCTATAGTGCAAATATGAACTGTTGATGAATATATTTGGCCTGTAGTGCAAATATGAACTGTTGAGGAATATCTTTGGCCTGTAGTGCAAAGATGAATTGTTGATGAATATCTTTGGCCCGTGGTGCAAAGATGACATGGTGTTGAATATCTTTGGCCAGTTGTGCAAAGATGAACATGTGTTGAGATGAACATGACCAACTGGTGATACAAATGAATATCTTTGGCCGTAGTGTAAAGATGAAATTATTAGTATGATTACGAACAGGAAATGTGATTTGGTGTAACCACGATCTTTGATGTTTCAGGTAAAGATAGGTGTTGAAAATTATCTTCGTCCTGGATGAGAAGAGGAATTTAGAACTACAATTATGATTATGAGTTATTCATATGAGTGTGTACCAGAATTGTTGATTGATGTTACATGGATAAAACATTGTTGGTGGACTTTTAACATGGAGAAGATAATAGACTTTATAGTCTATTTGACTCTTCTAATGGATTGCTCGTTCCGCTGCAACTATGGTTGAAATTTTTATCATCTACCATATGTTCTAAATCTCTGATTTATTATTGATGAAGGCTATTGATAATTTAATTATCTTTAGTCATGATATTCTTTACTGAGCTAGTTGTGCTCACCCTTTTGCTTTACAATTCCTTTCAGGTAATAAGAGTGTAGCTGGGTCGAGCGGGGGTAATAGGGGAATAGAACGGTGGTCTCTAGCTATGGAGTTCTCCCTAAACAGTATAGACAAGTGTGTTGTATACATCTTTTAGTAGTTATATTTGGTGAATCATATAGGGACAGGCGAACCCAACGTTGGAAGGGTGTTTAGCCACTTTCATACAAGATGTCTAATGACATACAGCATCGTGTCATCATAAGACAGGGTTGTGCTCATCCACTTGCTGAGTATATTTACGAGCACTACCTATATAATCTTGGTATTTGTTTGAAGTATAATTCTCAATTTGAGACAGTGGAAATAATGATAAATCAAGAGAAGACTCACCATTGGGAAGAATATGATAGTAATCTTCTCGTTTTTCTTTGGGGTCTATTGGGTCAACCAAGGATAATTCTGTGGCCATATGATATCTATCGTAACCTAGAAGTATGGCCTCCCATGTACGAAGGTTTCCTTGAGCACTTCCCAAAAATTTTAGTTTCTAAAACAGTTTTTGACTATACCTTTATGTAAGGTGTCACTGTGAGGTCTTAGCATACAACGAATCGTATGGCTTCAACATTATGAAAGAATAATGAACATGGGGTTCAGGTGATGAGTAATGAATGAAAGTGATTAAAACCTTAGGTAAGGGTTGAATGAGAGATTAAGAGATGAGCAACGTGAACGCAGATTACGTAAACGATCCTCGTGAATCGTATTCACGTCGGGCGAACGTTCTAAGTATACATTGGTTGTATGACTTAGACATTGACGAAGGTAGTAAGTAAGATATGATTTATCAAGAAAGCCATAGCGAACAGTAATAAGAATAATGAAAGTCGAATGCGAGTCGGATAGAGAATTTTATAATGATATGTAAGCGTTAAACACTTTAACCGACGTGAAGGTTAAGTGTAGGCGAATATTAAACGGGCAGAACCTACACCCCATGTATGGTTTGACCGTAAGGTAATGAAGATTAATGAATAAACCTGTGAACGGTGAAGAAACTGAATTAAAGACAAGAACGTATAACGTAAAGAAGCCGAGTTAATGGTTATAACTTGAAAGACGTTCTGTGTCGAATGGACCGAACGTTGTAAGATAAGAATAAGATAGCATAAAATGCTTAACGCTATAAATGCGTAGAATGAATATGGAATGATCGTTCCGAGTATACAAAAGATTATATGACTTAGACGATAAGAATAAATCCTGAGGTATGGCATTTAGTTGCCAAAAAGCCATAAGGAATAAGAAATTGACTTAACGAACATTATAGTTTAATGGTTCGAATAAGTTAAGATGAATTTAGGTTATAGTATAATTTTAACCTTTGATGGTTGACATATGGGAGTTGGTCTAAACAATTCCTTCAGGGAGCGAAGGTATATACAAAACTGGCAACTGATCTAACTCACTGTTATGGGCAGTGTAGATGAGACGGGAACATATTTGTTGGTTGTTTGTGGAAAAGCACTCAGAGTACCATATGGATTACTAGTAGAGACACGATGTGTGCTGAGTCCTAGGAAAGTTATAAGAAGAAGCTAAGAATGTAAATCATCAAAGATAATAAACGTTTTGAGTAAGACATCTTTGTATGTCATGAAGCCATAAACCAGTAGTAAAGGAAGTTAGTCGCATAAACTTAGGTTGAAGGAACGTGAACCCTAAGAAGTAAAGTTAAGTAAACCAATGCGTAAGTCAAGTATATGACTAATTGGTGTATGTGTTATTTCCTTATGTGTTATAGGGATTGGGATGAGCAGTTCAGCGTAAGCTGTAGCTGTGTGTAAGGCAAGTTTCCTAACTTCATTCATATTTTAAATAAACGATAGTTTCTAAAACCTTCTCAGATGTTGAACTCGAGAAGTTCTGTCTATGTGTAAATGTGTGATATTTGCACAAGGTGTTAGAATGTATGAGGGCTTGTGCCACAATTTGAACACTTCGGTGTTTCTATGAGATGAACTGTTTTGTGATTGAACTGTTCAACAAAAGAATGTTCTGTTTATACATGAACCATTATTGTTAAGTTTGTGCTATTGATTCTAGCCAAACAGGATGTCTATAAAAGAAGGTAGAAAAATGAAAGTATTTCAAAGTGAATGTGACTAATGTTTTAAAATGATAGGAATCGAGATTATTCATATTATTCAAGCTGCTTCATAATCTTTGTTCGGTTATTGAAGTCTTAAAGGAATGTTTAAATTCTTGAAGTTATTTGTTCAACAGCTAAGACTTGTTGAGCAATTGAATGCTCACACTTGCTTTAAATAAAAACATTTTCAGCGAACGATGTTAGAAAGAACTAAAGGATCCCGTAAAGATCAAGTTGATCGGTATCCAGATGAAGTGCAATTCATTAGAAGAATGAGCGTGAAGATCAAGCGAAGACTTGTAATGTAGAATAATGTAATTAAACTATAGAATAGTTTAATGAACGGTAATGTATCCTTGGTGGAGGATAAAAGTCTTTCTTGTAAGAGATAAAGAATAATGTAATTATCATTATTTATAATGAAAGAGGTTATAAGGTTTTAGAACCTAGGAATTGGGAATGTATGTTGTTATATTTTAGTATATAATAATGTATGTTTGGAAAGAAGTGGACTGTGACGTACGGAATCCGGGTATGAAGATAGATCGGATTTTGTGGCGTTATAGATTGGTATCAGAGCTGATAGATTATAAACCTTAGGTATGAGTACCTAAGGCTATAATCGTAAAGAGAAGGATAAGAAAATCCTTGAGTTAAACGAATAAGGAAGGAGATCACCACGTGATCATAGTAAATCATAATAATAGATGATCTATTAAACGATGAATGATTTATAGCTAATGTTATGAATGAATGGTACTACGAAGTAGTACGGGAAGAAGAACTCAGATTGAGTTATGAAGAATAGAATTATAATTAAAGAAAATTCTTATTAAGTGAAGAGAAAGTTAGTAGTTGTAAAATTTCAATTGAGGACTCATGTGATAGTTGAGTTGTATAAATCTTTGTTATGGGCAGAGGTTTGTGCTTTGGTGTAACAACCACTCACTTTATTATAGTGATAATCATTAGAATTGGTCGCGCTATCAATATGTATATGACGAGAAGGTGAATCTTTTCTCATGTATATACTTGATAGGTAGAGAAAGATAAGGTAGGTGCGAGTTCTTGAAACTCATACTTATGATAGGTTCGTGACTCATAATTATATGGTATGTTTTTGAACTTCTCAGCGAATGGACGCCTATGGTCTGACTGGGATAGTTTTTAAACTCACATTATTGTGGAAAGTTCTTGAACTCATAATGTGTGGTAAGTTAATGGACTGTACTAAGGTATAGTGATGTTTAGACTGAAAATGAGTTATTTTCAGTAGAATTAGCATTGAAGGTGCTAGAGAAGATTAAGTATTGTCGCAAGTAAGACAATAAAGGAAGATAGAGAATATGATATTCCAAGTCATCTAGCTATGCTAGATTTTGAAGTTTATTAAAATTGTGCTTATGTGTGCGCATTTTGAAAATGAAAGAATTGGTTCAACTTTTGGAACTAATGGATTTTAAAAGAACTATTCTTGATATGTCTATGCTAGTTGATTCGGCTAGACAAAAATTGATTTGAAATATCAAAATGAATTTTATATCATCAGTGCATTTGATGCAAAGATGGTAAAAGGATGGAGTTGTTAATGCAATTGAACCTAGTGTTGGATGTGATCTTATGATCAACAACCAGCTATGGTATGATGTATAATGACAAAGTCATAAACTGAGGAAGTCCTCAACGTACTGCGAAAAGTACAGTATCATGACGTCATAAAATGTTTTGATGTATTGCAAAAGAATTTAAAGAAGTAGTCGATGTCAATTGATTTAACTAGACGAATGTTTCAAGTTGATGTCCAATTTATTGGTATGGTCTAAGCTACTTAATTTGGCTAAGACGAATGGTATGTCATGTGTGACGCCCCGAAAATAAGTATACATCACCCATCTTGAGTCGCCAAATACATGGTACAAAATTCAAATACAACTTAATTATACAGCAGCCGTGTAAAATATGACAAAACATAATCTAAGAGTTTTAATAAGAATATTGTCATCTAGACAATATCCACACTCAATGGAGTTTTCATTATATTTATTGTCACACTATTTAACAGAATAGTGAGGACTACTAATGCTATCATCTGGACCGTCTCTCCATTCCCCGACTAGTCCCGGCTACAATCTCATTTCCTGAAGAGAACAGTGAAGAAAGGGTGAGCTCAACTAGCCCAGTAAGAAAATATTATTAATATTATAAAAATATTTTAATCACTTCTTAAACTTATAAACAGTTTATTTCAATTGTTCACACTTTACCAAATAATGAATTTAATCACTCAAAAATGCCATACTCATAAGATTTCCTCACCAATGATCAAATCTCTCATCAAAAATCTGCATATACCCTATATACCCAAGCCATAAAATTCTATTTTCCAATTTTGTTACTTCACATAACATATTTAATTCATTTACTCATAACTAGTTCATTTTCATGAAAAAAATACCAAATCAGACCCAAAAATATATTTTTTTTTCTGGGATTTAGCATAATATAGTCTCATATTAAACATATATTTTTCTAGGAATTTTTAAAATTCATTTACTTTTTTTTATATGGCCAAAACTGCTGAACATTTAGACATTTATCATTAATTATACTTTTGTCCAAAAATTTTGAAATTTACAAGGTATACTCCTGTTATATACATGTACTTCCAATAAAAAATTTATCAATTTTGGAGTTAACCACCAGGAGTTATAAGGGTTTACATTTAAAATATTCTTTTCTCATAAAATCCATAACTCTTAATCTATACATCCAAAAATCAACATCTTTGGACACAATATAGAAAACTCATCAAATTATCATTTCAAATTTTTCCAGAATTTTTGAGGGTCGGAAAAATTATGAAACTGTAAATGGATTTTCACCCGCCATGCGGTAATCCACGTAAACAGATCATTTCCACAATTTAATAAGGAATGAATACAAAGGATCATTCATCATGCATGCGGTAATCCACGTAGACAGGTTATACCAACAGAATAATAAAAATGAAAGAACAGAAGAATTTACCATGCATGTGATAGACCGCACAGACAGGTTATTCCCACCAAAATAATAAAGAATGGAATAAGGTCATGTGTAATCCGTACAGACAGGATATTCTAACAGAATAATAAAGAATGGAACCAGTTCATGAGTAATCAGCACAGACAGGATATTCCAACAGAATAATAAAGAATGGAACCAGGTCCTGCGTAATCCGTACAGACAGGATGTTCCAACAAAATAATAAAGAATGGAACCAGGTCATGCGTAATTCGCATAGACAGGATGTTCCAACAGAATAATAAAGAATGGAATAACAACAGAATTTACCAGGAATGTGATAGACCGCACAGGCAGGTTATTCCAACAGAATAATAGAGAATGAAATAACAGAAGAATTTAACCATGTATGATGTACATCGCATAGACAGGTTATTCCAACATACTAATAAAGAATGGAATAACAACTCTTACGAGTATTGAAAGAAAATAATTCTCTTCATGACTACGAAGAATAATACCCCTTACCTCAAAAGAAGACTGGATACTAGAATAGTGAGGTAGCAGACTTCTCTTCTTCTTTCTCTCTATAATTTCTCTCTATAATAATTGCTCTATAACTTTAGTGAATTGGTTAGAAATGAAGGAAGAATAGACTTCTATTTATAGAAAAATATAGTTTCGATAATTGGACGTTTTGGGGTTCAAAATATTACAGTATAATATCTTCCTCTTTTCTTTCATTTTTAATTTAGTCCTGTAAGTATTATCAAACTTGCACCACCTCCCTTAATAACAAATAATGTGAATCAATAGTTCAATCATGTGAATCAATAGTTATAATCAGGTGAAAATACAAATTAAAGTATAGTACCTCCATCTATACCTCCATTTTTAACTTAGTCATGCAAGTATTATCAATCTTGCACCAACTCCCCTAATAGTAAATGAATGTGAATCAATAGTACATATGTGAACAAATAGTTATAATCATGTGAATTAATAGTAATTAATTGCTCATTTATTCGATTAATTACCCGATTGGTCAATATAACCTCCAGACATCAATTATTATCGAAATAAATGTCGATTTCCACTAACACTAACAATCCCAACACAATGGAAATATTTTTCTCAAAAATTTTATTTTTGAAGTTTGACTTTTTCCAAAAAAAAGTCAACTATTGACTTTTTTGACCAAAAAGTCAACCCCAGCAAATTTTGTGTTTATAGTCTATTTCTACTAATTACATCATTCCAGACTCAAATATCACGTCCGCGTCTCCGAATTCAACTCCGAACTCAACTTCAATTTTTAATAACATTCATCATTAATATTATAACTCACAATATTTAACAACCAGATCATTCCCAGGAAAGAGGGGGCTTTCCAATAAGGATTTCTCCCTATTGGCGCGCAATTAGGTGACCAAACCTCTCTTTGACAGAACTTCTAGATATTATAAATATTGCAATTTAATAATATGAATAACTTTGTCGTCTCAATTATTGATTTAATAATATATCATATTATGCAGATGATATTGCGACAATAATCGAATCAATAACATGAGAAATATGATGCAGCAATTACTGTAGCAATAATTGAGTATAACTGAGTGACGTCTCACGTAAGCATCAATAATCAATACCTTGTGCTACTATGCAACCACGCGTATTACTGTACTTTTACTACCGAGTAGTTCAACAATTTTACCGGTAACACTTTTGCCGTTATTTTTATAAAGAGATAATTCTGTCATTTTCTTACTACGATAATACTTCCGTTGTGGGGTCCACCAATGATTGTAGTCATACGGATATTCCCCGATAAAAAAAAATATTCCCCGACCAAACGAATATTTTATAACAACTTGCATACTTTGCAAAAAAAAAATTCACATATCACCCTTAACTTTAACCCTTTATCAATTTAACCATATACGAAATAAAATAATAATTATAAGAAAATTGAATACTTTCATTTCATAAAATTCAGGGTCTTACAATCTCCACTCCTTATGAAATTTTGCCCTCAAAATTTACGTACGTACCTGGTATGCCGAATAGGTGAGGATACCTTGACTTCATTTCAGATTCTAACTCTTGAGGTATAACCTTTGAGTGTCGAATAGGATCCTTCTTATCTAATATTTTAACATGTATCTCCTCATACATTAAATCTTCTGTTATCTCGTCTAGTTCCAATTCAATAATGTGGTTCGGGTCGTCCACATATTTACGTAACATCGATACGTGAAAAATGTTATGAACACGCGACATACTTGGTGGTAAAATGAGTCTATAGGCAACGGTTCCTACTCAATCGAGGATTTCAAATGGGCCAATTAAATCGAGGGTTGAGATAACGCCTTCTTGAACCTTCTTCTTCACATTCATCAGATTCGGGTGTGTAGCTTGAGCGGCTTTAACTTTATCGATTAAAGTCGATTCTACTCGTATATTCGTTATCTTCACGTGGGTCCCTAAAGTCTTTAACTCAATCTTCATCATTTGTAAGTTATACAAAATGGGTTTTTGTGTTAACAACATCGCACTCATAAATGCATACGATCTTCTACTCAACGCGTCAGCTACCACGTTCGTTTTTCCACGATGATATTGAGTGGTATAGTCGTAATCTTCAACAGCTCAAGCCAACGTCCTTGGCGAATAATACGTTCGTTCTAGGTGAAGAAATATTTAAGGGTTTTAGAAATGGGTTTTATACTGAGGTCAATACAAAATTCGATTTCACGCTCTAGGGGTAGGCTAGGAAGTTCTTTAAGAATACGTCAGGAAATTTATTAACGATAGAAAAAAAAACTGTGACTCTCATCCAAGACTTGGATAACACGTCACATTGATACCTATCAACTTGCCACCGTTATTCACGACGTCCCCTACGAATATTCTGGCTTCGGTGTATTCCAAGACTTAGAAGTCACCAGCGAAAGGCTCGGGGCTCTTTACTTATGGCTTGATATGACAGTGATTGACTTTAGTGGTTTGGTTGCTTGAATTCGCATAACAGGTTGGTTAGGAATATGAAAGCTAACATCCTTATGGAAAGCATGATGTGTAGTTAACCAATCGATTCCTAAAATCGCATCAAAGGCAAGTATTTTCAAAGAGATAAGATCGACAGGTAACGTGATTGTACCCACTTGGATCAAACAAGATTTATAAATAGTGGATATGATAAAAGTTTCTCCTAACAGAGTCTCCATAGATAAGTCAAAGTCTAATTTCTCCGGAGTCAAGTTTAAACGTTGAGCACAAGCAAGAGAAATAAAAGAATGGGTAGAACCGATAACTAAAAGGGTATAAACTTCGCAAAAATTTATGATTAACTAACGCGTTAAAACTTCATTTGGGTTCCTCACTTGTTAGGAAGTCATTACAACCGCTCTCCCTTGAACTACCCGGCTTTGATTTGTTTGGGGCAGCATTTGGTGTCATCACTACAGTTGAAATTAACTTTCCTATAGGGCATATTCCACCCTCAACTGCTTCATCGTACTCTTGTTTCATGATCTGAATCATTAATCTTTGATCCATATCGAATTGGGGTTGACCGCAATGTATAGGATAATTCAAGACTCGATGTTGGGTACTCTGAATTGTAGTTCAAAAAGAGAAATACATATCATCTATTTTAGCCTTCTTAGATCGGACATCTCTTTCCACAATATCAACGCGTTGTGCAGCTTTTACCCATGCATCACTCATTCTCACTCGTTCAGTTGTTTCTTCTTTCAGCTCAGATTCCAGCTTTATCATCTTATACTCTGCCAAAGAGTGCTTTTGTTCAAGCATCACATATCGGGTAACACAATCTTGAATCGTTGCATCCTTTTGCTCCACGACCGCCTGCCGTTCTTCAGCCTTCTCTTCTAACTCATGAACACGATTTTGAAATTCTAAATTTCGATCATAAAATTCTTCTAATAAATTCTCTTCAGGTTCCTCTTCTTCCTCACTCTCAACTGCTATATCTGCGACTATCTCGGGTACAACTATCAATTCTTCACTCACCACATAGATATCTCTAATTCCTTCTTCGCCTGACATCACATTATCCTGGTTGGTGATTAGAGGTGTTTCCACGATCTCATTCACTCTATTGGTAACATTTTCAGCTACCATTCTCAAATACTGCCACAAAACAAGGGTTAATTGACATGTCACATATTATCCCTATACCCTGACCGACCAATTAAACTCCAAATAAACTTAGGTAGGTCATACTAGCGAAGGAATTTCCCGTCTCTCCCCTCCTAGTTCTTGTCTCACATCTCAGTCAGGGATCATATCCCTAAGCTTTGATACCAACTGTGATGCCCCCAAAACAGGTATACATCACCCATCTTGAGTCGCCAAATACATGGTACAAAATTTAAATACAACTTAATTATACAACAGTCGTATAAAATACGACAAAACATAATCTAAGAGTTTTAATAAGAATATTGTCATCTAGACAATATCCACACTCAATGGAGTCCTCATGACATTTATTGTCACACTATTTATCAGAATAGTGAGGACTACTAATGCTATCATCTGGACCGTCACTCCATTCCCAGACTAGTCCCAGCTACGTTCTCATTTCTTGAAGAGAACAGTGAAGAAAGGGTGAGCTCAACTAGCCCAGTAAGAAATATTATGACTAAGATAATGCAGAATAAATTATTATTAGCCTTCAACAATGTTAAACTGATAAAATACAATAGACATCAAGTTTAACTGCAGCGGAATAAGCAATCCATTAAAAGAGTTAAATAGATCATAATATCTACTATCTTCTATGATTTAAAATGTTTTCATCAATTTTTTTATCGCTGAGACTCGGCTTAATAAATAAACCATATCATCGAATCTTCCCTGCACTACAGGCCAATGATATTCATTAAATCATTAATGGTCATGACTATACCAAATAATCTTTGGTCATAATCATACCAAAAATTGTCCATCAATGCACTTCAGGCCACTGAGGACTTTCACCACATCATTCTTCACATTACGGTCATGATTATACCGAATAATCCCTGGTCATAATCATACCAAGTCCATCTATGCACGTAAGCTAAAGATGACTTCGATCACAATATAAGCATGAGGATGATGCCAATTATATAAGCATTAATCAAACGAAAATAAGGATAAATATTAAAGATTTTAAATTTATCCAAATATTATCAATCACTTAATAAACTCATAATCTAATATTATTAATATTATAAAAATATTTTAATCACTTCTTAAACTTATAAACAATTTATTTCAAGTGTTCACACTTTACCAAATAATGCATTTAATCATTCAAAAATGTCATACTCATAGGATTTCCTCACCAATGATCAAATTCCTCATCAAAAATCTGCATATACCCTATATAGGATTCCCAAGCCATAAAATCCTATTTTCCAATTTTGTTACTTCACATAACATATTTAATTCATTTACTCATAACTAGTTCATTTTCATGAAAAATATCAAATCAGTCCCAAAATTATTTCTTTTCTGGGATTTAGCATAATATAGTCCCATATTAACATATATTTTTCTCGAAATTTTTAAAATTCATTTACTATTTTTCATATGGCCAAAACTGCCGAACATTTAGACATTTATCATAAATTATACTTATGTCCAAAAAATCCAAAATTTACAAGGTATACTCCTGTTATATACATGTACTTCCAATAAAAAGTTTATCAATTTTGGAGTTAACCACCAAGAGTTATAAGGGTTTACTTTGAAAATAGTCTTTTCTCATAAAATCTATAACTATTAATCTATACATCCAAATTATCATTTCAAATTTTTCTAGAATTTTTAAGGGTCAGAAAAATTACGAAACTACAAATGGATTTTCATCCGCCATGCGGTAATCCACGTAAACGGATCATTTCCACAATTTAATAAGGAATGAATACAAAGGATCATTCACCATGCATGCGGTAATCCGCATAGATAGGTTATTCCAACAGAATAATAAAGAATGGAATAACAGAAGAATTCATCATTCATGCTATAGACTACACAGATAGGTTATTCCCAAATAGAATAATAAAGAATGGAACCAGGTCATGCGTAATCCGCACATACAGGAAATTCCAACAGAATAATAAAGAATGGAACCAGGTCATGCGTAATCCGCATAGACAGGATGTTCCAACAGAATAATAAAGAATGGAACCAGGTCATGTGTAATTCGTACAGACATGATGTTCCAATAGAATAATAAAGAATGGAATAACAACAGAATTCACCAGGCATGCGATAAACCGCACAGACGGGTTATTCCAACAGAATAATAAAGAATGGAATAATAGAAGAATTTTACCATGTATGCGGTACTTCGCATAGACAGGTTATTCCAACATAATAATAAAGAATGGAATAATAACTCTTACGAGTATTGAAAGAAAATAATTCTCTTCATGAATACGAAAGAATAATACCCTTTACCTCAAAAGAAGACTAGATACTGGAATAGTGAGGTAGCAGACTTCTCTTCTTCTTTCTCTCTATAATAATTGCTCTATAGCTTTAGTGAATTGGTGAGAAATAAAGGGAGAATGAGATTCTATTTACAGGAAAATATAGTTTCGATAATTGCACATTTTGGGGCTCAAAATATTATAGTATAATACCTTCCTCTTTTTTTCATTTTTAATTTAGTCATGCAAGTATTATCAAACGTGCACCACCTCCCCTAATAGTAAATAATGTGAATCAATAGTTCAATCATGTGAATCAATAGTTATAATCATGTGAAAATACGAATTACAGTATAGTACCTCCATCTATACCTCTATTTTTAACTTAGTCATGCAAGTATTATCAATCTTGCACCAACTCCCCTAATAGTAAATGAATGTGAATCAATAGTACACAAATGTGGAAAAATAGTTATAATCATGTGAATTAATAGCAATTAATTGCTCATTTATTCGATTAATTACCCGATTGGTCAATATAACCTCCAGACATCAATTATTATCGAAATAAATGTCGATCTTCACTAACACTAACAATCCCAACACAATGGAAATATTTTTCTCAAAAATTTCATTTTTGAATTTTCAAAGTTTGACTTTTCCAAAAAAGTCAACTATTGACTTTTTTGACCAAAAAGTCAACCCTAGTAAATTTTGTGTTCATAGTTTATTTCTACTAATTTCGTCGTTTCGGACTAAAATATCACGTCTGTATCTCCAAATTCAACTCCAAACTCAACTTCAATTTTTAATAACATTCATCATTAATATTATAACTCATAATATTTAACAACCAGGTCGTTCCCAGGAAAGAGGGGGCTTTCCAATAAGGATTTCTCCCTATTGGCGGGCAATTAGGTGACCAAACCTCTCCTTGACAGAACTTCTAGACATTGTAAATATTTTAATGTAATAATATGAATAACTTTGTCGTCTCAATTATTGATTTAATAATATATCATATTATGCAGATGATACTGTGACAATAATCAAATCAATAACATGAGAAATATGATGCAGCAATTACTGTAGCAATATTTGAGTATAACTGAGTGACTTCTCACGTAAGCATCAATAATCAATACCGTGTGCTACTATGCAACCACGTGTATTACTGTACTTTTACTACCGAGTAGTTCAACAGTTTTAATGGTAACACTTTCGCTGTTATTTTTATAAAAAGATAATTCTGTCATTTTCTTACTACGATAATACTTCCGTTGTGGGGTCCACCAATGATTGTGCCGTCGTACAAATATTCTCCGACAAAAAGAATATTCCCCGACCAAACGAATATTTTATAACAACTTGCATACTTTGCAAAAAATTTCACATATCACCCGTAACTTTAACCCTTTATCAATTTAACCATTTACGAAATAAAATAATAATTATAAGAAAATTGAATACTTTTATTTCATAAAATTTGGGGTCTTACATCATGATTAAAAGAAAATCGAGCTTTTTTTGAAGAGTTATGCCGAACCAAATTATTTTGGTGTGGAATCTAATGATTAAGTCTGAGGTGAACATACCCTGAAAGGGGTTATACGATGTGTTGATCGCCTACGTATGAAAGAGATAGTTTACCTTCTTTGTGATTGCAAACTGACCGTGAAAAAAGGGTTTACGGTGAAATGTTGTTAAACTAAGTAAGAGTTCATGGTCGATTTGACCCCTCAAAAAAAGTAAAAAATGTTTTAAAGGAATCTTTATATTCCTAATTATTCCTTCTACTTCATGATTCTTGATAAGTTATGAAGGGTAGGGAATGTATGAAAGATAAGAACTTCTTTGAAGAGAAGTTGAGAAAAAGAGTAAGTTAAAATTTCGATGACGAAATTCTATAAAGAAGGGGTGAATGTGATGACCCGGGAATGGGTGTGGTTTTAGAAATTCCAAGGACGGAATTTTTATAAAGAGGGAAAAATGTGACAACCCTGAAAATTGGATTGTCCAGAATTTAAGATTTAAAGAATTAGTTATTAAAAAATGAATTTTTATTAATACTATTATGTGTTATGTGTTTATTAATCATTCTAGAACCTAGAATAATTATAAATAAGAATGATTCTGGCTATGAACTAGACTAATAAAGTAGGAATTTTCAAGACAAAAATAAAAAAAAATCGGGGAAAATATTTCTGGGAAAAAAGACGAAATAGGCACTATTCACTTGAAGAAACCCTAAGTATTAGGGTTTGAATAACCTAAGCCTTTTCGAGAGTTCGGTATGTCAAAATGACATTCTGTCGAAAGATTTGACAATAATATATCGTGAAAAGTTAAGTAAGCCGATAAAAGTTTTTCTCAAAAAACGTGCAGAAATCGGACGAAGTAAAAACGATGAAAAGTATTGTTATGTACTTTTCATTCATTTAATTACGTTAGGGAAAAACATGAAGGAAAACTCTTATCGTGGAAAAGTGTTTTTCAGTTTTCGGAGATCCGAAGACTACGTAAAAGTTAATCAGTAAAAGAAAGACGAAATATCCAAAAATATTTGGATTCCAAAAATCGCAGTTTTTAAAACTGTCGAACGAATTCCGCAAGACGGAAGCACAAAGCTTCTAAGGAAAGCTTTGTGAATAGTAAGGAGGTGTGAATAGTAACTAGAGGGGCAAAATGACTATTTTTCCCCTAGCCTTGGTTTTCTATAAATAAGAAGCTTAATTCATATATTTAGGTATTTGAAAATCCTATAAAACTTAAGAGAGAGAGAGGGGGGGATCGAATGAGAAGGAGAAGAATGACGAAAAGCTTGCCCGTGAGTAAACTTTGTCCGACTGAAGTATATTAAAGAAAAAGGTAATCCAAAAACCTAACTTCTAGATAATTTTTTTTAAGTTTATATGTTAAAAACATAGCTTAATGAGAATAAGAAGTAAAAGATGTTAGGAATGATTTCAACCATATGAAGAAATAAGAATTAGAAGTTTATTTTATAAATTTCTTAAGGAAGTATAAGATTCGTAATGAATTAGAATGATCCGAGTGGATCATAAGAATAATTAGGTGAAATAAGTAAGAAATGGTGTTCTATAACATCAAATTCCAAGAAAAAGTAAAATTGTAATCAAAATATCGATTAAAAATGAAGAACGAACGAAGAACGCGAAGAACGTTGTTGATGGACAAATTTAAAACCATCATAGTGTAATTGTTGTTGATGGACAAGTTTAAAACCATCACGTATAAGTTAGATGCTTATTGCTTGGTTAGGAACGGTATAAACGTTCATGAAAAATGGATTAAAACTGTATAACTTAGACGATAAGAATAAATCTTGAGGTATGGCATTTAGTTGCCAGAAATACATAAGGAATAAGAAATTGACTTAACGAACATTATAGTTTAATGGTTCGAATAAATTAAGATGAATTTAGGTTGTAGTAAATTTTTAACCTTTGATGGTTGACATATGGGAGCTGGGCTAAATAATTCCTTCAGAGAGCGAAGGTATATACGAAATTGGCAACCGATCTAACTCACTGTTATGGGCAGTGTAGATGAGACGGGAACATATTTGTTGGTTGTTTGCGGAAAACCACTCAGAGTACCATATGGAATACTAGCAGAGACGTTGTGACACCCCCAAATTCGGGTACTTTATTTCCACCAGATTTGGTGTTCACTTGTTAAAAACATTCATATCTAACTACCCAAACATAATAAAGTTTAATAATAAACCTTCCTATTAAAGGGTTACATCAAAAAGTCCAATGAAAAAATCCCAGGTTATCTAACCTTTAAATACAAACATCATATGCGGAAAAATTAAATAATTACATCACAATAACTAAAAACAAAATCTGACAATATTAAAAGTCAACATGTTTACAAGTCTTCAATACTTGTTCATCTTTCCTTTTCATTTACTGGTGCTAGGAACATCGACCTTATTAACTTTAGTTGTAATAGTTATATAAGCAAGAGTGAGCAAACAATGATCACTTGAAATGACAATGAATAAAACTTTATAACAACTGCCAAATAATAAGCTCAATAGAACTGAACAATATGCTCTATCAATGATAATCAAAATCTAAAATATATATCTGAGGATCATAAGACCACGAACTATGTCCATAGTTGTAAGTAATCTTTCAACTTAAACTTTAACAGTCATAAGACTATAAGGACTCCTCGTACTTAGGGGGATCAGCCCTTCGTACAATGTATTGTGCACAAACATTTCAATGTTATGCGTAAATTATCCCCTATAGTAGGGTTGTTCATCTCAGTATTTAGAATACAAGTCCGCACCAAAGTAAGTTTGGTTTGGATAAGTTTCAAGGTAATTTAGGTTTAACGAACATCAACTAAGGATTAGTTGAATAAAGTGTAGTAACAATGTGCTATGGAATAAATCATAAATGAATCGACAATGTATATTAAGGTCATGCTTTATGAGTAATCTAAGAGCATAAGTATTGAATAACATAACATACCTTGCTTGAACAATGTTAAGCTAAAGTTAAAATCTTATTTAGAGTTGAGTCTTAAGCATGTATAACAAATAGTAAGTTGAAGGATAAAACTTGCTCAACATTAGTGTATCAGAATATAGAAATTTGCATGCTAAATAACAAGTTAAAGATTGGCTAAATATCAAGAGATAAAGTTTAGGAACTTGCACGATATAATTAGGGTTAAGAAACTTGTACAAAGAAAGCTTAGAGTTAGAAAACTTGCTCAATGCATCAATAAGGTTTAAGCACTTGCACAATTCTAAAAGTAGAGTTAGAGAACTTGCTTCATGCGTAGGTTAAACAATCACTACTCACGTTCACCATAAGTCCTACACATACTATATGTATTGACAATACACATTAGTTACAATAATATTAGCTTCATGAGTTTCTTTCTCACTTTTAGTATAGCTCACTAACTAAGTTTAAGTTTAAACAACATCACATCTTTTCATGAACATCACTTTTTAGCTTTATTACAACTACTTTAGTGATCATGTCATTGAACCACATACACATTAGCAACTTAATACAACATCCTATTATATGTCCAACATGTTATCATTAGGTTATACTAATACACAAAGGATTACACTTGCATTTGTGCATTATGATGCCCTCCGATTGCCTCTAAATGCACAATAGTCCTAAAGATATCCATTTTGACCCTTTATAACGACATCAAATTGAAAAATGTAAAGAATAAAAGTTATAGGTCTACTCGTCCTCGTTCTGGATTATCTTGAATCGCATCAATCGGAGTTCGTATGCAAATGTTATGCTCATTTTAGTAAAACATGTTCTGTTAGTTTCTTTTTCCAAAATTCGACTAGGCAGACTACCCCCCGCTGGGGCGGGGCTTTTGTACTAGGGGGACCGCCGGGGCGGGGGTCCCTTTTGCATTTTTGCGATTTATGATCTAGAACACTACAAAAAGCCAAATTAGGCCTACAAACTTCTTTTTAACAACCATACCTACCTACCCAAGGTATAATATATTTATAAAAACATAAATTAATGTTTCTAACACGTTTCTAACCACCTAAACAACATATACATCAAGATTACAACCTTTAATTTTCACTATTTCTCTTATTTCATCTTCTTTTGACATTCATAGTGAAATTCTTCACTGTGAATTTGTTTTACAACCAAAATAGTTGATTCTAATTACAATTTTTTCGTTTCTTCATGTACTTTCAAAATCAATAGTCAAATTATATGTTATACAAATAATTAAACCTCAATTTTACTTTAAACTAAGCCCTATTCATATATATTCATACCAATTCACTATAATATGATTTCCTTCATAAATAAATACATAACATGAATCAATTTACTATAACTCATCTATAAATTTATGAAAACAACTTTATAACAACCAATTATCATATAAAAACTATATGTAACAAATAATTCAACTCTCACAAAGTTTTACAGAGGATTTTTGAATAGAAGAAAACTATAATTTTTGAAAAAATAAAAGAGTAAGATGATACCTTTGTTTTCTAGAAGATGATAGCTACCCTTTGATTGTCAAGCTTCCTTCCCACAAATCCTCTCTCAAAAATCTCTCTAGAATTCTCCCAATTCTCTCTCAATTTTTTCTTATTTTTCTTCTTCTGTGTTCTTCCTCTCTATTCTAATCTTACGTACTAAAATTATAATGTAAATAATAATATAGTTATTAATTATATAATATAAATATATCTATAATTGACATCAGTTATTTTTATTTTTGAAACTCAAAAGCCATAAGGCTTGTTTGGCTAACTACCTTAAAATTAATCAATTAATCCTTATGTCTTATTTGGTAAAACATATTTAAATTAAAGACTTAACATTCATTAAGTCTTGTTTGGCAAAACTGAATTAACCTCTCTTAACTTATTTTAATAACTCCTTTATAATATAGTTTATGGTCACAATTAATTTAATTAATTCTAATAACAATTTATTAAATAAATTTACCAGTATAGATCAATGCAACAAAATTATAATTTTATTTATTTAATAAATTAACACATCATTTTAATTATAAATTCAAACTAAAGTATCATTATAATAATTCATTTAATTATTATAAGCTCTCTAACTTAATTATTAATTTAAATTAGAATATTATCTTATGATAATTAATTTCCTTAAATCATTAATTATTTATTCAACAAATAAATAATCAAATCAAATTAAACAAATATTTATTCTATAAGAAACACATCAATTAAATATTTATATAATTCAATAAATATTTAAAAAATTACAATTTAAAATTCTAGATTTTACATCATTCCCTCCTTACAAGGATTTTGTCCCCGGAATCACAACTCAAACAAATTATTCGTCACATTCTTTCCTCCTTACAAAGATTTTGTCCCCAGAATCGAAGACACAGATTAAATAAATAACTCAGGGTAATCTTTCATTATTTTATCTTCGAGTTCCCATGTAGCTTCTTCAGCATTATGGTTCCTCCATATCACCTTCACGAAAGGTATTATTTTATTCCTGATTACTTGTTCTTTCATGTCAACTATTTGGATAGGAACTTCTTCATAAGACAAGTTTTTATCAAACTGCAATGGTTCGTACTCGATCACATGCTTGTAATTGGGTTTATACGATCGTAATACCGAAACATGAAAAACATTATGAACGTGTTCCAACTCTGAAGGTAGAGCTACCTCATAAGTCACTTCTCCTACTTTTCGCAGCACCTCGAAAGGTCCAATAAATCTTGGGCTTAGCTTTCCCTTTTTTACCAAAACAAATTTTCCCCTTCCAAGGAGAAACTTTTAAGAACACAAAATTTCCTACATTGAATTCACGATCTTGTCTGTGTTGATCAGCATACTTCTTCTGTCTATCTTGAGCAGCTACCAATCTTGTCCTGATGAGTTTAACAACCTCAGCAGTTTAACAACCTCAGCAGTTTGCTGTACCAGTTCCGGTCCTAACAGTTGGCGTTCATCGACTTCATCCCAGAATAGTGGAGTTCTACACTTCCTGCTGTACAATACTTCGTAAGGCGGCATGCCGATGCTTGCGTAGTAACTGTTGTTGTAGGCAAATTCCACCAATGGTAAATGTTCATCCCAGCTCCCTTTGAAATCCATGATGTATGCTCTAAGCATATCTTCCAACGTCTGGATTGTTTGTTCGCTTTGGCCATCTGTTTGCGGATAATAAGCAGTACTCATTCTCAACTGTGTTCCCATGCTTTCTTGTAGTCTCTTCCAGAAGTTTGATGTGAACCGCGGATCTCTATCTGATACAATTGACACTGGTACTTCATGTCTCGAAACGATTTCTTTAACGTACAACTTTGCCAACTGATCAAGATTGAATCTAATTTTTATTGGCAAAAAATGTGTTGATTTTGTCAGTCTGTCCACTATCACCCAAATCGCATCGCGACATCTCTGAGTAATTGGAAGACCCACCACAAAATCCATTGTGATGTTTTCTCACTTCCATTCCGGTATTTTCAACGGTTGAAGTAATCTGCTTGGTCTTTGATACTCGGCCTTGACTCTTTGACATGTCAAGCATTTTCCAACACATTCTGCGACATCTCTTTTCATGTTTGGCCACCAAAAGTGTCGTCATAAATCTTGGTACATCTTCGTACTTCCCAGGTGTATCGAATATCTTGAGTTATGAGCTTCTGTTAAGATTTTTTCTTTAATATTTGGTACTGTTGGAACCCAGATTCTTCTCTCAAATCTTAGTAACCCTTCGGTATCGATCTTGTGTTTATCTTCACTGCCCTTAACCACTTTCTTCTTGGTCTTCCCACATTCTTTATATTGTAGTTGAGCATTCCTTACCTTGTCCACCAAAGTTGGACTAGCTTCTATTTGAAATAGTCGTTCATCGGATTCCTTTGAAAATTTTATTTTCAACTCTAGCTTTGTCATTGCTGAAATAAGCTCCTCCTAAGTGGTTATCAACATCAATTTTTTCTGACCTTTCATGCTTAAAGCATCTGCAACCACATTCGCTTTGCCTGGATGATAAAAGATCTCACAATCATAATCTTTTATCAATTCCATCCATCTTCTTTGACGCATGTTCAGGTCCTTTTGAGTGAAAATATACTTTAGACTCTTATGGTCCGTGAAAATCTCACATTTTTCTCCATAGAGATAGTGTCTCCATATCTTTAGAGCAAATACCACCGCAGCCAACTCTAAACCATGAGTCGGATATCCTTTTTCATAGTCCTTCAGTTGTCTTGATGCATATGCAATAACTTTGTCGTTCTGCAAAAGAACACAACCCAATCCTGTATGTGAGGCAACACTATACACCACAAAAATTTTTGTATTATCTGGTAATGACAACACAGATGTCACACTTAATTTCTTTTTCAATTCTTGAAAACTTTCTTCACACTTTCCGTCCAAACAAATTTTACAGCTTTCCTTGTCAAATTTGTTAACGGAGTGGCAATCTTGGAAAAGTCCTGAATAAACCGTCTATAATAGACGGCCAGTCCCAAGAAACTCGTCACCTCCGAAGGTGTTCTTGGTTGTTCCCAATTGATTACGACCTCAACTTTTGATGGATCCACTGAAATTCCATCTTTGTCAATCACATACCCAAGGAATTGTACACGTTTTAGCAAAAATTCACACTTAGAGAATTTCACGTGCAGCTTTTCCTTTCTTAGTGTTTTCAACGTCAAACGTAAATGTTCCACGTGTTCTTCTTGAGATTTGGAGTACACCAGAATGTCATCAATCACTACTACAAAACAGTAAATAGACAACGCTTAAACCACAACGTTTTTTATAAAAATATTGTGATATTTTTTTATAACGTTTTTTATAAAAATATTATAAATATATATGCAAAAATGTTATCTATTTAAAAGGGTAATTTTTAGGTTTTAATTAAATAACGTTTTTTAAAAAACGTCGTCTATGAAGAAAAACACGGATCAAAAATACGCTTTTAAGTTAAAACTTAAAATTAGAATAGCGTACTCTTTTTTCCTTCTCTCTCCCGTTTTCCCTCTCTATCTCCAAGTTTCCTTCTCAGATCTCCTCCTCGCCAGCGACCTCCTCCTCTTCCTCCTTTATCTCTCACTCTTGCTTTACTTAAGTGGTTATGGTGTTAGGGTTTCAAATTAGTGTTTGATTTTTGCTTTACCACAGGTTGAGTCTTACAGGGAGAGAGAAACTGAAAAACGCAGGAACCAGTTCACAGACGCAGAGTTTGAGTTTCAATATCCAAGGTAAAATTCTCCGACAGATCTGGTATAGCTTTTTACTCGCTTATTTACTTACGTATCCTTTCAAACTTTGACAATATCTGTTATCGATTGTCAGATATATGTATACCTTTTGATTTAGGGTTACTGAATCGATTTCTGAATGTTGATGTTCCGAATCAATTTCAAAATGTTTTCTTTTTTCTTTTAAATTTTATATTTTTTATTTCTTTATTCAATGTTTGATTGCCATTTGTATATCTGTCTAGAAAGATATAGATATGTCAGTAAGTTCCTTCACCTTATTTTTACGGTATCTTTGGAAGCAGTTGGAAAGAGGCGTTGTATGCTCATCAACTTGAAATCATGCCCAAGGAGTTGCATTATCAGCCAAGAGGCTAGGCTGCAATGTTGTTATTGATATGCCTGTTACTACACCAGAAATTAAGGTTAGGTTTTGCTTGATGTTTAAAAAGTCCAAAGTTAAGAGTTTATATACTTTTTCATTTTCTAAATAAGTGTGTCAAAGTTATGTAATTCTCACGTTCTACTTGCAAGTAGACATAAGGAGGGCAGTTCCCACATTGGATCCACCATTAACAACGCATACAATTTGATTTGTAGTGGAAGTCGGTTGAGAGATTGGGTGCGACAATTGTTCTGGTTGGAGACTCGTATGGTGAAGCCTAGGCATAAGCAGTAAAGAGGGCCAAAGAAGAGGGACGCACGTTTATACCTCCTTTTGATCACCCAGATGTGATCATTGGTCAAGGAACTATTGGAATGGAGATTGTGTGTCAGATGAAAGGTCCATTACATGCTATCTTTGTGCCCGTCGGGGGTGGTGGGCTGATAGCCGGTATTGCTGCCTTTGTAAAGAGGGTTTTGCCAGAGGTAATAAATAGTAGATATAAATTAAGTATTGTTTACTATAAATATTAAATTTCCCCTTTTTGTTTTATTTACCTTGTGCACACCTGATAATTTTAAATCAATTATGAAATATTTTTTCTTACACATGCAGGTAAAGATTATTGGAGTGGAGCCATGTGATGCAAATGCAATGGCTTTGTCATTACATCATGGCAAGAGAGTAATGCTAGACCAAGTGGGAAGTTTTGCAGATGGTGTAGCTGTTAAAGTAGTTGGTGAAGAGACTTTTCGCATATGAAGGGAGTTGCTAGATGGGGTAGTTCTTGTTAGCCGTGATGCTATATGTGCATCCATAAAGGTGTGCTTCTAGTTTGGAGTCTGAATCTCTTCTTAGCTTTTAGGATTTTAGAAATTGACTTCTATTAGTTTCTTACGGAGATTTGCTTGTTTAGTTTGATGAAAAGATTGCCTTTTTGCTTTGGTGGATGATCTGGATGGCCAAATAATTGCAAGTACGATTGCCTTCCACATGTTCAGGAAAAGTACAATTCGACCTTAAAATACTTTTATAATCCTAGAATGGCGCAAATTTTCCATTCAATCATACTTCAAGGAGTCTTTGTTTGCATTAGTCTAAGTTGTACAGTGTTTGTAGAGTCCTGTTTTGCTATTCAAGGACTTGTTGCTTGTTTAGAGTAAATGAATCAATGCTATTTGATAACTACATATAACAGCCAATGGCTAATGGTAATTTAGCATATGATTGAGTTACTAGTTTTCATAATCTATATTCTCACTTTACAGGACATGACAGGTTCAAATTGCTGATATCTCTTACTCTGCAACATAAAAAATGTATAATTTAATTTTCTCTCATTTTTATCGTGCCACTCAAATCTCAACTTCCATAGTTTCTTTCATACCCAATTCAAGATTATTTTACCCCTACTTTAATCTTTCCATTATTGAATGTCACATGTATATCATTTGGTTTCCATGATGTTATATGGTAAATAGCATGTACCAGTGTCATGATGTCCTATTAGAAATATACATAGTATATGTGTTAATACTTCCTTCAGGACCAGTGTCAAAACTTTAGAAACCATATCAAATTGATAGACTATGAGGAGATTATCATTCCATATTAAATGAACACTTTTAGCAGAAGATTTCATCCTTGCCTTATTGGAGTTGTTACAGGTGGCTTTATCTTATAATTATTGAGATAAAGAATGATTTCCGTTTCTTTTTCTTTTTTCATGTTCTTGTTTTTTTCCTTTTGTCCGTTGGAGTTCCAATTTGATTAATTTAGACGCATAGTTTTTCTATACAGGGAATGGCTTGTAGGCCAAATACCCATCGTCCAAGCTTTCATGTAAACATAGTTGGATTGGAGAAATCAACTCAAAGATCCAACTCGAGCAGATATCCATGGGATTTGGATGTTGAAATGATGGATGAAGAGGAAGAGTTTGACATTTGTCTTCAGCAAGCTCTAGCCTCTGGTCTCTTTTGTGCGAACTCCAAATGTAGAAAGAGCTGGAGTCCCTTCAAGTTGCCCCAGAAGAAAGGAAAGAAACAATGGCAAAGATCGCCATGAATAGCATTAGGGCAGTTGTAACAGAAAATCCTCACCTGCTCCAATCCCATGAACCATAGCTGAGAAAAAAGAAAGACAGAAAATCAAATGAAACAAAATGCCATTGACCAAAACAGTGCCTGATGAGTCATCAATGAGATTAGTTGGAGGAGGGCAGCTGGTGCAGGTTGAGGAAATTGAAAACAACTAGTTTTACTCGGACCCTTTTGTTCCTATAAATAATTTTGTATTTTCATGCAGCATCCCACGTTTCAGATACCAGTTTTGTCATTGTCCCAAGTTAAATTGAACTCCCTATCAATTTTAGTTTCCAAGCTCCCCTAGTGATGTGCATACATAGTGTTTTTAGTTTGACAGGAAATGAGAGATAAAGATGAAGCAAGGATGCACATAGTCCTAACCGTGTATGAACTCTTTAACAGTTCTTTTGAGTTGTCCTTTTACCCAGGTGAGATGTTAAAGGTTTTATTAGGATGCTAACTTCAAAATGTACAGGAGTTAACTACAAAAGTCTGCTATGCACTTTCATTGCACTACTCAATTTATTCTTATGTAATTATGTTTGTTTCTTTAGACAGTTGATTATGTTGCTCTTTTCTGCAGTACACTTGGCCACGAATATTTAAATTTTTGTTTGCAAGAATAAGAGCAGTAACTTTCTTCAGTCTTTGCTCGTGCATTCCATATACCTCTTAGTTTGTTCATAAGCATTATAATTTCAGCTGGTTTATTCACCCTTTATTTTTCATCTCTTTGCAGGAGGAGGAAAGCCGAAGGGATGAGAGGCTTACATACAATTGCAAGTGCTCCTTAGAGAACTGAGAAAGTAGTAGTAACTACCGTCAAAATTTCCTTTAAAATTGATCAACTTATTAATGATTATATGTCTGTCTTGGACTTTGTAGTCATGTTATACTAAGTTACTATGCTTAAGCAGGTCAGCATACGTAGAATTCATGAGAAAAGAAGCGGCTGAACATGCATTATCCCTTGATGGCACCTCCTTTATGCCATGCATTCTCAAGGTATGTAACAGTAGGATGGTGTTGCAATCTGTGAATCTTGAGGATTTTGTTTCTAATCTTATGCGTAAAACTGCATTGTGAGTGTAATTGCGGGCTGTTGTTTAGTTTAAGTTTCCAGGATTTATATAGCTTAGGTTTTAAAAAGTTAAATAAAAGGCACAATTTCGTTACTGGAGAGGTCAACAAATTGAATGGTTAATACATATTGGGTTATTGTTGCAAGAAAATGTAATATTCAATGTTTTAAACAAGATGATAAATAAATATATAAAATTAAAAAATTGTTGCTAGAATTCTCTTTCCAATAGTCTGAAGAAAGTTTGCTTCACTATAGTCTTCTATGTGTAATCTAATCTGTCCATTATTTTCAGTGAACAAGGGAACTTGCTTGACCGACCACCACATTGTCTGAAATAGTTCATAGCACTATGGAGAAGGCCAAAAGTAAGGAAAAACAATCATCAAATGAAGAAAACAAGGAAAAGAGGATGATCTTGACTTGAAGAGGGGAAGAGATAATTGAAAAGGAATATAGATTAGTCCAAAAGAAATGGGGAACCTCAAGAAAGCCAATAATGTAAGTTGTTTAATTTCCTGTTCATCCCATATTTGAATACATATGTTATGGCAATTGCGAATTTTAGCTTGGTATGTGATTTTGAAGATTGCAATTATATCTATGGCGAAAAAGAGGAATCCCTTGCAAGAGAACTGAAGTCAATAAAATCAGGATTCTGTTTTCTGCAAATTAGAACAAAGCACAAAAGGAAGCATAACTATACTCTCTATGATTAATAAAAACTACACATGTTATCTTGTGTTTTAATTTGCCAAAATATGTGGGGGTGATGTTTTATTATGCATAAGAACTGATACCATTAAGTTCAAATTTTGAAGTTGTGGAATTTATTTAATTTGGGCAGATGATGAGGCTACAAATGGAGGCACTTCTTGCAGCAAAATTGCTAGTTTGCTTAACTAAGGAAAATCAATATCTTAACCAACTTGTGGTGTACAGGTTTACAGTTCATTGATATGGATCTTTTTATGTTATTTTCTGTTACAGGTTTTTTATGGATAGTTTAATTAGGTAGTAGTTTAATTTTATGGATAGTTTGGTATATTTTGTGGATGTAGTCAAATTCACAATTCAATATAGTAGTAATTATATTGAAAAGTGAATTTGAGATGTATGAATAGTTTGATATTATTGAGATGCAAACGTATTGTATGGTATTTCTATTCTTTGTAATTGGCATTACAAAGAATTATTGGGATGTAAACGTTTTGTATGGTATTAATATTCTTTGTAATTTTAGCTATATATAATGGCATTAGCATATTGCAGGTGCATTGGTAATATAGGTGAACCACCACCTTTTTTTTCTTTTTTTAATCTACAACATTTTAAAAACGTTGTGTTAAAGTGCCTAAACGTTGTCTGATATATTAAATTACAACGTTTTTATCCAAAAAATATTGTGGAATAATACATTCTACAACGTTTTTAAGTATATGCTAATTTATGAAAAACAAATCTACAACGTTTTTTTCTTAAAAAACGTTGTGGAATGTGTTTAACTACAACGTTTTAAAAACGTTGTATAAGGGTGTTAAATAGATGACACCATTAATCACGATATTTTTCTGACTGAAATCACAACATTTTTTCTGCGTTGTCTATTTACTGTTTTGTAGTAGTGAATGAATACCACCACAAATTTGTTTAAGAATGGTTTAAACACCCTGTTCATCAAATCCATGAATGCAGTAGTGGCGTTTGTCAAACCAAAAAATATCACCAAAAATTCGTAATGTCTATACCGAGTTCTGAATGTCATCTTTGGTACATCCTCCTTTCTTACTTTCAATTGGTGATACCCACTTCTTAAATCTATTTTTGAGAAATATCTAGCACCCTTCAATTGATCAAACAAGTCATCTATTCTTGGCAATGGATATTTATTCTTAATAGTGACTTTGTTTAATTCCCTATAATCAATGCAAAGATACATTGACCCATCCTTCTTCTTCACGAAAAACACCGACGCTCCCCACGATGATACGCTCGGTTGAATATACTTCTTACCTAACAGTTCTTGCAGTTGTACCATCAGTTACTTCATCTCTACCAGAGCCATTCTGTACGGGGCCTTCGATATTGGAGCGGTTCCTGGCGCTAAGTCGATCACGAATTCGATTTCTTTGTCAGGCGAAAGTCTTAACAAATCCTCCGAAAATACGTCCACAAAATCATTAACCACTGGTATCTCCTCCAGTTTTATTTCCTTCTTCTTTTGAGTATCGACTGTAAGCTAGGTATCCTACACAGCCCTGACTCAACAACTTCTTGGCCTGCATAATTGTCAGACATCTCGTATGTCTAGGTGATCTACTACCAAAGAAAACTACCTTTGACGGAGTAAAAAAGTTTACACATTTCTTTTGGCAATCAATTATCGCTCCATAATTGAACAACCAATCCATTCCCAAACTAACATCAAACTCTCCCAATTTTATTGGAATTAAATCTACCATCATGACATTTCCCTTAATGTTCACCCTACAATTCTTGTCCATCATGACGAATAATTTGTTTGAGTTGTGATTCTGGGGACAGAATCCTTGCAAGGAGGGAAGGATGTAATAATCCAGAATTTTAAATTATAATTTTTTAAATATTTATTGAATTATACAAATATTTAATTGATGTGTTTATTGTAGAATAAATATTTGTTTAATTTGATTTGATTTGATTATTTATTTGTTGAATAAATAATTAATGAATTAAGGAAATTAATTATCATGAGATAATATTCTAATTTAAATTAATAATTAAGTTAGAGAGCTTATAATGATTCAATGAATTATTATAATGATGTTTTAGTTTGAATTTATAATTAAAATGATGTGGGCTGTGAGATCATTGTTGTGGGCTGTGATGGACATAGGAGAGCTAAATACAATCAATTGTTCTCCTATCTACCTATGATGCCATTTCATAGAGCCCAAATCCTCAACTCCTGGTATCAGATGTTCTGGACCTTCAAAGCCTATCCAGTAATCTCGGTGCTAGCTCATGGATTCCTAGGCAAACTCAACTTTGCCCGAAAGCTGATCACTAACAGCCCATCTTCAGGAAATAGATATGAGGTACAAATTATTCCTGTCTCTTTTAGGGTTAATCACTGTCCACCATCATTTTTCAAGCAATTCTATGAATCACCAAGATGGTTGGAAGTGATACTTCATCCACTCAATCAATTTCCAGTTACAACATCAATCTGTAATTGATGAACCAAATGTGCCAAACTTTGTGTTAATCCGATCTCCTATCATCTCTCACTCTACGATTATTCAGTCACATCCAATCGTAGAGTCACCTGCTCAAAACGTAGAGTCACCCTCTCCTACAGTTCAATTACACACACCAGCCCTTCCAATAGATGTCCCTTCCTCATCAACAAATGAATATTTCAATCTTGATCTTGCTCTCTGTAACATGCAAGATCAATACACAAGAGCCTCTCCTCCAAATAATCCGCAATTCCTTGAGCTTATATCTGATTTCCCTACCAAAACGGAGCTGTCAGAAGCAACTAAGAAAGTGACCAAGGGCATACAAGAAGATCTTGAAGTTCACTCCAAAATTGTTCATGTGAGGCTGACTCATTTGATTGATGCTGCCAATGCTCTCCCAAGCAACCTAAGTTCTGAACTGACAAAGAAGCTTAGGGAGATAATCAAAGAGATGATTCAAAGTATCAATTAAAGGGATCAAATCCACTTTCTCGCTGCCAAGAAGCATAGGGATGTTGTTCTTATTTTACAAAATACTCAAGAATCCCAAAATCAACTTCTGATAGAAAATCTCACGAGTCTAAAGACCCAAATGAAAGAGTTCCAAGAATTCTCCATGGGTCAAATGCAACAAACAAAAAATGTCTTCGCCATTCTGCAAAAGAGAGAAGCTCGTACTGACTCTCTGATCCAGGAAAATCGTGAAGATATTGTTCAATCCAAGACTAAACTCCACGAACTCGTACAAGGCATAACTCGTTTATCTGAAGATATTCGAACCCTTGATGCTGACATAAAGGGGGAGAATAAAGGGGAAGGCGACAAAGGAAGATGCAAAGGAGGCAAAGGCAAAGGCAAAATTGCTCAATTCTCAAGAAGTTCTCCTACAAGACAGTCTCACCATCAGACTCCATGACCTGAACAACAATAAATTCTCATGGCACAACCACTAAGGAGTCAAAGGCCTTCTCCTAGCTCACAAGAAGTTACCACCACTAGTCTAAGAATTCCAATTGGAGATCCTGCATTCATGAATAGACACGATCATTTGGAAAGGCTAAGTCAAAGTGAGATGGAAGATATAGCATGGAGAGATGAAGTCAGCAGGAGAAGAAGAGATCAAGAGTATGCAAATCCTCCAAGGAATAAAAGGCAGAAGAAATAGAAATAAGTTGAAACTCATTTATTATTGATGTAACTAAGCTTAATTGAAATATCTGTCTTTACAAATATCAATAAATTCATGCTTATTCTATAGAGGTATCAGCTGCTCACTGAAACACTAAGTCATATTTACTTTCTAGCAACTGAATATAGGAATTAATAATCATGATACAAAACTCCTGGGTTATGTCAACATCAAATAGGGGGAGATTATTGGAAGATTGCATATTTAAAATTTGATGTTGAAAGTTAATATTCATGATTATATGTAAAGTCCTTCAAAGGAATACATGTACAAGGACTTAGTGATAGATCAAACTTGTTAGGTTGATCTGGACTTTAATGTTTATCATTCTGTAAATGAATGTATAGAAGAAAAGATCAAAGTTGTTAGGTTGATCTATATCTTGAGATGTAATAGATAGGCTTCCATTGAATCGTAGTCTATCGAGATGATCAAGGCAGAAGACAAGGTAGAATCATAGAGCATCGAGGATCATAGTGTATCTGCTTTGAAGAGCCACTCCAAAATTGTAGAAGGGTCCAAACGCCTGCTGAGCCAAAATCAGAGGTTGTAGTGTGCTCTCGGAAGCGTAAAGTCTGCAAGACAAGCAAGTAAAGATCATATTGTACCAGTACTTAAGAGAAATCATAGTGTTCTCATTTAACAATATCAGATCAAGCATCAAGGTGGCAAGACACCACGATCAGAATCGTAGAGCTTCATCTGTCTGTGTCAGAAGCATCGAGCCTCGTCCATTTGTTTAAAGATAAATCACAACAAATATGGAATGAGCTATAAACGTTGAAGTCCTCAGGAGTTCCAATGACACAATAGTCATCCTTAGTATATAACAAAGAAACGTATTGAAGAAGCCAAGGAAAGTACTCTGGGTCAGCAGAAAATACCTTTTAAGTGGTTTAGGTGAAATGGTAGTCTGATGTGTCAGTGGGCCAATCTGCTAATCAGAAGTTGTGCAAAAAGTCTCCATCAAATCTCAAAAATGTCAAATGCATGTAATGCTTCAACGGATATATTTCAAAGACATCATATATACAAAGCTTCAGCACATGAAAGATTTTAAGCAAGTACTGAAAAAAATGCTAAAGAACAATCAACGCTCAACTCTACGATCTGAAAAAGAAAGTTTGCTCAGCTACTCAGTTCTTTTGAACTCAAGCTTAACAGAAACTGAGTAGCACCATTCAAGAACTCAACTACCATCAAGTGAAGTAAGAAGTTCCAAGTTAGAAGGACTTTAAGAGTTCTAAGTGAACTGAGAAGTACCAAGTCTGCTGGACTTGAAGAGTTCAATAGTGAACTAAGAAGTTCCAAGACTGCTGGTCTTGAAGGAATCTATGAGATTCAGGAGTTATAAAGATATCCTTAGTGGATTTCCTGCCCGAGGAGTAGAAGAGTGGACTGTCGACGTCGGGATTTTTATTTGTCCCTTTTATGTTCTTGTTCTTTAGTGTTCTCATATTATGTGAGTTTTGTTTAAAAAAATAAGTGAAAAAGGTCCGACATGTATCATGTCGACGATTTGACTGTAAGAGTTGTCAGTTGGTGTTTTTAACTGGTTGCACCAATGCAACCAAGAAAAGGTTTGCACATTGACCAAGTGATGTGACACTGCTAAACGGGTCTGTGAAACCAAGATTCATTTAGGTTTGGGGGTTTGATTATACGGAGGGAAGGTGTTAGGCACCCCCCGACATCCGTGTTGCCACGCTAACCGCCACTTTTCAAGAAACTGTTATATGAATATATGTGTGTGTGTGTGCGTGGATCAATGTGCAATTTATTTGGAAGTAGTGCGAGGCCTCGTTCGCACCTATATACAAAGGGTTTAAATTTGTATGAAAAATTCAATTTTAAACATGATATAGCAGTGAAGTTTTGTAAAAGAGGTTTTTCAAACCCTGTGCTCAATAGTAATTGAGACCTTTTCATACTTTCATTTTATTATTAAGTGTTCGGATTGTTTTCTTTTATTTTCGAGATGCGAAGCATCTTCGAGAAAATAATATATAGCGGTGCCGAACTCCTCATGGGCATGACAGCCATCTAAGGAAATTCAAACACCGTGAATAATTTGCAAGCTGCTTACAGCTGAAAAAGTCCATCACGGGAACTGAATCTAGATTCAGTAGACTTAATCTGTGATCACATGATTCCTAGGCTCACATAATGCCGCAGTTTATATGAAAAGCAGTAAGCATTTATATATATAAAAGCTGTAAATATATATATAGAGAGACATGATCAACCACCACGAAGCACCTCCATGGAGGATCATAAATGTAAATAAAGCAGTAAATGCGATCAGCCACCACGAAGTAAACTCCAGGCGGGACTAAATGTAAATAAAGCGGTAAAGACGATCAACCGCCATGAAGTAAACTCTAGGTGGGACGAAATGTAAATAAAGCAGTAAAAGGCTACAAAATAAAATCCAGGTCTGACAGAAATGTAAATATATATATATATATATATATATATATATATATATATATATATATATATATATAAGCGGTAAATGCGCATGATGTTTCTCAATCCCGGCTCGGTTTATCATTTCAGCGATTGGCCGCTATATATATAAAAGTAGTAAACGCACCGGATATAAAATCTAGGCTCATCGAAGAGAGTTCGACAATAGTTTATATATATAAGTATATATATATATATATATATAAATGCATTAAACGCTCCGGATATAAAATCCAGGCTTATTGGATATAATTCGACAATAGTTCATATATATATATATAAGCAAGTAAATGCTCCAGACATAAGTCTAGGCTCAATCGAGGAATAACTCGATAATGTTAGTCCATATATAAAAATATATACATATATAAGTATATATAAACAAACAGAAAAGAAAACCACGGACCGAAGTCCGGGTATACACACACAATAGGACTCTCAATGTGAAGAATAGTGTGCAAAGATGAAGAGAAAGGCTTTATAGAGTGTGAGAAGGCTTACAGTGGGTTGCCGAGGCAGGCTTCTATGACTCTAGAAGGATAAACACTCAGCTCCCGCCGGTAAAATATAGCTATATGTGAGCTAACAGGTGTTTATAATTAGAAAGCACTCAATGGGGTGTATATAGAGCAAATTGGACAGGGCTTCCTCAACTTTTTTTCTCTTACAAATGGCCACTGCAAGCTCTATATTTATAGAGCTGGGAGCCATAAGTGTACCTACGGCAGCCACAGATGCACCTGCAGCTACTCGGGGTACCCCAGGCTTTGCGGGTCCTGCCATCTCGAAGTATGTGCACTCGTGCACTGTGATGTCTGCTCGAACTTGCAGAACTTCAATCCGAGCATCCGAACAAGGTGTACAAGACCTTCTTCGGACCGCTTTGGTCGAGAGTTACACAATGATATGGGATTAGAGGTTGTACGAAGTCAGGAAAAGGGGACCATGTCCATGGTCTTCAAGCTTCAAATTCTATCTGGTCTGCTGCCACGCGTAATAGTCACTCACGATTGGAACTCCTTGGCTCTTGTGGGACATTACTGTGTAGAAATGTATGTATGAAATGTTGAGACGGTGCACTGGGGTTGAGGTGGTAAGATGATGATTTTTCCCTCACCAGGGTTATCTCTGGTTTAGGCTGATAGCAGACGTTGCTCAGGGTTACATCTGAAATTGGACTGCTGCAAGTGTTTAAATTCAACAGGGTCATCTTTAAGTGTGCTTGTCTTCCTAGTGTTATCTCCGGTCTTTGGAATGAGTTCCTCGACAGGAGGTCTGAGATTGAAGCTAATTGCATGCATTTGAAGCAAGCATTTCCGGAGTTATCACCAGAACTTCAATAGCATTCCTTGGGGTTATCTCTAAGGACGAAACTTGGGGTTATCTTCGAGGTTGGAATTGATACTCTAAGTGTGTGTTCCGAGGTTGAGACTGAACTTCCGGTAGTATCCGGAATGGATGTGAGCTGTCTTCCAGAGTTATCTCCGAAAGACGAATCTGCCCTCCTGCAATGTTAGTAACAGGTGGGAAGAAAATTTCGAGTGTCTACAGATGCCCCTCTTTATCATATTCATGCAATGCAAGGCATTGATAGGATAAAGAATCCTAAACACTTGAAATGTAACATGATAAATATGATGTTATGTGCAGCAACATGATGCAAATGCATATAGGTTGTTGGATTATTTTCCAACATGATGGGATGATTGTTGTTTCCCTGTTAATCCTGCCGGGTGTTGCCTATATTTTTAATAGCACTTTACCACGCAAGTATACTCGTTCAATTGTAATATTCAGCAAGCAAGGATATCGTTCCCACGAGGAAATAGACTAATATTTATCAATTACTAACTCTAATGCAATTAATCCTATTTTAAACTAAGAAAATTTTGTTTAAGATTTGAAATTTAAACTTAACAAACTAATAATTAAAATCAAAATTTCACAAAAATAACTGCAGATTTAACAGGTTAAGATTACAACTTCCCTTGGTATTTCATTTAAACTAACTTAATTCCCATTTAAAATAAATCAATTAATATGAATCATTATCCAATAATGCTTTATGAATATTCACGCACTTCTTCCAAAGACACGTGAACAAGTCCTCCTAAATCCAATCTTTAAGATGCGGAATTACAAGGAACACCCCAGTTAATCAACTCACTATATTCCTATGTGAATCAAGTTAATTAGGGTTTACGCACAAATTCTTTCAATGAATACAAAAGACACATAGGTATATTCCTATCCTACAAGCTAATCATATTAACCCTATTCAGATTATATGAACAGATGTTATCATATCCAGATCTCAATCTATACTCCATCTTCCAATTTTATATAGATTATCACAGTAATTGTTGGCCAAACAATTAATCAATAAACATAAGATATAATAAACAATTCAATAAAAATCAACTTTCATTCAACGGGAAACTTGCAATTTAAACTACATACCAAGTTCTGTTGCAATCTTAATTAAAATTTAGTTCATGATAATAATGAAGAAAAACATCATCCAAATTAATAATCCAAACATCCCAGATAATTACAAAAGATAAAACTAGAGAAGAGAAGAAGAAACTCTGAATTTGCTCCAATACTCTCTCTTTGATCTTCAGCCCTTTGCAATTCTCCTTCGTGTTTTTCTTCTTTGTTCTCTCTGCAAAATCCCTTGAAAAATTAGTTGATACGTCTTTTCTAAAGTCTTCTCCTATTTGTATTGGTCTCAGCCCTCATTCAGACTCCTATTTGGCTTCAAAAACCCACTTAGCAGTAGAAAAACGCATCTTTTTCCGCACTGGAGCGCCTAGGCGCTCAACATAGGCCATTTCCAAGCGCCTAGGTGCTTGACCAGGACCACATAATTACAAAAATGCCACTCAGCTTTAATTTTCATGATTTTTGACCTTTTTCTTCTCCGAAATGACCAATTTGTCCCTCCAGCTCCAACCTACAACAAATAAACACAAAACACATAAATAGATACTAAAAAACAATTAAAGATAACAATAATTAAGTTTAATAATATCGGATTCATAGGTATAAAACCTACTCATCAAATACCCCCAAACTTAACCAATTGCTTGTCCCCAAGCAACACAACACAATGCAATAACTAAATATGCAATGCAAATGCAACTAGATAAATGCTTAAATTCCAGCAGTAAAACAGAACAAAATCTATTCATCAAGCCTCAGAGAAATCACAATAAACATGCTAGTACATCATATCAAGACAGATTAATAATTTCCTCGTCAATCATCAAATCTTAACCTGTTATTATTGATATAGTGTGTGTGTGCTTAACATCCATGCTAACTGATATGATGCTAAATACAACACATAATAAATCTCTTTAAAGGAATCATACAGTGTAAACTCACAAAATTCACGAACAAGCTAAAACCAACTAAAGACAAATATCCACCAAATTTAAGAGTCCAATCCGGGATACTTATGCTTTACTATGCTTTACTGTGCTTTACGGGGGCTTTTTGCTCTTTTCCCGTTTTTTTCTTTTTTTCATATATATATATATATATATTTTTAACCATGACTGTACAATGTCTCATTCCATTAGACTAACAGTGCTACCCCTTAGCGAGCTTTCGACCAACGACTCCCAGACCATATAAGACCTTAGGGCGCTAGGTTTTAAGATACCCCTTCGGGCGTACTTTTTCAAGTAACAAAGGCCCCGAAACAAAACTAGCCACGATATTATTATTTTTTTCATTTTTTTTAAGCTTATATATCCCAAATTTTTCCCCCAAACTTAAGTTTTTGTCTAAATTCAGTCATCTTCGCCTATACATGTCTTTCATTCATTCAAACTAGCATTATCCTCTAGAAGTCCATTATGTGTCAATTTAAACTCAATCAGTCAACATAGTTGTTTTTACTGTGCTATCCTTATTATATATCAGTTTCAAACAGGTAAAGATTCAAATCATGACAAGAAATCACATCAAAGTCTTAACAGACAATACTATACTTGTCTACTCAATTCCAATCTCATCACTGGCCAAAATAGACTTAAACTATCTAACGGCTGGAAACATGCACATACTTGAATTTTTTTTAGGAAATTAAAATGAAAACTACATGAATGCAAACTACATGAAAA
Organism: Panax japonicus; assembly: GCA_020205505.1. Classification (NCBI taxonomy): domain Eukaryota; kingdom Viridiplantae; phylum Streptophyta; class Magnoliopsida; order Apiales; family Araliaceae; genus Panax; species Panax japonicus. The sequence continues at coordinate 34,353,340 of CM035092.1, forward strand.
ACTACATGAATGCAAACTACATGAAAAACTATTAACTGAATACTATATGAATGCACTAGATGAATACTACATGCATGAACTGGAGCTGGAAAATTACACCCCCAAACTTAACTGATGCAATGTCCTCATTGTATATAACAAATAAAATTTAAGAAATTAAGCATTGAGGACTTCCCTGAAAAATCGAAGCTTTATTCCTCGTCAGTATCCTCTTCTTATGATTCTTCTTCATCAGCTCGGGGGTATGCAGACAATGGTGGAAATTGGTAGGGAGCGGCAGCTGGATTATCGAACACTTGGTGTGCACAGATTTTGAACACTATTGGTAGGCACTCCCCCAAATTTAATTTTCACCAAATTTGCCAATTACTAAGCACACTATACTTCCAAGGCAATACAAACAACAATTAAGAGTACCCACACCCACTTGAGCCAACACAATGATAGAAACTAGCTTCAAAGTACTAACATAGCTATTATCCAAGTGAATCCAAATAATTTGCAATAAAATCTTGTGTACTTACTTGGTCATAGCCAAATATGATGTTTCAATCAAAGTTGGATGAGCAATTTGAGCTTTGAACCCTTATTTTAGATAGATGTGGCTTTAATGTAAAGTGGTGCCCGATTTGGTGAAGAAGGATGACAAGATGGAGCTTGAGTGACTTAGTTTGGGTAGGAGATTTAGTGTTTGATTAGGATTTGGAAGAATTTTGCCCGAATTGGGGCTTTTATTTATTTATTTTTCTGTTGGAGCGCCTAGGCGCTTGAATTTGTACTGTCTGGAGTGCCTAGGCGCTTGGCTGCAGAATGCCTTAAAAACTTGGAGCGCCTAGGCGCTTGATATTAGCTTGTCTGGAGCACCTAGGCGCTTGGTCAGTGTACTGTGCCTATTTTGGTGTTTTGTGCTTCTTGTATGCCATACCTCCAATAACTTGTTTCCTTCCACACCAAAATTTACGGAAATGATTAGAAATTTGAGATTTTGACGAGTGGACATTCATCTTATTAAGATCATAAATGTTTGGCCTCCTTTCCTGCAATAAATTGAATATCTGTTAGAGAACGTCAGGGGTGCAATAAATCCTAAACTATAAAAGTTTAACCACTAAATAAACTAACAGTAAAGCAAATTAATAAAAGTAAAAAAAGAAAATAACAATAAAAATTCTTGGGTTGCCTCCCAGTTAGCGCTTAGTTTATAGTCTTCAGCCCGACTTTCTTCTCTTTCTCTATCCAATTCCCCTTCGAAAATTGAGGAACCCTCCATCCATTAGTAATAACGTAACTTTCGAGAGTTTGCCATTAGTAAGGGTTATTGATTCAAATTCACCTAGCTTGTTCTTTATAGGTAGATTCTCTTTTACAACCTTCAAATAACTAGGCATTTTCCGAGTTGTATCTATGAACGAATTTTTATGTTGAAGCTTTTTTAGAACAACTGGTTCTTCATCTCTCTTCCTGTTCTCTTCACACCATGGCACCAATTTTAAGCTAGCTTTCATATCATATATACCTTTATCGAAAAAATGACTACCAATTGGACACATGATTGCAAATCTAACCGGGTCCTTAAACTTTGGTGGAGAAGATATATGGGGCACTATCAAAATCGGTTCATCTATATCAGAACTCAAGGCTAGATCTTTGGCGACCTTCTTTTCCTGCTCCCCACTTGTCTCCTCCCTTTCTAAATCCTTTTTTTTTGGAACATCCGATTCCAAATTTAGCGTGGGCAATCCATCAGTCTCGGGAACCATGTTGCTTTACACTTCACCTTGAGGGCGATTGATGATGGCGTTGAAAAGTTGTCCCACCTGGTTCTCAAGATTTCGAATCGACATCTCCTGACTATTCGTCTGGTCCACAATCAAAACCATGAACTTGGAAATAAGTCCTTCCAAGCTTAAAATCCTTTCTTCTTCATGATTAGGGAGTTGAACTTCTAATTCAGGAGTGTATGATTGGCATGGAGCAAAGGGTTGGGCTAGATTGTCATCGCTTCATGAAAGATTTAGTGGATTCCCCCACTCATGATGATAATTACTGGAATAATCATAATTGTTGGGATAATCGCTGAAGTTACCACTATATTGTAACGACTCGAAACTGATGGTGCATTGATGACTCGGATGGTTTCCACCACAATACTCACATATCACCGCTACACTTTGAATAACTTGTGCTGATAAAGCATCAATCTTCCTTGAAAGTGTCCCAAATTGTGCTGACAATTCATCGAGTCCATAATTCTTTGCCTCCCTTGGCCGAGTCATTCTCGAATATAACCAATGATAGTCATAGTTGTTCATGGTGCCTGAAAAGGAATTAGACTAGAGACAAAAAAAATAAAAAATAAAAAAATAAAAAAAAATGTTTAAATTAAGATTAATTTCATTGAATTTAATAATGACAAAATATTAAACTAAGTTCCCCGGCAACGGCGCCAAAAACTTGTTGCCTATATTTTTAATAGCACTTTACCACGCAAGTATACGCGTTCAATTGTAATATTCAGCAAGCAAGGATATCGTTCCCACGAGGAAATAGACTAATATTTATCAATTACTAACTCTAATGCAATTAATCCTATTTTAAACTAAGAAAATTTTGTTTAAGATTTGAAATTTAAACTTAACAAACTAATAATTAAAATCAAAATTTCACAAAAATAACAGCATATCTAACAGGTTAAGATTACAACTTCCCTTGGTATTTCATTTAAACTAACTTACTTCCCATTTAAAATAAATCAATTAATATGAATCATTATCCAAGAATGCTTTATGAATATTCACGCACTTCTTCCAAAGACACGTGAACAAGTCCTCCTAAATCCAATCTTTAAGATGCGGAATTACAAGGAACACCCCAGTTAATCAACTCACTATATTCCTATGTGAATCAAGTTAATTAGGGTTTACGCACAAATTCTTTCAATTGATACAAAAGACACATAGGTATATTTCTATCCTACACGCTAATCATATTAACCCTATTCAGATTATATGAACAGATGTTATCATATCCAGATCTCAATCTATACTCCATCTTCCAATTTTATATAGATTATCACAGTAATTGTTGGCCAAACAATTAATCAATAAACATAAGATATAATAAACAATTCAATAAAAATCAACTTTCATTCAATGGGAAACTTGCAATTTAAACTACATACCAAGTTCTGTTGCAATCTTAATTAAAATTTAGTTCATGATAATAATGAAGAAAAACATCATCCAAATTAATAATCCAAACATCCCAGATAATTACAAAAGATAAAACTAGAGAAGAGAAGAAGAAACTCTGAATTTGCTCCAATACTCTCTCTTTAATCTTCAGCCCTTTGCAATTCTCCTTCGTGTTTTTCTTCTTTGTTCTCTCTGCAAAATCCCTTGAAAAATTAGTTGATACGTCTTTTCTAAAGTCTTCTCCTATTTGTATTGGTCTCAGCCCTCATTCAGACTCCTATTTGGCTTCAAAAACCCACTTAGCAGTAGAAAAACGCATCCTTTTCCGCACTGGAGCGCCTAGGCGCTCAACATAGGCCATTTCCAAGCGCCTAGGTGCTTGACCAGGACCACATAATTACAAAAATGCCACTCAGCTTTAATTTTCATGATTTTTGACCTTTTTCTTCTCCGAAATGACCAATTTGTCCCTCCAGCTCCAACCTACAACAAATAAACACAAAACACATAAATAGATACTAAAAAACAATTAAAGATAACAATAATTAAGTTTAATAATATCGGATTCATAGGTATAAAACCTACTCATCAAATACCCCCAAACTTAACCAATTGCTTGTCCCCAAGCAACACAACACAATGCAATAACTAAATATGCAATGCAAATGCAACTAGATAAATGCTTAAATTCCAGCAGTAAAACAGAACAAAATCTATTCATCAAGCCTCAGAGAAATCACAATAAACATGCTAGTACATCATATCAAGACAGATTAATAATTTCCTCGTCAATCATCAAATCTTAACCTGTTATTATTGATATAGTGTGTGTGTGCTTAACATCCATGCTAACTGATATGATGCTAAATACAACACATAATAAATCTCTTTAAAGGAATCATACAGTGTAAACTCACAAAATTCACGAACAAGCTAAAACCAACTAAAGACAAATATCCACCAAATTTAAGAGTCCAATCCGGGATACTTATGCTTTACTGTGCTTTACGGGGGCTTTTTGCTCTTTTCCCGTTTTTTTTTTTTTCATATATATATATATATATATATATTTTTAACCATGACTGTACAATGTCTCATTCCATTAGACTAACAGTGCTACCCCTTAGCGAGCTTTCGACCAACGACTCCCAGACCATATAAGACCTTAGGGCGCTAGGTTTTAAGATACCCCTTCGGGCGTACTTTTTCAAGTAACAAAGGCCCCGAAACAAAACTAGCCACGATATTATTATTTTTTTCATTTTTTTTAAGCTTATATATCCCAAATTTTCCCCCAAACTTAAGTTTTTGTCTAAATTCAGTCATCTTCGCCTATACATGTCTTTCATTCATTCAAACTAGCATTATCCTCTAGAAGTCCATTATGTGTCAATTTAAACTCAATCAGTCAACATAGTTGTTTTTACTGTGCTATCCTTATTATATATCAGTTTCAAACAGGTAAAGATTCAAATCATGACAAGAAATCACATCAAAGTCTTAACAGACAATACTATACTTGTCTACTCAATTCCAATCTCATCACTGGCCAAAATAGACTTAAACTATCTAACGGCTGGAAACATGCACATACTTGAATTTTTTTTAGGAAATTAAAATGAAAACTACATGAATGCAAACTACATGAAAAACTACATGAATGCAAACTACATGAAAAACTATTAACTGAATACTATATGAATGCACTAGATGAATACTACATGCATGAACTGGAGCTGGAAAATTACACCCCCAAACTTAACTGATGCAATGTCCTCATTGTATATAACAAATAAAATTTAAGAAATTAAGCATTGAGGACTTCCCTGAAAAATCGAAGCTTTATTCCTCGTCAGTATCCTCTTCTTATGATTCTTCTTCATCAGCTCGGGGGTATGCAGACAATGGTGGAAATTGGTAGGGAGCGGCAGCTGGATTATCGAACACTTGGTGTGCACAGATTTTGAACACTATTGGTAGGCACTCCCCCAAATTTAATTTTCACCAAATTTGCCAATTACTAAGCACACTATACTTCCAAGGCAATACAAACAACAATTAAGAGTACCCACACCCACTTGAGCCAACACAATGATAGAAACTAGCTTCAAAGTACTAACATAGCTATTATCCAAGTGAATCCAAATAATTTGCAATAAAATCTTGTGTACTTACTTGGTCATAGCCAAATATGATGTTTCAATCAAAGTTGGATGAGCAATTTGAGCTTTGAACCCTTATTTTAGATAGATGTGGCTTTAATGTAAAGTGGTGCCCGATTTGGTGAAGAAGGATGACAAGATGGAGCTTGAGTGACTTAGTTTGGGTAGGAGATTTAGTGTTTGATTAGGATTTGGAAGAATTTTGCCCGAATTGGGGCTTTTATTTATTTATTTTTCTGTTGGAGCGCCTAGGCGCTTGAATTTGTACTGTCTGGAGTGCCTAGGCGCTTGGCTGCAGAATGCCTTAAAAACTTGGAGCGCCTAGGCACTTGATATTAGCTTGTCTGGAGCACCTAGGCGCTTGGTCAGTGTACTGTGCCTATTTTGGTGTTTTGTGCTTCTTGTATGCCATACCTCCAATAACTTGTTTCCTTCCACACCAAAATTTACGGAAATGATTAGAAATTTGAGATTTTGACGAGTGGACATTCATCTTATTAAGATCATAAATGTTTGGCCTCCTTTCCTGCAATAAATTGAATATCTGTTAGAGAACGTCAGGGGTGCAATAAATCCTAAACTATAAAAGTTTAACCACTAAATAAACTAACAGTAAAGCAAATTAATAAAAGTAAAAAAAGAAAATAACAATAAAAATTCTTGGGTTGCCTCCCAGTTAGCGCTTAGTTTATAGTCTTCAGCCTGACTTTCTTCTCTTTCTCTATCCAATTCCCCTTCGAAAATTGAGGAACCCTCCATCCATTAGTAATAACGTAACTTTCGAGAGTTTGCCATTAGTAAGGGTTATTGATTCAAATTCACCTAGCTTGTTCTTTATAGGTAGATTCTCTTTTACAACCTTCAAATAACTAGGCATTTTCCGAGTTGTATCTATGAACGAATTTTTATGTTGAAGCTTTTTTAGAACAACTGGTTCTTCATCTCTCTTCCTGTTCTCTTCACACCATGGCACCAATTTTAAGCTAGCTTTCATATCATATATACCTTTATCGAAAAAATGACTACCAATTGGACACATGATTGCAAATCTAACCGGGTCCTTAAACTTTGGTGGAGAAGATATATGGGGCACTATCAAAATCGGTTCATCTATATCAGAACTCAAGGCTAGATCTTTGGCGACCTTCTTTTCCTGCTCCCCACTTGTCTCCTCCCTTTCTAAATCCTTTTCTTTTGGAACATCCGATTCCAAATTTAGCGTGGGCAATCCATCAGTCTCGAGAACCATGTTGCTTGACACTTCACCTTGAGGGCGATTGATGATGGCGTTGAAAAGTTGTCCCACCTGGTTCTCAAGATTTCGAATCGACATCTCCTGACTATTCGTCTGGTCCACAATCAAAACCATGAACTTGGAAATAAGTCCTTCCAAGCTTAAAATCCTTTCTTCTTCATGATTAGGGAGTTGAACTTGTAATTCAGGAGTGTATGATTGGCATGGAGCAAAGGGTTGGGCTAGATTGTCATCGCTTCATGAAAGATTTAGTGGATTCCCCCACTCATGATGATAATTACTGGAATAATCATAATTGTTGGGATAATCGCTGAAGTTACCACTATATTGTAACGACTCGAAACTGATGGTGCATTGATGACTCGGATGGTTTCCACCACAATACTCACATATCACCGCTACACTTTGAATAACTTGTGCTGATAAAGTATCAATCTTCCTTGAAAGTGTCCCAAATTGTGCTGACAATTCATCGAGTCCATAATTCTTTGCCTCCCTTGGCCGAGTCATTCTCGAATATAACCAATGATAGTCATAGTTGTTCATGGTGCCTGAAAAGGAATTAGACTAAAGACAAAAAAAATAAAAAAATAAAAAAAATGTTTAAATTAAGATTAATTTCATTGAATTTAATAATGACAAAATATTAAACTAAGTTCCCCGGCAACGGCGCCAAAAACTTGTTGCCTATATTTTTAATAGCACTTTACCACGCAAGTATACGCGTTCAATTGTAATATTCAGCAAGCAAGGATATCGTTCCCACGAGGAAATAGACTAATATTTATCAATTACTAACTCTAATGCAATTAATCCTATTTTAAACTAAGAAAATTTTGTTTAAGATTTGAAATTTAAACTTAACAAACTAATAATTAAAATCAAAATTTCACAAAAATAACAGCATATTTAACAGGTTAAGATTACAACTTCTCTTGGTATTTCATTTAAACTAACTTACTTCCCATTTAAAATAAATCAATTAATATGAATCATTATCCAAGAATGCTTTATGAATATTCACGCACTTCTTCCAAAGACACGTGAACAAGTCCTCCTAAATCCAATCTTTAAGATGCGGAATTACAAGGAACACCCCAGTTAATCAACTCACTATATTCCTATGTGAATCAAGTTAATTAGGGTTTACGCACAAATTCTTTCAATGGATACAAAAGACACATAGGTATATTCCTATCCTACACGCTAATCATATTAACCCTATTCAGATTATATGAACAGATGTTATCATATCCAGATCTCAATCTATACTCCATCTTCCAATTTTATATAGATTATCACAGTAATTGTTGGCCAAACAATTAATCAATAAACATAAGATATAATAAACAATTCAATAAAAATCAACTTTCATTCAATGGGAAACTTGCAATTTAAACTACATACCAAGTTCCGTTGCAATCTTAATTAAAATTTAGTTCATGATAATAATGAAGAAAAACATCATCCAAATTAATAATCCAAACATCCCAGATAATTACAAAAGATAAAACTAGAGAAGAGAAGAAGAAACTCTGAATTTGCTCCAATACTCTCTCTTTAATCTTCAGCCCTTTGCAATTCTCCTTCGTATTTTTCTTCTTTGTTCTCTCTGCAAAATCCCTTGAAAAATTAGTTGATACGTCTTTTCTAAAGTCTTCTCCTATTTGTATTGGTCTCAGCCCTCATTCAGACTCCTATTTGGCTTCAAAAACCCACTTAGCAGTAGAAAAACGTATCTTTTTCCGCACTGGAGCGCCTCGGCGCTCAACATAGGCCATTTCCAAGCGCCTAGGTGCTTGACCAGGACCACATAATTACAAAAATACCACTCAGCTTTAATTTGCATGATTTTTGACCTTTTTCTTCTCCAAAATGACCAATTTGTCCCTCCAGCTCCAACCTACAACAAATAAACACAAAACACATAAATAGATACTAAAAAACAATTAAAGATAACAATAATTAAGTTTAATAATATCGAATTCATAGGTATAAAACCTACTCATCACCGGGGATGACAATTAGTGATGTCTTGGACATGTGATCCAAGTCTTTAAGGATGTTGACGTTGGGGTTATTACCAAAGTCCTGGATCCTTGATACAGACTTTACTCCAAAGATGTGCCTCTCGTGTGCAAGAGATCTGTGGGGATAAAGCTTTTTCTGTTTGAGGATGTGAATAACATATTCCATCATTGGTCCTCTCCGATGAGGATGGTCTTCTCTGGTTTGTGTCACCAGCATATACAACGATCATGTTGGAGTTACTGCCAACAGTATGCATTGTCAGGGTTGCCTGACCTTCGCTGATGTGTGTATCGCTGGATAGATCCCTGTTGGGTGAACTATCAAGGCTGCTTAACCTTTATTGATGTGAGTATCAATGGTTTAATTGTGTTGTAACCCCCGCCAGGGAAAGTTATATATGGATAAGTGCACTGATGGATAAGAACATCGAATGGAATCTGATGCTTCAATGGGTTTACTTGTCGTCGGTTGAAATGACGTCAAGGCTGCTTGACCTTCATTAACACGTACATCAATGGTAGAATTGCGTTGTAACCCCCACCGGGGAACATGGATGAGTGAAAATATGCGTTGTGACCCCCGTCGGGGATACTTTATCAATGTTTGAAATCGACGTTGTAACCCCCACCGGGGAAGGTGTCTTTTAGGGTTACGACCCCGTATTTAACGGTATCAGACCTGTGTAAGGCATGGCCGAGCATGATGTGAAAAAGCTGAGGTCACTGGTATAGTATACCTTGCATTCAGGCGAATACCAATGAGTGACATTTGAAGTCAAAGTTTGACCCGTGAAAACCAAGAGTTCGGGCTACTCCGCTCAATCACGTAGCGTTTTTTTCCTGATTTGGCCTTTTCAACTTGTGAAACCTCCTTTACAACTCGAACTGAACTGAGTCGGAGGAGTGGGACCCATATAGGGGTGCCGCAAGTACACCCGCGATAGCTGTAAGTGGGCCTGCGGCCAACCGTGGCTATGTAAAGCATGCAGGTTGCTTTCATAAGTCACTTTCAAGTTGCACCACAAAGGAAATCCGAGAGCTCTTCTTCAAATCTGCTGAGTTCGGGCGACTTTTTGCAAATTCTACTACCGTACAAGTGTTCTACACTGTCCTGGTAATGTATGCATGTATTCTTTTCCAGTTTCTATCCGTTGGAAAATGACTTATCACATAAAATGCATTTAAACACATAGTAGTGAATATGCATGCTGATATGACTTGATAAAAAATATTCAACACAGTAAATTTAGTATTAAACCATGCTGAACATAATGATGTGAAAAAATTTGACTTTTGAAATAGTCAAATTGGCACCTTTTACTATCATTTCTTATCCTATTTGAGGACAAATGAGTAAAGGTAGAAAAACAAAATAATCTTGGTAATTAGACTACACTTACAGATTTTTTACTATGATGTATTAATGTATGTAGGATGTATATAACTGTGGGTAGGTGTGCTACTGAATGTCCACCTAGTCATGCTTATGTGCATGTGGATAGTCTCATTTACAAAGGGGACTATGCTAAAATTTCTCCAAAATGTAATCATTGGGTAGTCATGCATTTTAACTCTACTGTAGACGTATGTTAAAATAATGCATGCATGCATGTAGTCATAAAGTGCATTTTGAAAAGCTCCAGGTTAAACATTACCACACCCTTTTATGAGATGATTTGGAGACTTATTGTCCAGAAATTATGGATCCAGATCAGCCGAGTAGTTCCTGCAGGACCACTTCTGGTGTACGGAGAAGGGCTTCTAAAGTGCCTTGACCTCGTTCTGTTAAACAGCCTCATCATTTGGTGGAGGCGGTGATACGTCTTATCCAGGTTGAAGTGTTGGACGTCGAGGACGAAGAGGAGGATGTTCCGGTTGCGGACCCCGCGCCTACTGCACGTGTTCCCCGTAGAGATTTGTTGGGCATTCAGGAGGATGTTCTGATGTTGATCTGCATTTGATGTAGGTTCCCGGTTTTACACAGCCTCGAGGGAATTGGTTCAGCATCCACTCTATGTATCAGGCTTTGTATGATGACTATAGAACGGTTGGGGATTCAAGATTTTCTTTTCCATTCTTCCCCGTCGTTGTCCCTAGGGTTACCTCAGGGCATTGTCTGAGCGCTGGTTTCACCAAACTCAGTCACTCCATTTACTAGATTGTGAGGTGATGATGATGTCGATGGATTGGTAGTTTATCACATGTATGGAGTTTGGAGGGGTACCGGTGTCTTGTATGGCGGATATCACCCCTACGGCCGTCAGATCCTTGTTAAGAGTTCTGGTGGAGGCGCTCAAGGGCAGGATTGTACGTATAGGTCCTTTGAGCGTAGATGTTATGAGCGGGTTATTGAGTGAGCCCATACCCGATGATGTGAGAGTCAGGGATCGCATTTTTCGGCAATTGTTCTTGATGATCATTAAGGGCTGCTTCATAGCAGATAACTCTTCTACGGTATCCTTTGCTTTGATCAGCGCCACTCAACACAGTGGACCATATAGGATATTATGATTAGGGTTCCTACACTTTCACCTATTTCCTCGAGGGAATGTGTATGCGATCGCAAGGCTTGACCGAGGCTTGGTTAGGATTCTATCCATTTCTGTTGGTGAACGTTTCTCTCATCTTTTCCATTGTACAGGTTAAGAGTGTTAACTGACAGCAGATGTTTTGCCTTTGTGTTGGTAGTTTTGGGCCTATGAGAGGCTCCCAGGTTTGCTTCATGTGAGCGTGTTAGGCTTAGATATCTATCCACGATGACGGAGATTGCATCATTCCATACTGGCGGAGGTCCCTACTGCTGAGGGTTTTACTCATTGCCGCCTACAGTTGGAGTTGTTGACAGCGGTTGTCATCACGTGGGTTCCCTACTCTGGGGAGCATTTGAGCATTGGATTTGAGGATGGGTACCCGACTGGTGTTGAGCACGTGATTTCCACCCGTAGGATTCCTCTCTTCACAGATGGAGGATGGGAGCTCTACTTAGGAGAGCGTGCTATCAGGAGCACTACAGGAGAGATTCGCATGCCGATCTTTCCTCCTGTTAGGCGTTATTGGCATGTTTCACAGTCACCCGTCATTTGATATTCCATTGTTGGGGATTGACAGTTTTATATTATCAGAGGGTCCCTGCACTCAGGAGATGTTCCAGCATTGGTGGTTCCCTCATACCATTGGAGCCCAGACCCGCGCCACTCAGTTCATGGGGGATATGGTTCCAGGATCCTTGATGACGATGGATTGGCTAACATGTGTTCGAGATCCAACTCATTTGACACAGATTGACAGTTTGACCCGGCAGTTGGACCGGGCACATTTCTGTATCCAGTACTTGGGCAGAGATCCTTCACAGGCAGATACTTTTGATCCTTCCAGCTCTGGCGCTGGCCCCTCAGGTGACCCATATGGTTTTTCCGGTGCAGATCCTCCTTTGTATAGGCCTGACGTCCCCGTGGACAGAGATCCAGTGACTCAGGAGGAGTTACATCAGGTGGATAGTATTGATGATGTAGACATTGACACCATTGTCTTCTTCTGATGTATATTCTCGTTATCTCTTTTGATAGGCCTCTGTTAGTTGTAGGGCAATTTTTCCCCATTTCCCTGTATTTTAGCTGTACAAAGATGTATTAGATGATGATATACTTAGGAATGTATGTACAGTTTTCCATTTCATATATCATATTGTCGTCTATTATATCATGCATGTTATTATGTTATGCATATGTATGTATATCCAGATATATTCAGCATTGACCCCTGGATGGTCTTATGACACGGTTCATACAGATGTCTTCTTTGACAGTTAGCCATATTGATCATACCCCACCATTGTTGGTGGCATCTGGTATGCGATTGTGGTATGATAGCATGTCACCATCAGATAGGGTGATTGTAGATCATCTATTGCAGCATGTTATGACCTTGTTGATGTTTTAGGTTCCCACAGGATTCGTGGAGGGCATGCTGGAGCACTGGGTATCGGAGAGACAGGTTTTCCGATTTAGGACCCAGGAGTTAACTCCTACTCTGGAGGAGTATGCACATTTGACGATGCTACCACTGGACAGAAATTGTGTGCATATGGCGATTGGAGACATGAGTAGGCAGTTCATGACCCTTACTCGCTTGAGGCGAAGGGTGGTGCAGGATGAGCTCACATCTGGCCACGTTATATCCCAGCGTTTTCTATTTGATAGATTTAGCTTAGAGGATAGTTATGCATGACATTTCGGGGATTTCACCACACCGGAGGATCATTGGCATTTGGCCAGAGTAGATGTACTACTATTGTGCGTACTGTCATATGTTTACATGCCACGATACATGGATGCGTTGGACATAGGAGTCATCATGGCAGTGAGAGCTCTCAGGGATGGTCACAGCATCATACCGATGATCATAGCAGAGACTCTGAGGTCAGCCATATACTGCTACACTTATCCAACGGGAGTGTTTACAAGCAGCTCGGGCATGCTGTACGTGTGGTTTATGTCACACTTAAGACCGATTGGCACTTTTAGACGGTATGGGTATTGTTTCACTCATTATATAGCCATTTCATACTCCTTTCATCCTACGGAGTGTATAGATACTGCATCTTGGTCAGCTTTCCTGGCAGGGATCGGAGATCCGTTTACTATATTGCCGTGTACAGGGCTCAGTTCACCCTATAACTTCATTACTCATGCTCCAAGCATAGATTATCTCCCTCTATTTAGTTTGAGGGGCATGATTACTTACCACCCACTAGCCGTGATGTGTCAGCTTGACTAGTTCCAGGACTTCCATCATTTTGAGGGGGCATCGAGTTAGCGCTTCGCTTCTCGCCACTTATCAACAGAGGACAGATCCAGGTTATATGCCTGTTGGGATCAGCAAGAGTTAGTTGAGTTTTTTGTCAGCCATCTGGATTGTTCTGCAGAGTATTCCGCATAGATGGAGACAAAGACTGCATCGGCTGCGGTAGTATCCACAGTGTAGGGGAATGATTCTGATGATGCGGAGCCTATGGAGGAGGCTGATATTCCCATCTATGAGGATTTGACTACTAGGTTGCCAGCATTTGTGATGAATTCTCCCACTACGAGTGCTACTATGATTCAGTATTCAGCACAGTATTTGGAGCAGAGTCTACATCTGATGACCTTTGAGAGAGATCAGGCTAGGGCCTTGATGTTGACTGCTCTTGATGGGAAAGACGCAGCTCTATTAGAGAGAGACGAGGCTAGATCATCCAGAGATGCATTGATTGTAGAGCGGGATGCATCCCTATCTGCCCAGGATGTGGCCGTCATAGACAGTACTTCAGTGAGATCCCTTACGACTGGCATTCTTGCTTATATGAGTGCATACATTGATGAACATCATGCCACCATGCATTTAGCCTCGGATCTTCTAGCTCGTGTAGATACCATTAGGCAGGAGCTTGCAGCGTTACCTCCTTCTTCAGAGAGGGATGTTATGTTAGATCTGATAGTTCGCATACACACAGATCCATAGATAGACTTGTATTTTCCTGTACAAACTAGCTTAGCCATTTTGTCATGTACATCACATATTGTATATATCAAACAGTATTATATATGGCAGGTAAATATATTTTGATTCACTTTTCTTTCAGTTGTGCATTGATACATGCTTGATATTTGCCTGTTTCTTTAGGGCTTATGATCTTGATGCATTCTGAACTCATCCTTGATGTATGGATATTGAGACGTTGAAGGATCTTTCAGGATGGATCATTGATCTGTGTGTATCCCTACCATCTTTGGTATCTTGGGACTGGTTTCTGTATGTAGATGTGGAGAGGAGTATGGTTTTTCCTCTCTCAGATTGACCGCACCACAGATAGTCGCCAGTACTCCTATTTGAGAGGAGCCTAGTTAATTCCATCTCTTATGGATTGGTGTTGCGCTTTGAGGCACAACCGCAACTTAGATGGTTTCCAAATCTCCTATTTGTGAGGAGAGATTAGGTAGTTCCATCCCTTTGGTCTGAAGCCGATGAAATGTGGTGGATTGAAGTTTGATCCCAGTACCGTGTGACAATTATTTTTGTTCTGTTAGGGCATTAGATAGAACCATAAATGTCTTCCTACGTACTCCTATTGAAGAGGAGATCAGGTCTGCGTAGTTCAAACCTGGTGTAAGAGGTTCAACGCTGAATGTGAAAGGCAGATGGGTATAGAAGCTTTATTGATGAAGAAGGGTGTAGAAGTGTTTTTGTGGTTTTTGATTTTGTAGAAAAAGGGTAAAAATGTTTTTATTGTTTTTTTATTGCGACCGGGCTATATAGAATATGGTTGCCTACGTACTCCCGGGTATCAGGGAGATCAGGTCGACGTAGTTCGCCCCTCAAAACGAATTGTAGCCGAAGAGAAGTATGAATCCCATGTGCAGGCTATACTGCGGGGAGAAGAAAGTTTGATCCCATGAGTGGGACAAATTGCAGGTGTGAAAAAGTTTGATCCCGTCTTCAGGACAAACTGCAAGCGTAGAAAAGTTTAATCCCGTCTTCAGGATAAACTGCAGGTGTGAAAGGTTAAATCCCCGAGAATAACTGAAATTGTGTGAAAAATTTGAAATGAGGTGAAACCAGACTCCTGGTTTGAAGTGAATGTTTTCCTGAGGGGCAGAAGAGTATATAAAAAGGGTTAAAAAACCGAAATGACTGGTGATTTGATGATCAAAAACTAGGATATTTGCTTGATGGAAACCTCAAACATAGTACCGTTTCATGGTGTCCGAGTTGATAAGCTGTGGAAATTCATCGCCACTCATTTTCTGTAGTCTGAGAGCACCTCCTATCAATAGCTCCTTGACAACAAACGGGCCTACCCAGTTAAGATCAAATTTTCCCTTAGATTGATCTTGGTTGTCGATGATCTTTTCAAAACCAAGTCGTGTGGTTTAAACTGCCGTAGCCAGACTTTCCTGTTGTAGGATCTTGTGATCCTTTGCTGATATAATTGACCATGGAAGATAGTCGCGTTTCACCTTTCGTCTAGTAGAGACAATTGATGATACCTATTGTGACGCCCCCAAAATAGGTATACATCACCCATTCTGAGTCGCCAAATACATGGTACAGAAATAACTACAACTTTATGAATACAACATAACAACTGTGAGTTTAAATACAAATATTGTCATCTAGACAATATCCACACTCAAATAAGTCCTCATTACAATTATTGATACACTATTTTACAAAATAGTGAGGACTACTAAAACAGCTATCTTGAACCATCACTCCACACCCCGACTAGTTCCCGCTATATTCTCGCCTCCTGAGAAGAAAAATGGAACAAAAAGAAAAAGGGTGAGCTCAACTAGCCCAGTAAAGAACATTATGACTAAGATAATATAGAACAAATTATCGTTAGTCCTCAACAGGGAAAAATCTAATAGAATACAATAGACAACCAGTTTTAAATCAATCTTCACAGCGGAAATAATAATTCATTAGAAGAGTTAAGTAGATAATGCAAACTACTATCTTCTATATATGAATTTAAAAGTTCATCGTCGATATTTTATCCCTGTAACATCAATCAATATATATCTGGAATCAAATATTCATCTTTGCACTACAGGCCAAAGATGTTCATTAGTTGGTCATGTTCATCTAAACACCTGTTCATCTTTGCACTACGGGCCAAAGATATTAATCAGTCGGTCATGTTCATCTCAACACCGGTTCATCTTTGCACTACGGGTCAAAGATATTCATCAAGAAATCATTCATCTTTGCACTACAGGCCAAAGATATTCAGTTATATCATCATTTAGGACTGAGGATGATGAAAAATATTTTAAAGAAAACGAATCCAGTGAAGCAAAAGAACAAATATTAAGGATTCATACTTTAAACAATTCCCATTCAAAAATACTTCATAAATAACCAAAGTGGGGTAAAATTCAAGAATGATCAAAACATGGATACAATCAAAGCTAGTGTCCAGAATAGATATTTTGGACGAAAAGAAGAAATTTCATTTTTCGGTGAATAGTGTCGTATTCGTGAATAGTGTCGTATACGTGAATAGTGCCGTATACGTGAATAGTAACTCCGACACCAAAAGATAGAAATTTCATAAAAAACATCATCATGCTTTGTGAATAGTACTCGTGAATAGTAACTCGTGAATAGTAACTCATGAATAGTAACCCCGACATGAAAAAGTTCCAAATTTGATAAAAATTTTCAACCAATATTTCAGCATAATGATATTGAAGAAATAATATCATTTGAGAAGAAAATAACATCCCTTACCTCTCAAAAAAGTACTTCTGACTGGAATACTGGATATAGTGCTGAAAGAACTTGCACCGTATAACAATACTCAAAGCACTAAAATACTCACAAAATACACTCGATATTATAGAGAGAGAAAGAGAGAGAAATCTTTAGTTTCTGGTGCGATTTTCAATTCTAACATAAGTACCCTATTTATAAGAAATTATTTAGAACACCAAAATAGAAAATTTAATATAATAATATATATAATCAAATTTCTTACGCACACAAATCTGGTCCAAACTTCAGCCACACATGTGCCTAAAAACAATAAAAACGTTTTTCTTGATAAAAATAATTAAAACTTCCAAAAATCAATTATTTTGGAACTTCGGAGCTTCAATAATTCATAATAAATAGTCCTTTTATCAGAAAATTCGAATCTCGCGATCTTTTATAGGAAATTCAATTCTCTACAACTTTGCAGAAGAATGTTTTTCCAAATTCCAAAAAGAAATTGACCGAAATCCATAAACGGTTGATTTTACAGGTTATAATCAAATTTCAGTCAAGAAATGGGTTCACCAACATGTTTAACATGTTTTTAGTATTTATTGCAACAAAAATACTCCTCCTCCTCATTTACTCATATATACCACATTCATTGTAAAAATATCATCATTATTATATTATAATAATATAATAAAATATTATTTTATCAAAAAAGATAAAATATCAATTTTCAACAATTGTCACTTTAAAAATTTTCTCCATCTATATCCACATAAAATTAATATTTTTCTCATCATATAAATCAATAATTAATTATTCACAAATAATATTACAGAATCACAATACTGACACCAGGCAGTTCCCAAGAAAGAGGGGGCTTTCCAATAAGGATCTCTCCTTACTGGCGCACAATTAGGTGACCAAACCTCTCCTTAGACAGAACTTTCTAGACATTGCTAATAATGTTATCTAATAATATTATTCAGATAATATGAATTATTACTTCGATAATGGAAAATATTGTGTAGTGACAATTATTGAAACAACAGTAATGTAAAATATCAACGCAGCAATTATTGAATCAATAAAATAAAATACTGAACAGTAACTACTGTAACAATTATTGAGTGGTGTCCTTCTTACGTAAGAATCAATAATTGGTGCAATACCGTGTGCTACTGTCCGACAACGCGTACTACTGTGTTTTAACCACCGGGTATTCCAACAGTGTTAACGGTAACAACTACGCCGTTATTTATAAACAACATATACTTGTCGTCTTCGTCATCCAATCGCTTTCCGTTATGGGCCCACAAAAGACTGTGTCGTCGTACAAATATTCTCCGACAGAAAGAATATTCCACGTCCAAACGAATAATCCCCGAAAATAATGAATATTTTATAACCACTTGCTTATTTAAAATATTTGCGCATTTTACCCATAACTAACCACATTAATCTAATCAACCCTTACTATTTCAAAATAATAAATAGAGGAAATTAAATTTCATTCATTAATAATTTGGGGTCTTACAACCTCCCCTCCTTATGAAATTTCATCCTCGAAATTGACGTACGTACCTGGTGTTTCGAAAAGATGAGGATACCTCGCTTTCATTTTCGTTTCCAACTCCCAGGTCATTTCCTCAATAGCATGGTTTCTCCACAAAACTTTAACTTGTGGTATGGCCTTCGTGCGTAGGACATGCTCCTTCCTATCCAAAATCTTGACAGGTACCTCTTCATACGTTAAGTCTTCGGCTATCTCGTCCGGTTCTAACTCAATAATATGGTTCGGGTCGTCCACATATTTACGTAAGATCGATACGTGAAAAACGTTATGAACACGCGTCATACTTGGCGGTAAAACGAGTTTATAGGCCACAGTTCCTATTCGATCTAAGATTTCAAATGGACTAATAAATCGAAGGTTTGAGCTTTCCTCACCTCGCCAATTCTCGCTTTTGGAATAACAACTTCTTGTACCTCCTTCTTCATATTCATCAGCTCCGGTGTGTAGCTTGAACATTTTTAACTTTATCGATTAAAGTCTGTTCTACTTGTATATCATCACGTGAGTCCCTAGAGTCTTTAACTCTATATCTATCATTTGTAAGTTATATGAAATGAGTCTTTGACAATATCGCATTCGTACTCGTATACGATCTTTTACTCAACACGTCAGCTACCACATTTGTTTTTCCAGGATGGTATGGTCAGAACATGTGCCGAAATGAGTCTCCTATTGAGTTCTTTGAAGATCTTCCCACATTCCTTGCTCCATTAAAATTTTGTATCTCTATGAGTCAGCTGCGTTAATGGAGTAACGATTCGAGAAAATCTTTCCACAAAATATTCGATAATAACCTATCTAAGCATAGAAAGATATGTATTTCGATTACTGACTTAGGTTGCTCTCAACTGTGACTCATATCCCAACCTTGGATAACACATCACAATGACACCTATCAGTTTACTATCGCACGAATATGGCATCCCCTACGGAGATTCTGGCTTCGGTGCATTCCACAAATGAAGTCACCTGATAAAGGCTCAGGTACCAAATTCTATAGTTGAATTTTTAACTCCTGAAGTTCAATAGGAGCCATGAGATTTTTAGAAATGGGTTTTGTACCGGGTTCAAAGTCGATACAAAATTCAATATCACACTTTGGGAGTAAACCAAGAAATTCTTCAAGAAATACATCAGGAAATTTACTAACAACAGAAATATCATTCAAATCTAACGTATTTTTGTTCAAGTCCATAACATGGGCTAAGAAAACTTGACATCTATTTTTTTTAATAAACGAATGACTTTATGGCTTGATATGAAAGTGTTTAACTTCAATGGTTTGGTTACTTGAATTCGAATAACAGGTTGCTTAGGAATATGAAAACTAACAACCTTACGAAAGCAATCACTTTTGGCATGATGAGTAGTTAATCAATCAATCCCCAAAATCACATCAGAAGCAAGTATCTTTAAAGAAATAAGGTCAACAGGTAATGCGATGGTGCCAACTTAGATCAAACAAGATTTATAAACAGTGGATGTGATGAAAGTTTCTCCTAACGGAGTTTCCACAGATAGGTCAAAGTCTAATTTCTCCGGAGTCAAGTTTAAACGTTGAGTAGAAGCAGGAGAGATAAATTAATGGGTAGCATCGGTATCTAGTAATGTATAAACTTCGCATGAATTTATGATTAGCTTACCCGTGATCACCTCGTTTGGGTTCCTCGCATGTTGACCAATCACGACAAACGCTCTTCCAAGAACCATTGACTTTGACTTTTCTGGGACAGCCTTTTGAGTCACCATCCCCACTGGGCTTGGTTTCGCTACCGTACAATCTCGAGTGATATGTCCTTCCTTTCCACAATTATAGCATACCTTGAACTGTTGTAGATAGTTTGGGCTGATGTGTCCCTCTTTTCCACATTTATAGCATACAACCGGTGGTCGTTTTCCTCCCTTAAAACCAGTTGCTACTGGTGATGACGTCTTCGCAGTGTCATTGTTGAATCTCCTCTTTTTAAAATCTCCCCTCGACTTGCTTCTTCTATTTTTATGGCCACGATTACCACCAGAGTGGTTGTCGCTCTTGTCTGTATTTTTTTTTCTCCGCTGGTTATCGTTGATCTGATGATTGCTGTCACCGGTATGATCCTGGTTGCGGTCTCTTGGTTGAACGTACTCGCTATCTCGCTCTAATAATTGAGCCCTGTTGACAACATCTGAATATAAAGAAAATTTATGAGAGATAAGATATTGCCGAATCTCGGGTTTTAAACCTCTCAGAAACATCCTCGTCATTCATTCCTCATTCTCTACCAAATGAGGTGCAAACCTGGATAACTCTGCGAACTTCGCCTCGTATTGGGACACTGTCATGTTGTTTTGTTCTAGTCTAATAAACTCTACCTCTTTCATAAGGTGAATACTTTTAGGAAAGTATTTTTCGTTGAAAAGTTTCTGAAATGTTTCCCAAGACATGCGGAGTGTGGTAGGCTGGGTACGTTTCACAGACTCCAACCAGTAATCTGCCTCGCCACGGAACATAAAGGTGGCGAATGGAACCTTCTGTTCCTCCGTGAATCCCAAGACATCGAATATCTTGGTAATTTGGTTGACCCATGTTTCCGCCATGATCGGATCCGACTTTCCCTTAAATTCTGGTGGTCCCAACTCTTTGAACTGCTTGGCCGTGACAAGCCGCGCGTTGCTATCATTTCCACCCGTATTCTGTACACGAGTCTCCCTCGTCTGGTTTTGCATGAACTGCAAAAAGATCCTAAACATCCCGTCGATCATCGTCTGCTCAGTGGTGTTGTTTACATGAGGAATATTGCCTTCTTGTTGCACGTTCCCCTGGGTGGTAATTAAAGGTGTTTCCACGGTCTCATTAACTCCACCGTTAATATTCTCAGATGTCATTCTTCAATACTGCCATAAAATAAGGGTTAATTAAACAAATTAATATATCACATATTAACCATATAGTTCGACTGACCAACAAATAAGCTTAGGTATGACATACTAGCGAAGGATTACTCATCTCTCCCCTCCTAGTACTATTCCCCGATCTCCGCCAGAGACCATATCCCTAAGCTCTGATACCAACTGTGACGCCCCCAAAATAGGTATACATCACCCATTCCGAGTCGCCAAATACATGGTACAGAAACAACTACAACTTTATGAATACAACATAAAAACTGTGAGTTTAAATACAAATATTATCATCTAGACAATATCCACACTCAAATAAGCCCTCATTATAATTATTGATACAATATTTTACAAAATAGTGAGGACTATTAAAACAGCTATCTTGAACCATCACTCCAAACCCCGACTAGTTCCCGTTATATTCTCGCCTCCTGAGAAGAAAAATGGAACAAAAAGGAAAAGGGTGAACTCAACTAGCCCAGTAAAGAACATTATGACTAAGATAATATAGAACAAATTATCGGTAGTCCTCAACAGGGAAAAATCTAATGGAATACAATAGACAACCAGTTTTAAATCAATCTTCACAGCGGAAATAATAATTCATTAGAAGAGTTAAGTAGATAATGCAAACTACTATCTTCTATATATGAATTTAAAAGTTCATCGTCTATATTTTATCCCTGTAACATCAATCAATATATATCTGGAATCAAATATTCATCTTTACACTACAGGCTAAGGATATTCATCAGTTGGTCATGTTCATCTAAACACCTGTTCATCTTTGCACTACGGGCCAAAGATATTAATCAGTCGGTCATGTTCATCTCAATACCGGTTCATCTTTGCACTACGGGCCAAAGATATTCATCAAGAAATCATTCATCTTTGCAGTACAGGCCAAAGATATTCAGTTATATCATCATTTAGGACTGAGGATGATGAAAATATTTTAAAGAAAACGAATCCAGTGAAGCAAAAAAACAAATATTAAGGATTCATACTTTAAACAATTCCCATTCAAAAATACTTCATAAATAACCAGAGTGGGGTAAAATTCAAGAATGATCAAAACATGGATACAATCAAAGCTAGTGTCCAGAATAGATATTTTGGACGAAAAGAAGAAATTTTATTTTTCGGTGAATAGTGCCGTATTTGTGAATAGTGCCGTATACGTGAATAGTAACTCCGACACCAAAAGATAGAAATTTCACAAAAAATATCATCATGCCTCGTGAATAGTACTCGTAAATAGTAACTCGTGAATAGTAACTCATGAATAGTAACTTATGAATAGTAACCCCTACATAAAAAAGTTCTAAATTTGATAAAAAGTTCCAACCAATATTCCAGCATAATGATATTGAAGAAATTTCCTACGCACACAAATCTGGTCCAAAGTTCAGCCACACATGTGCCAAAAACAATACAAACGTTTTTCTTAATAAAAATAATTAAAACTTCCAAAAATCAATTATTTCGGAACTTCGAAACTTTAATAATTCATAATAAATAGCCCTTTTATCAGAAAATTCGAATCTCGCGACCTTTTATAAGAAATTCATTTCTCTACAACTTTACAGAAATTTTTTTTTCCAAATTCCAAATAGAAATTGACCGAAATCCATAAACTGGTGAATTTACAGGCTATGATCAAATTTCAGTCAAGAAATGGGTCCACCAACATGTTTAACAGGTTTTTAGTATTTATTGCAACAAAAATACTCCTCCTCATTTACTCATATATACCACATTCATTGTAAAAATATCATCATTATTATATTATAATAATATAATAAAATATTATTTTATCAAAAAAGATAAAATATCAATTTTCAATAATTGTCACTTTAAAAATTTTCTCCATCTATATCCACATAAAATGAATATTTTTCTCATCATATAAATCAATAATTAATTATTCACAAATAATATTATAGAATCACAATACTGACAACCAGGCAGTTCCCAGGAAAAAGGGGATTTTCCAATAAGGATCTCTCCTTACTGGCACGCAATTTGGTGACCAAACCTTTCCTTAGACAGGACTTTCTAGACATTGCCAATAATGTTATCTAATAATATTATTCAGATAATATGAATTATTACTTCGATAATGGAAAATAATGTGTAGTGATAATTATTGAAACAACAGTAATGTAAAATATCAACGCAGCAATTATTGAATCAATAAAATAAAATACTGAACAGTAACTACTGTAACAATTATTGAGTAGTGCCTTCTTACGTAAGAATCAATAATTGGTGCAATACCGTGTGCTAATGTGCGACAACGCGTATTACTGTGTTTTAACCACCGGGTATTCCAATAGTGTTAACGGTAACAACTATGCCGTTATTTATAAACAACTTATACTTATCGTTTTCTTCATCCAATCGCTTTCCGTTATGGGGCCCACAAAAGACTGTGTCGTCGTACGAATATTCCCCAACAGCAAGAATATTCTACGTCCAAACGAATATTCCCCGACAACAATGAATATTTTATAACCACCTGCTTATTTAAAATATTTGCGCATTTTTCCCATAACTAACCACATTAATCAAATCAACCCTTACTATTTCAAAATAATAAATAGAGGAAATTAAATTTCATTTATTAATAATTTGGGGTCTTACACCTATCTTGTACCCATTGGTCTTCATCCAGTTGAGCATCCATCAACACTCTAAGGAATTCCATTTCCACCTCTATAGGGAGCACTGCTTCCATCCCATAGGCTAATGAGTAGGGGGTTGCCCCAGTGGAAGAACGCATTAAAGTTCTATAGGCTAATAAAGTCAGAGGCAATAGGTCAAGCCATCCTTTATGATTGGCGAATATTTTCTGCATGATCTTCTTGATGTTTTTATTAGCCGCTTCAATAGCACCATTCATCTTTGGACGGTAGATGACGGAGTTAAGATGTTTGATGTGGAATTTACTGCATAACTCCTCCATCATTTTGTTGTTGAGGTTTTTAGCATTGTCTGACATAATGACCTCTAGTTGTCCATATCGATAAACGATATTGTTTCTGATGAAAGCAATGATGACTTCTTTGGTAAACTGGGGGAAGGAAGTTGCTTCTACCCATTTGGTGAAGTACTCAATCATGGTGAATATGAATCGATGTCCATTACTGGTTTTGGGCTCGATGGGCCCGATCACGTCCATTCCCCACATTGAGAAGGGCCATAGCGAACTCATATTGTAGAGTTCCCTTGGAGGGGCGTGGATAACATTCCCATGAATTTGGCATTGATAGCACCTCTTGACGTGATTATCACAGTCAGCTTTGAGCGTAAGCCAATAATGTCATGTTCTAAGGATTTTCTTAACAAGTAGGGGTCCGCTCATGTGTGGGCCACATACTCCACCATGGATCTCATCCATGAGTCTTTGAGCTTGGTCTTTGTCCAGATATATGAGGAGACCTAATCTTACATCTCTTTTGTAGAGTGCATCTCCGCTTAGGTAGAATTTCATAGCAAGTCGATGGATCCACCTCTTTTCAGTCAGGATCGCCTCAACGGGTGTAGATCCATATCGCAGATACAACTTGATATGTTGATACCAAGGGTTGTGGATGGGAGGTAGCTCATCCGATACTTCTCCAACATAGTTCCCATAAGCTGGGGCCTTTTGCAGGGCAAATGTGATGCTTAGCATGTTTTCCTTTTCAGGTATGTGAATCAAGGAGGCCAATGTTGCTAGTGCAACCGCAAAATCATTCCTATTACGAGGAATGTGTAGAAAGGAGATTTCTTTGAACTCCAAAGACATCTGTAGAACTTGCAGATGGTAAGACAGCAGATGTAGTTCTTTGGTTTGATAGATTCCTATGGATTGTTTGATTACCAATTCGGAATCCCCAAAGACAATTAATTGCTTGATGCCCATTGAACGGGCAAGTTTTAGCCCCATGATACAGCCTTCATACTCAGCTGTATTGTTGGTGCTGACAAACTACAATTTAACGGCGAAGGGATACTGCTCCCCCTACCGGATATTAGAACTGCTCCAGCTCCAGAACCTTCTGTGTTAACAGCTCCATCGAAATATATTTTCCATGTGTGGCATGCATCGTACTGATGGTGTTGCTGAACTGCCATTACCCTTTCATCGGGAAAATATGTTTCCAAGGGTTTGTAATCCCCTGTAGGTGCGGCGGCAAGTTGATCCGCAATTCCTTGACCTTTGACAGACTTTTGCATCACATAGACGATGTCAAATTGTTGCAGGATCAACTACCATCTAGACAGCCGACAATTCAGTATGGGCTTACTGAACACATACTTGAGAGGATCCACGCGGGATATGAGATGGGTTGTGTGACTATGGAGGTAATGATGTAACTTCATGGAAGCCCATACTAAAGCACGACAAGTCTTCTCAATCAGAGTGTACTTGTGTTCACTACTGTTGAATCTTTTGCTGAAGTAATAGATAGCTTGTTCTTGGCCTCTATCGTCTTTTTGCCCCAGCATGCAGCCCATAACATTGTCATTAATGGACAGGTACATGAACAGAGGAACATCATCCCTGGGAGGTACCAAAATAAGAGCGTTAACTAGCTTTTCTTTGATTGTAAGGAAGGCTTTCTGACACTCATCGTTCTATTTCATGGAGGAGTTCTTCCTTAACAGCTTAAAGATGGGCTCACGGGTTGCTGTGAGTTGAGAGATAAACCTGCTAATAAAATTGATTCTTCCCAAAAATCCTCATATTTTCTTCTCTGACTGAGGAATGGCCATTTCCTTGTTGGCCTGGATTTTGGTGGGATCCAGCTCAATCCCTTTATGGCTGACTAGGAAACCTAGCAACTTGCCTGATTTAATGCCAAAGGCGCACTTGGCTGGATTCACCTTCAAGTTGTACTTATGCAACCTGTTGAAGATCTTTTTGAGATGGTCTAAATGGTCTTCTTCCCTTCGGGACTTGACAATGATGTCATCCACATAGATCTTTATCTCTTTGTGCATTAAATCGTGGAAAAGAGCCATCATATCTCACTGATAGGTTGCCCCGGAATTGATGAAGCCGAATGATAACCGTATTTAGTAGAAGGTTCCCCAACGCGTGATGAAAGAAGTTTTCTCAGGATCCTCTTCAGCGACCATAATCTGATGATACCCCACAAAGTAATCAGCAAAGGAGTACATGCCGTATTGAGCAGTATTGTCAATAAGAATGTGGATAAAGGGCACGCGAAAGCTATCTTTAAGGCAAACTTTGTTCAGATCCCGGTAATCCATGCAAACTCGCACATTTCCTCCTAGTTTAGGCACGGGAACAATGTTGGATATCCATTCCGGATATGTGGACACCATGATAATACCAGCTTGAAATTGTTTCATAATTTCTTCTTTTACCTTTAAACTCTACTCAGGTTTTAATTTCCTGAGCTTCTGCCTGACTGGCTTAAATCCCTCCTTAATGGGAAGGCGATGAAGGATAATGTCAATGGACAAACCCACCATGTCTATGTGAGACCATGAAAACACATCCTGGAATTGGGTTAATAGCGCAACCATGTCATTCTGTTAGTTTGGGGTTAGGACTGAACCAATCTGGATTAGCTTAGGGCTTTCTAAGGTTCCAAGATTGAAAGAAGTGGTTTGGTCAAGGTTGGGTTTAGGTTTGTCTTCGACCCATTCCTTAATCTCCTGAGGTGTCTCAATGTCCTCTTGGATTTCCATCAACTCTGAGTCCAACTTTTCATCAAAGTTATAGTTCTTATGGAGAAAAGGACACCTCATCAGCAAGTACAGACACATCTAAATTAAGAGTCCTGAAACAAAATATGCTTTCACTTAATATATAAATCTGTTTAATCATACAAAAGTGTTAGCATGTAATGATAAAATAACTGCTAATACTGTACAAAAAAGTAAGCAATTAAAGTTATCTACAGGGCAGATGGATTTTTTCCCATTTTACCCTCGTCGACTAATGCATGGAGTGTTGCTCCAATTATCGAGGGTAAAATCTTGATGGACTGCAATGATGGAGGGGCTGTCATCATCCTCCTTTTCCTGAATGATCACCATAACATCTAGGCAATCATTGTCTGGGGTATACCTGTTTGTATGTTCATCATGGACAATGATGCGTATGCCTGACACCATCAAGGTGATGTCATGTTTACGTTTCCATTCCGTTTTTTCTACTTCAGGATCAGGAATCAGGACCTCTTTTGCTTTGAATGGTACTGGTTTGTGAAACAGCATAGCCATAATGTAAGACCCCGAATTTTATGAAATAAAAGTATTCAATTTTTCTTATAATTACAATTCAGTAAATGGTTAAATTGTTAGAAAGTTAAAGTTAAGGGTGATATATGAATTTTTTTTAAAAATAAGCAAGTGGTTATAAAATACTCATTGTTGTCGGGGAATATTCGTTTGGTCGTAGAATATTCTTTCTGTCGGGGAATATTCGTACAACGGCGCAGCCATGTGTGGGCCCCATAACAGAAAGCGATTGGAGGAAGAAAACGACAAATTAAAGTTTTTAAAAATAACGGCGTAGTTATTACTGTTAATACTGTTAGAATACCCGGTGGGTAAAGTAAAGTAATACGCGTTGTTGCACAGTAGCACACGGTATTGCACCAATTATTGACTCTTACGTAAGAAGGCACTACTCAATAATGGTTACAGTAATTATTGTTTAGTATTTTATTTTATTGATTCAATAATTGATGCATTGATATTTTATATTACCGTTGTTTCAATAATTGTCACTACACAGTATTTTCATTATCGAAGCAATAATTCATATTATCTGAATAATATTATTAGATAACATTATTGGCAATGTCTAGAAAGTTCAGTCTAAGGAGAGGTTTGGTCACCTAATTGCACGCCAGTAAGAAGAAATTCTTATTGGAAAGCCCCCTCTTTCCTGGGAACTGCCTGGTTGTCAATATTGTGATTCTGTAATATTATTCGTGAATAATTAATTATTGATTTATATGATGAGAAAAATATTGATTTTATGTGGATATAGATGGAGAAAATTTTTAATGTGACAATTGTTGAAAATTAATATTTTATCTTTTTCTGATAAAATAGTTCATTTAAATATATTATTTTAATAATATATTAACGGTGATATTTTTACGATGAATGTGGGATATATGAGTATATGAGGAAAAAGAGTATTTTTGTTGTAATGAATATTAAAAACAGATTTTGTGTGTCGGTAGACCTATTTCTTGACTGAAAATTTGATTATAGCTTGTAAAATCGCCCGTTTGTGGATTTCAGTCAATTTCTGTTTGGAATTTGGAAAAACTTCCTTCTACAAAGTTGTAGAGAATTGAATTTCCTATAAAAAATTGCGAGATTCTAATTTTCTGGCAAAAGGGCTATTTATTGTGAATTATTGAAGTTCCAAAGCTCCGAAATAATTGATTTTTGGAAGTTTAAAATATTTAAAGTGTGAAAAACGTTTTTTTTGTTTTGTGGCAGCCCTAGCATGTGTTTATTTAGCTGAAATCAGATTTCTAGAGGCGTAGGAATCTTGATTTATATATATATTAATTTATTAAATTTTCTGCTTTGGTGTTCTAAGCAATTTCCTATAAATAGGTGCTTAGGTTATAATTGAAAATCACACCAGAAACTGAAGTTTTCTCTCTCTATATTATCGAGCGTATTCTTGTGAGTATTTTGAGTATACTTTGAATATTGCTATACGGTGCAAGTTCGTTCAACGTTATTCCAGTCAGAAGTACTGCTCTTTTGAGGTAAGGGATAATAAGGGATTTTAAGGGTTATTATTTCAAAATTCTTCTGAACCTTCAAAAATTCTAGAAAAATTTGAAATGATATTTTGATGAGTTTTGTAGATTGTGTCCAAAAATGGCGATTGTTGGATGAATAGTTTAAGAGTTATGGATTTTATGAGAAAAGACTATTTTTAAAAGTAATCGCTTATAACTCTTTGTGGTTAACTCCAAAATTGATGAAATTTTTATTGGGAGTACATCTATATGATATCAGTATACCCTATGAATTTCGGAATTTTTGGATAAAAGTACAATTTATGATAAATGTTTAAATATTCGGTGGTTTTGGCCATGTGAAAAATAGTAAATGACTTTTAAAAATTCTGAGAAAAATATATGTTCAATATAGGACTATATTCTGCTAAATCCCAGAAAAGAAATATTTTTGGAACTGATTTAGTATTTTTCATAAAAATATTCTAGTTATAAGTAAATGAATTAAATATGTTATATGAAGTAAGAAAATTGGAAAATATAATTTTATGGCTTGAGAATCATATATGAGGTATATGCAGATTTTTGATGAGGTTTTTGGTTATTGGTGATGAAATTTTATGAGTTTGGCATTTTAAAATGATTAAATACATTATTTAGTAAAGTGTAAACAATTAAAATAAATTGTTTATAAGCTTAAAAAAATATTATTCATTCAATATCATTATACCGAAATATTGATATGAATTTTATTGTGGGATTTCTACCTTTTTGAGTCGGGTTTACTATTCATGAATTACTATTCACGAGTTACTATTCACGAGTTACTATTCATGAGTTACTATTCACGAGTTACTATTCATGAGTTACTATTCATGACAAAATTGGTTTCTTTTTCTAACCAAATTATAGTTGATTTATGAATATTACTCTGGAGATTAAAATTATATATTGATTATATTGATTTTATTATCATATATAACATTTTTATAACCCTGATGTTGAAATTCTCTTTCACTGGAGTGTAAAGATGGGTAGATTATTGGTATGATCATGACTAGGGTTCTCTTTGGCCAGTAGTGAAAAGTTGAATTGTGACTGGTATGATCATGACCATTGAATTTATAATTGAATATCTTTAGCTTAAGTGCAAAGGTGAATTGATCAACATATATGGTTATAATTATGGTTTATATAAATTCTGAAATGATTATGTATTTCTTTGAGATATGAATATCTTTGGCCTGTAGTGCAAAGATGACTTGTTGATGAATATCTTTGGCCTATAGTGCAAAGATGACTTGTTGATGAATATCTTTGGCATGTAGTGCAAAGATGACTTATTGGTGTATATCTTTGGTCGTAGTGCAAAGATGAATTTATTAGTATGATTATGAACAGGAACTGTGATTTGGTATAACCATGATCTTTGATATTTCAGGTAAAGAAAAGTGATGAAAATTATCTTTGTCCTGAATGAGAAAAGGAATTTAGAACAACAATTACGATTATGAGTTATACATGTGATTGTGGACAGGAATTGTTGATTGATGTTATAGGGGTAAAACATTGTTGATGGACTTTTAACATGGAGAAGATAATAGACTTTATAGTCTATTTGACTCTTCTAATGGATTGCTCGTTCCGCTGCAACTATGGTTGAAATTTTTATCATCTACCATATGTTCTAAATCTCTGATTTATTATTGATGAAGGCTATTGATAATTTATTTATCTTTAGTCATGATATTCTTTACTGAGCTAGTTGTGCTCACCCTTTTGCTTCACAATTCCTTTCAGGTAATAAAAGTGTAGCTGGGACAAGCGGGGAATAACAGGGAAATAGAACGGTGGTCTATAGATGTTGAGGGTGAGGTGAATTCAACTTTGGAAGGGTGTTTTGTCACTGTTATACAAGATGTTTAATGACATACAACCGCGAGTCATCATAAGATATGGATGTGCTCATCCACTTGCTGAGTATATTTACAAACACTACTTATATAATCTTGGTGTTTGTTTGGAGTATAATACCCAATTAGAGATAGTGGAGATAATGATATGTCAAGAGAAGACTCGCCATTGGGAAGAATATGATAGTAATCTTCTCATTTTTCTTTGGGGTCTATTGGGTCAACCAAGGATAATTCTGTGGCCATATGATATCTATTATAACCTAGAAGCATGGTCTCCCATGTACGAAGGTTTCCTTGAGCACTTCCCAAAGATTTTAGTTTCTAAAACAGTTTTTGACTATACCTTTATGTAAGGTGTCACTGTGAGGTGCTATCCACGGTTTGAACATGAGGGTCACATTTGATATATATTTGTATACAAACTCACAGTATATGTGTTGTTGTATTTTGCACGACAATTGTTGTAATAAAGTTGTAGTTGTTTTCTGTACCATGTATTTAGCGACTCAGAATGGGTTGGATTGAATGGACCTATTTTGGGGTTGTTACATTTGGTATAAGAGCTTAGGGATATGATCTCTGGCGGAGATCGGGGAATAGAACTAGGAGGGGAGAGATGAGTAAATCATTCGCTAGTGTGTCCTACCTAAGCTTAAATTGTTGGTTGGTCATAATATCGGGATATTATGTTATATGTTAATTTGTTCAATTAACCTTTGTTTTGAAGCTGTATTCTAGAATGATATCTGAAATACAGGAGATGAGGAATGGAGAAATCATGATGACAGGGAAGATGGAATCTGAAATGAAATCAAGGTATTCTCAACTCTTAAAATACCAGGTACGTAAATTTCGGGGACGAAATTTCATAAGGAGGGGAGATTGTAAGACCCCGAATTTTATGAAATAAAAGTATTCAATTTTTCATATAATTACAATTCAGTAAATGGTTAAATTGTTAGAAAGTTAAAGTTAAGGGTGATATATGAATTTTTTTTAAAAATAAGCAAGTGGTTATAAAATACTCATTGTTGTCGGGGAATATTCGTTTGGTCGTAGAATATTCTTTCTGTCGGGGAATATTCGTACAACGGCGCAGCCATGTGTGGGCCCCATAACAGAAAGCGATTGGAGGAAGAAAACGACAAATTAAAGTTTTTAAAAATAACGGCGTAGTTATTACTGTTAATACTGTTAGAATACCCGGTGGGTAAAGTAAAGTAATACGCGTTGTTGCACAGTAGCACACGGTATTGCACCAATTATTGACTCTTACGTAAGAAGGCACTACTCAATAATGGTTACAGTAATTATTGTTTAGTATTTTATTTTATTGATTCAATAATTGCTGCATTGATATTTTATATTACCGTTGTTTCAATAATTGTCACTACACAGTATTTTTCATTATCGAAGCAATAATTCATATTATCTGAATAATATTATTAGATAACATTATTGGCAATGTCTAGAAAGTTCTGTCTAAGGAGAGGTTTGGTCACCTAATTGCTCGCCAGTAAGAAGAAATTCTTATTGGAAAGCCCCCTCTTTCCTGGGAACTGCCTGGTTGTCAATATTGTGATTCTGTAATATTATTCGTGAATAATTAATTATTGATTTATATGATGAGAAAAATATTGATTTTATGTGGATATAGATGGAGAAAATTTTTAATGTGACAATTGTTGAAAATTAATATTTTATCATTTTTCTGATAAAATAGTTCATTTAAATATATTATTTTAATAATATATTAACGGTGATATTTTTACGATGAATGTGGGATATATGAGTATATGAGGAAAAAGAGTATTTTTGTTGTAATGAATATTAAAAACAGATTTTGTGTGTCGGTAGACCTATTTCTTGACTGAAAATTTGATTATAGCTTGTAAAATCGCCCGTTTGTGGATTTCGGTCAATTTCTGTTTGGAATTTGGAAAAACTTCCTTCTACAAAGTTGTAGAGAATTGAATTTCCTATAAAAAATTGCGAGATTCGAATTTTCTGGCAAAAGGGCTATTTATTGTGAATTATTGAAGTTCCAAAGCTCCGAAATAATTGATTTTTGGAAGTTTAAAATATTTAAAGTGTGAAAAACGTTTTTTTGTTTTGTGGCAGCCCTAGCATGTGTTTATTTAGCTGAAATCAGATTTCTAGAGGCGTAGGAATCTTGATTTATATATATATTAATTTATTAAATTTTCTGCTTTGGTGTTCTAAGCAATTTCCTATAAATAGGTGCTTAGGTTATAATTGAAAATCACACCAGAAACTGAAGTTTTCTCTCTCTATATTATCGAGCGTATTCTTGTGAGTATTTTGAGTATACTTTGAATATTGCTATACGGTGCAAGTTCGTTCAGCGTTATTCCAGTCAGAAGTACTGCTCTTTTGAGGTAAGGGATAATAAGGGATTTTAAGGGTTATTATTTCAAAATTCTTCTGAACCTTCAAAAATTCTGGAAAAATTAGAAATGATATTTTGATGAGTTTTGTAGATTGTGTCCAAAAATAGCGATTGTTGGATGTATAGATTAAGAGTTATGGATTTTATGAGAAAAGACTATTTTTAAAAGTAATCGCTTATAACTCTTTGTGGTTAACTCCAAAATTGATGAAATTTTTATTGGGAGTACATCTATATGATATCAGTATACCCTATGAATTTCGGAATTTTTGGATAAAAGTACAATTTATGATAAATGTTTAAATATTCGGTGGTTTTGGCCATGTGAAAAATAGTAAATGACTTTTAAAAATTCTGAGAAAAATATATGTTCAATATAGGACTATATTCTGCTAAATCCCAGAAAAAAATATTTGTGGAAATGATTTAGTATTTTTCATGAAAATATTCTAGTTATGAGTAAATGAATTAAATATGTTATGTGAAGTAAGAAAATTGGAAAATATAATTTTATGGCTTGAGAATCATATATGAGGTATATGCAGATTTTTGATGAGGGTTTTGGTTATTGGTGATGAAATTTTATGAGTTTGGCATTTTAAAATGATTAAATGCATTATTTAGTAAAGTGTAAACAATTAAAATAAATTGTTTATAAGCTTAAAAAAATATTATTCATTCAATATCATTATACCGAAATATTGATATGAATTTTATTGTGGGATTTCTACCTTTTTGAGTCGGGTTTACTATTCATGAGTTACTATTCACGAGTTACTATTCATGAGTTACTATTCACGAGTTACTATTCATGAGTTACTATTCATGACAAAATTGGTTTCTTTTTCTAACCAAATTATAGTTGATTTATGAATATTACTCTGGAGATTAAAATTATATATTGATTATATTGATTTTATTATCATATATAACATTTTTATAAACCCTGATGTTGAAATTCTCTTTCACTGGAGTGTAAAGATGGGTAGATTATTGGTATGATCATGACTAGGGTTCTCTTTGGCCAGTAGTGAAAAGTTGAATTGTGACTGGTATGATCATGACCATTGAATTTATAATTGAATATCTTTAGCTTAAGTGCAAAGGTGAATTGATCAACATATATGGTTATAATTATGGTTTATATAAATTCTGAAATGATTATGTATTTCTTTGAGATATGAATATCTTTGGCCTGTAGTGCAAAGATGACTTGTTGATGAATATCTTTGGCCTGTAGTGCAAAGATGACTTGTTGATGAATATCTTTGGCATGTAGTGCAAAGATGACTTATTGGTGTATATCTTTGGTCGTAGTGCAAAGATGAATTTATTAGTATGATTATGAACAGGAACTGTGATTTGGTATAACCATGATCTTTGATATTTCAGGTAAAGAAAAGTGATGAAAATTATCTTTGTCCTGAATGAGAAAAGGAATTTAGAACAACAATTACGATTATGAGTTATACATGTGATTGTGGACAGGAATTGTTGATTGATGTTATAGGGGTAAAACATTGTTGATGGACTTTTAACATGGAGAAGATAATAGACTTTATAGTCTATTTGACTCTTCTAATGGATTGCTCGTTCCGCTGCAACTATGGTTGAAATTTTTATCATCTACCATATGTTCTAAATATCTGATTTATTATTGATGAAGGCTATTGATAATTTATTTATCTTTAGTCATGATATTCTTTACTGAGCTAGTTGTGCTCACCCTTTTGCTTCACAATTCCTTTCAGGTAATAAAAGTGTAGCTGGGACAAGCGGGGAATAACAGGGAAATAGAACGGTGGTCTATAGATGTTGAGGGTGAGATGAATTCAACTTTGGAAGGGTGTTTTGTCACTGTTATACAAGATGTTTAATGACATACAACCGCGAGTCATCATAAGATATGGATGTGCTCATCCACTTGCTGAGTATATTTACAAACACTACTTATATAATCTTGGTGTTTGTTTGGAGTATAATACCCAATTAGAGATAGTGGAGATAATGATATGTCAAGAGAAGACTCGCCATTGGGAAGAATATGATAGTAATCTTCTCATTTTTCTTTGGGGTCTATTGGGTCAACCAAGGATAATTCTGTGGCCATATGATATCTATTATAACCTAGAAGCATGGTCTCCCATGTACGAAGGTTTCCTTGAGCACTTCCCAAATATTTTAGTTTCTAAAACAGTTTTTGACTATACCTTTATGTAAGGTGTCACTGTGAGGTGCTATCCACGGTTTGAACATGAGGGTCACATTTGATATATATTTGTATACAAACTCACAGTATATGTGTTGTTGTATTTTGCACGACAATTGTTGTAATAAAGTTGTAGTTGTTTTCTGTACCATGTATTTAGCGACTCAGAATGGGTTGGATTGAATGGACCTATTTTGGGGTTGTTACATTTGGTATAAGAGCTTAGGGATATGATCTCTGGCGGAGATCGGGGAATAGAACTAGGAGGGGAGAGATGAGTAAATCATTCGCTAGTGTGTCCTACCTAAGCTTAAATTGTTGGTTGGTCATAATATCGGGATATTATGTTATATGTTAATTTGTTCAATTAACCTTTGTTTTGAAGCTGTATTCTAGAATGATATCTGAAATACAGGAGATGAGGAATGGAGAAATCATGATGACAGGGAAGATGGAATCTGAAATGAAATCAAGGTATTCTCAACTCTTAAAATACCAGGTACGTAAATTTCGGGGACGAAATTTCATAAGGAGGGGAGATTGTAAGACCCCGAATTTTATGAAATAAAAGTATTCAATTTTTCTTATAATTACAATTCAGTAAATGGTTAAATTGTTAGAAAGTTAAAGTTAAGGGTGATATATGAATTTTTTTTAAAAATAAGCAAGTGGTTATAAAATACTCATTGTTGTCGGGGAATATTCGTTTGGTCGTAGAATATTCTTTCTGTCGGGGAATATTCGTACAACGGCGCAGCCATGTGTGGGCCCCATAACAGAAAGCGATTGGAGGAAGAAAACGACAAATTAAAGTTTTTAAAAATAACGGCGTAGTTATTACTGTTAATACTGTTAGAATACCCGGTGGGTAAAGTAAAGTAATACGCGTTGTTGCACAGTAGCACACGGTATTGCACCAATTATTGACTCTTACGTAAGAAGTCACTACTCAATAATGGTTACAGTAATT
Organism: Panax japonicus; assembly: GCA_020205505.1. Classification (NCBI taxonomy): domain Eukaryota; kingdom Viridiplantae; phylum Streptophyta; class Magnoliopsida; order Apiales; family Araliaceae; genus Panax; species Panax japonicus. The sequence goes on from CM035092.1 coordinate 34,389,931, forward strand.
ATTGTTTAGTATTTTATTTTATTGATTCAATAATTGCTGCATTGATATTTTATATTACCGTTGTTTCAATAATTGTCACTACACAGTATTTTCATTATCGAAGCAATAATTCATATTATCTGAATAATATTATTAGATAACATTATTGGCAATGTCTAGAAAGTTCTGTCTAAGGAGAGGTTTGGTCACCTAATTGCACGCCAGTAAGAAGAAATTCTTATTGGAAAGCCCCCTCTTTCCTGGGAACTGCCTGGTTGTCAATATTGTGATTCTGTAATATTATTCGTGAATAATTAATTATTGATTTATATGATGAGAAAAATATTGATTTTATGTGGATATAGATGGAGAAAATTTTTAATGTGACAATTGTTGAAAATTAATATTTTATCTTTTTCTGATAAAATAGTTCATTTAAATATATTATTTTAATAATATATTAACGGTGATATTTTTACGATGAATGTGGGATATATGAGTATATGAGGAAAAAGAGTATTTTTGTTGTAATGAATATTAAAAACAGATTTTGTGTGTCGGTAGACCTATTTCTTGACTGAAAATTTGATTATAGCTTGTAAAATCGCCCGTTTGTGGATTTCGGTCAATTTCTGTTTGGAATTTGGAAAAACTTCCTTCTACAAAGTTGTAGAGAATTGAATTTCCTATAAAAAGCCGCGAGATTCGAATTTTCTGGCAAAAGGGCTATTTATTATGAATTATTGAAGTTCCGAAGCTCCGAAATAATTGATTTTTGGAAGTTTAAAATATTTAAAGTGTGAAAAACGTTTTTTTGTTTTGTGGCAGCCCTAACATGTGTTTATTTAGCTGAAATCAGATTTCTAGAGGCGTAGGAATCTTGATTTATATATATATTAATTTATTAAATTTTCTGCTTTGTTGTTCTAAGCAATTTCCTATAAATAGGTGCTTAGGTTATAATTGAAAATCACACCAGAAACTGAAGTTTTCTCTCTCTATATTATCGAGCGTATTCTTGTGAGTATTTTGAGTATACTTTGAATATTGCTATACGGTGCAAGTTCGTTCAGCGTTATTCCAGTCAGAAGTACTGCTCTTTTGAGGTAAGGGATAATAAGGGATTTTAAGGGTTATTATTTCAAAATTCTTCTGAACCTTCAAAAATTCTGGAAAAATTTGAAATAATATTTTGATGAGTTTTGTAGATTGTGTCCAAAAATGGCGATTGTTGGATGTATAGATTAAGAGTTATGGATTTTATGAGAAAAGACTATTTTTAAAAGTAATCGCTTATAACTCTTTGTGGTTAACTCCAAAATTGATGAAATTTTTATTGGGAGTACATCTATTTGATATCAGTATACCCTATGAATTTCGGAATTTTTGGATAAAAGTACAATTTATGATAAATGTTTAAATATTCGGTGGTTTTGGCCATGTGAAAAATAGTAAATGACTTTTAAAAATTCTGAGAAAAATATATGTTCAATATAGGACTATATTCTGCTAAATCCCAGAAAAGAAATATTTTTGGAACTGATTTAGTATTTTTCATGAAAATATTCTAGTTATGAGTAAATGAATTAAATATGTTATGTGAAGTAAGAAAATTGGAAAATATAATTTTATGGCTTGAGAATCATATATGAGGTATATGCAGATTTTTGATGAGGGTTTTGGTTATTGGTGATGAAATTTTATGAGTTTGGCATTTTAAAATGATTAAATGCATTATTTAGTAAAGTGTAAACAATTAAAATAAATTGTTTATAAGCTTAAAAAAATATTATTCATTCAATATCATTATACCGAAATATTGATATGAATTTTATTGTGGGATTTCTACCTTTTTGAGTCGGGTTTACTATTCATGAGTTACTATTCACGAGTTACTATTCACGAGTTACTATTCATGAGTTACTATTCACGAGTTACTATTCATGAGTTACTATTCATGACAAAATTGGTTTCTTTTTCTAACCAAATTATAGTTGATTTATGAATATTACTCTGGAGATTAAAATTATATATTGATTATATTGATTTTATTATCATATATAACATTTTTATAACCCTGATGTTGAAATTCTCTTTCACTGGAGTGTAAAGATGGGTAGATTATTGGTATGATCATGACTAGGGTTCTCTTTGGCCAGTAGTGAAAAGTTGAATTGTGATTGGTATGATCATGACCATTGAATTTATAATTGAATATCTTTAGCTTAAGTGCAAAGGTGAATTGATCAACATATATGGTTATAATTATGGTTTATATAAATTCTGAAATGATTATGTATTTCTTTGAGATATGAATATCTTTGGCCTGTAGTGCAAAGATGACTTGTTGATGAATATCTTTGGCCTATAGTGCAAAGATGACTTGTTGATGAATATCTTTGGCATGTAGTGCAAAGATGACTTATTGGTGTATATCTTTGGTCGTAGTGCAAAGATGAATTTATTAGTATGATTATGAACAGGAACTGTGATTTGGTATAACCATGATCTTTGATATTTCAGGTAAAGAAAAGTGATGAAAATTATCTTTGTCCTGAATGAGAAAAGGAATTTAGAACAACAATTACGATTACGAGTTATACATGTGATTGTGGACAGGAATTGTTGATTGATGTTATAGGGGTAAAACATTGTTGATGGACTTTTAACATGGAGAAGATAATAGACTTTATAGTCTATTTGACTCTTCTAATGGATTGCTCGTTCCGCTGCAACTATGGTTGAAATTTTTATCATCTACCATATGTTCTAAATCTCTGATTTATTATTGATGAAGGCTATTGATAATTTATTTATCTTTAGTCATGATATTCTTTACTGAGCTAGTTGTGCTCACCCTTTTGCTTCACAATTCCTTTCAGGTAATAAAAGTGTAGCTGGGACAAGCGGGGAATAACAGGGAAATAGAACGGTGGTCTATAGATGTTGAGGGTGAGGTGAATTCAACTTTGGAAGGGTGTTTTGTCACTGTTATACAAGATGTTTAATGACATACAACCGCGAGTCATCATAAGATATGGATGTGCTCATCCACTTGCTGAGTATATTTACAAACACTACTTATATAATCTTGGTGTTTGTTTGGAGTATAATACCCAATTAGAGATAGTGGAGATAATGATATGTCAAGAGAAGACTCGCCATTGGGAAGAATATGATAGTAATCTTCTCATTTTTCTTTGGGGTCTATTGGGTCAACCAAGGATACTTCTGTGGCCATATGATATCTATTATAACCTAGAAGCATGGTCTCCCATGTACGAAGGTTTCCTTGAGCACTTCCCAAAGATTTTAGTTTCTAAAACAGTTTTTGACTATACCTTTATGTAAGGTGTCACTGTGAGGTGCTATCCACGGTTTGAACATGAGGGTCACATTTGATATATATTTGTATACAAACTCACAGTATATGTGTTGTTGTATTTTGCACGACAATTGTTGTAATAAAGTTGTAGTTGTTTTCTGTGCCATGTATTTAGCGACTCAGAATGGGTTGGATTGAATGGACCTATTTTGGGGTTGTTACACATAACATGGGCTGGCACCTTTATCGGAGACTGTATTAGCTCATGAGGTGCGGGTGGAGAAAATTATCGTGTGACGGAAGCTTGAGTAATTAACTTGTGCTTGTGAGGATTCCTGTGACTAGAACTGGAAGAATAGCCTAGTCTGGTTGTCCCGATTAGACTGGACATTTGGATTGGGTGCTTAATACCCTGCTGATTTTTACCAAGCCCTTGTCCAGGCTGATGACCCAATGACATCATTTCTTGAGTGGTCGACATAACCTCGGCAAAAAATCTTGGGTACGGGAAGTTGTGCTCCAATAGGATGGTATTGCGTGTTACTCACTTCCAAAGTATGAAAATTGGCCGACTCAACTTCTGAATTGAAGCTGATAAGTGGTAGGTTTCTTTGTTCAGGACATTCTGGCTCAGCGTTGACAGTGACTAGGCTATTGTTGACAATGTATTTAAGTTGTTAATGTAGTGTAGAAGGAACGGCTCCAGCCATATGGATCCATGGTCTCCCCAATAGCAGGTTGTATCCTGAATCTATCTTGAGGACGTGGAAAGATACATTGAATGTGTTTGGACCAATCTCAATTGGCAGCTCAATCTCTCCAACAGAATTTCGTCGGGATCCATCAAAAGCTTTGACCACCGTATGGCTGCTTCGGATCCGTTTGAGATTGACGTTCATCTTTACTAAGGTGGCATAAGGACAGATATTCAGAGACGAACCTCCATCTATCAAAACTCCAGCTAACATATACCTGGAGGACAAAACTGTAATGTGCAATGGCTTGCAATGACCGGTCCCTTCGGGCAGTATGTCGTCATCAGTGAAGGATATCACATTATTGTTAAAAATGTGATCAACCAGATGTTGAAATTTTTCCACATCCACTGATTTCGGTAAGTAGGCTTCTTCCAAAACCTTCAATAAGATCTTCTTGTGATCCTCAGAAGAGAAAACCAAGTCCAGTATTGAGATCTGATGTGGAGCTTCTCTTAAGCTTAGAACCACCTTGGCTTCATTATAGCCCATAGTGCGGAGAAATTTCTCAATTTTCTCCATGGGAATCTTCCCCTTTGCTTTTATGGTGGGATTCATTTGAGGAAGATACAGTGGATTTTCCTTCGACACTGTAGCAGTAGTATGAGATGTGGATCCTTCAACTTCTCCATAATTCCATGGGACTTTGTGTAAACTGATAACAGGATACTGTGGTCTGAAGGGTAAAGAAATTGGCTCTGGTGTAGCCACTTTCAAAGGATTGTCAGCTCCTTTGAGTTGAATCGCTTGTATGGGAAATGGTTTAACAGTCTCATCAGCCTCAATGGATATAACTGCTACTAGCCCCTTCCATTTAGTAGGACAGGTATTCCCACTCTGGATTAGCACAGTGTCATCGTCTGCCAATTTCAGGACACCGCTGTCAATTCGATTCTGAATAAGGTGGCGGAGTGCCCAGCATTCTTCTGTGCTGTGACCGCGAGAATGTGAATGATATTGACATAGTCCATCGGAGTTGAACCGTCTTGAACAGGGATTGATTGGAGGTAGAAGGGAGGTAATTCTTCCTTCGTTGATTAGCATTTAAAATATCTCCTCCATAGGTTGGCCCAGGTATGTAAATTCCCTTTTATTGGCAAAATCCCGACGGGCCTTAGCACTTGCTCTCTTCGCAACCTTATCCTCCAGAGTTTCGCTTTCTGAAGGTGATGATGGAGCATTCATAACAAAAGGAAGGAGACATGCATACTCCTAGCTGACTAACTGGCATGTGACTTGATGCTGATGGGTCACCAGTTCTGCCAATTGTTCAATTTGCTTACAAAGAGCTTTCATCTTTCATTCCATAGCAAATTGGAACTTTGCGTAATCCCATCTGTCAAAATAATCTTTGATGGTTTGGGATGATTCACTGTTAAAATTGGAACTCTGTCCAGTGCTCCAACTAATCATGTTGACCTTTTCTTCTTTGTGTTGAGGAAGAGGGTTGTCTTGCACATGAGGTTGATCTGGTTTGGTAACCACGATCTCACCGTTGTCTATCAAATCATGGATCTTGTGTTTTAAGGCCCAACAATCTTAGTATCATGTCCAGGTGCTCTGGCATGATAAGCACACTTCCGAGTAGCATTGAAACCCCTTCTATTAGGGTTGGCTGATGGAATAAGATGCGTGATTTTCTTCTGAGTAGTTAAAAGAGCAAGAATATTCTCGAGCGAATCCCCTAAAGGTGTGAACGTTCGAGGGCGCTTTGCATCTCCACCTTTAGGCAATGGAGGGTTTGAAGACTGTGCTTGGAAAGGAAATAATTTCTCCTCTGTATAGGCATGTTCTGACAGCCTTTTTGACCTTGTAGTATCAAGGAAACATTGTAAGACCTCGAATTTTATGAAATAAAAGTATTCAATTTTTCTATTTAGTAAATAGATTAAATTGATAAAAGTTTAAAGTTAAGGGTGATATATGTAAAAATTTTAAAATAAGTAAGTGGTTATAAAATATTCGGTTGGTCGTAAAATATTCTTGCTTGTCGGGGAATATTCGTACGACGGTGCAGCCTTGTGTGGGCCCCATAACGGAAAGTGATTGGATGAAAAAAATGACAAGTATAGGTTTTTATAAATAACGGTGTAGTTGTTACCGTTAACACTGTTAGAATATCCGGTGGTTAAAACACAGTAATATGCGATGTTGCACAGTAACACACGGTATTGCACCAATTATTGATTCTTACGTAAGAAGTCACTACTTAATAATTGTTACAGTAATTACTGTTCAATATTTTATTTTATTGATTCAATAATTGTTACGTTGATATTTTATATTATTGTTGTTTCAATAATTGTCACTGTATAGTATTTCCCATTATCAGATCAATAATTCATATTATTTGAATAATATTATTAGATAGCATTATTGGCAATGTCTAGAAAGTTCTGTCGAGGAAAGGGGTTAGGTCATCTAATTGCGCGCCAATAAAGAGAAATCCTTATCGGAAAGCTCATCTTTCCTGGGAACAGCCAGGTTGTCAATATTGTGATTCTGTAATATTATTTGTGAATAATTAATTATTAATTTATATGATAAGGAAAATATTTATTTATATGGATATAAATGTAGGAATTTTTATAAAAGTGATAATTGTTGAAAATTGATATTTTATCTTTTCTAATAAAATAATTCATTTAAATATATTATTATATTACAATAATATAATAATGGTGATATTTTTACAATGAATGTGTGATATATGAATAAATGAGGATGAAGAGTATTTTTGTTATAATAAATGTTAAAAACATGTTAAACATGGTGTGGACCCTATTTTTGACTGAAATTTGATTATAGCCTGCAAAATCGTCTGAATGTGGATTTCGGTCAATTTCTATTTAGAATTTGGAAAAACTTAAAGCTACAAAGTTGTAGAGAATTGAATTTCGTATAGAATGGATATAAGATTTAAATTTTTCTGATAAAAGAGCTATTTATTATGAATTATTGAAGTTCTGGAATATTGGATCTGAATTGATTTCATTATAGAAAATGTTTAAAACATGTTTTCATTTTGGTGGGCCCCACTTGTATGTGTAAAATTTTGAATTCAGATTGTAAGGTGTGCGTAGGAATTTATTTTATAAATAATATTATTTTATTAAATTTTCTGCTTTGGTGATCTAAGCATTTTCCTATAAATAGATTGCATAGGTTAAAATTAAAAATCACACCACAAACTGAAGTTTTCTCTCTCTATATTCTCGAGCGTATTTTTGTGAGTATTTAGATATCTTGAGTGTTGCTATACGGTGAAAGTTTCCTTCAGCGTTATATCCGATATTCCAGTCAGAAGTGCTGTTCTTTTGAAGTAAAGGATATTGTCATTATTAAGGTAAGAGATGGTAAAGGATGTTATTTTTTTCAAGTAAATGATGTTATTTCCTTTAATATCATTATACCGACATATTGATATAGATTTTATTGTGAAATTTTATCTTTTTGTGTCGGATTACTATTCACGTATACGACACTATTCACGTATACGGTACTATTCATGTATGTGGCACTATTTACGTATACGGTACTATATACGAATATGAGTTACTATTTACGAGTTACTATTCACAAGTTACTATTACGAGTTACTATCCACGAGTTACTATTTACGGGGTACTATTCACGACAAAATTGGTTTCTTTTTTTGACCAAATTATCGTTGATTTATGAATCTTACTCTTGAAATTAAATCCATATTTTGATCATATTATTTTTATTATCATATATAATATTTTTATAATCTTGGTGATGAAATTTCTCTTTCACTTGAGTGTAATGATGGGTAGATTATTGGTATGATCGTGACTATGGGTTCTCTTTGGCCAGTAGTGCAAAGATGAATTGTTGACTGGTATGATCATGACCATTGAATTTATAATTGAATATCTTTAGCTTAAGTACAAAGGTGAATTGATCAACATGGTTATAATTATTGTTTATATAAATTCTGAAATGATTTTATATTTCTTTGATATATTAATATCTTTGGCCCGTAATACAAATATGTCATGTTGTTGAATATCTTTGGCCTATAGTGCAAAGATGAACTGTTGATGAATATCTTTGGTAAGTAGTGCAAAGATGAATTTATTAGTATGAGTATGAACAGGAACTGTGATTTGGTATAACCATGATCTTTGATGTTTCAGGTAAAGACAGGTGATGAAAATTATCTTCGTTCTGGATGAGAAGAGGAATTTAGAACTACAATTATGATTATGAGTTATACACGTGATTGTGGACAGAAACTGTTGATTGATGTTACAGGGATAAAACATTGTTGGCAGACTTATGGTCTATTTGACTCTTCTAATGGATTGCTCGTTCCGCTGCAACTATGGTTGAAAAGTTTTATCATCTACCATATGTTCTAAATCTCTGATTTATTACTGATGAAGGCTATTGATAATTTAATTATCTTTAGTCATGATATTCTTTACTGGGCTAGTTGTGTTCACCCTTTTGCTTCACAATTACTTTCAGGTAATAAGAGTGTAGCTGGGTCGAGCGGGGGTAATAGAGGAATAGAACGGTGGTCTATAGCTTTTGAGGTTTCCCCTAAAATAGTATGGAAATAATTTTATTAAGAATTTGAGATGAGTGTGTCATATTTTATACATCATTTAACCGTTGATTTTGGTGAACCGAATAGGATGAGGTGAACCCAACTTTGGAAGGGTGTTTTACAACTATCATACAAGATGTCTAATGACTTACGACTTCGTGTTATCATAAGACAGAGTTGTACACATCCACTTGTTGATTATATCTACGAGCACTACCTATATAATCTTGGAGTTTGGTTGAAATATAATTCTCAATTGGAGACAATAGAGATAATTATATGTCAAGAAAAGACTCACCATTGGAAAGAACATGATAGCAATCATCTCGTTTTTCTTTGGGGTCTATTGGGTCAACCAAGGATAATTCTCGAGTCATGTGATATTTATTATAACTTAGATTCATGGCCTCCCATGTACTAAGGTTTCCTTGAGCATTTTCCAAAGATTTTAATTTCTAAAACAATTATTGATTGTACTTTTATGTAATGTATCAGTGTGAGGTGCTATCCAAGTAAAGGGATGAGAGTCACAGTTAGTATTAAAACTCATAGTATATGTGTTATCGTATTTTGCACAAAAATTATAATAATGAAGTTTTAGTTATTTTCTGTACCATGTATTTGGCGACTCAAAATGAGTTGGGTGGATTGAACCTATTTTGGGGGCGTCACAAACCTCCTCCTCTTTTTTTTATAGACCCTGTAGAGGTTGTTTCCATAAGATCCAGATTGGATGTGCTCAGCAACTGCTGTAAAAGCGGCTAGGTCTCGAATCTTTTCCGACTTCAACCCCATCTCAGCTATCTCTCCGTGCTTGATCATTTCAAAAAATAGTTTGCCAATACCAGCTAAGACTCTCTCATATAAAGGAGCTTCTTGTATGTTAATGAAAGTCATGACCATTTTTGACTATGTCATAGAAGGAATAACTTGAGCAGCAAGGCGCCTCCACCTTTGAGCGTACTCTATGAAAGACTCATTAGACTATTTCTTGACCTTGGTAATCTGGTACCGGTCAGGAGACATTTGAGATTAAAACTATATTGAGTGAGGAAGGCGTGAGCGAGCTCTTTCCAGCTATGGATCTTTGAGTTGTCTAATCTGGTTTACCATGAACGGACTTCTCCAGTTAGACTCTTCTAGAACAGCTGCATCTGAGCTTCTCGTTTTTCGCATAAGATCCAAGTTCTCCAATGAACACCTTCAAATGTGTGTAAGGATCCCCTAATCCTCCATACTTTTCAAAGTCAGGGGTTTTGAATTTCTCTGGATAATGAACACCAGGGAATATCCAAAGGTCAGCATATGAAACACTTCCATGTGTTCCAATCCCTTTAAGAGAATGGATAATTTCTTCCATTTGAAGGACCTTCTTCCTGATATCACCGGTGTCTGGATCTCCTTTGAGATGGGTGTTTTCAAGGTCTTTGTTGGTCGTATCCAACTGAGGTTCTGGATTTGTTTTATCCAAACCTTGTGTCCCTCCATGTGTAGAGGATTCTGTATGTGTAGGCACTTTTGAGCCCTGAGTAGACTGATGCAATTCTTTAAGCAGGACAGCCAAATCTATAATTTGTTTACTTAATCCGTTAAATTCTTCTCGAGAAACGACATTAGACTGGTCAGAAGAAAACATGATTGGTTGTAGGCTCGTGGCCTTTTTGGATTTTGAGCAGGTAACAGGCCCAATTGTTTCCCTATAAAAACTTATGTAGTTTAGTCTTAGGGATAATGTAAATGTTTACATGCTATGTGATATACCCGTGTTAGGAATATTATCCTGCAAAACGGATGTTAATTGATAGCATGTCATGTATGTGTAAATATTCTTCATATTTTCCATTACATAAAGATGAAAATGGAATAAAATTACAAGTAAATACCTTTACAAGTAATAAAAAATGGAAAGCATGAAAAGACTTTCCTCCGCATATGGTTTATCAGAGGCCAACCTATCTTAGGGTTACTCTCGCGGATTTTTGGTATGAAGGTTCCCAGATCATCGCAATATATTTGACGGGAAGTTAATCTGGTCTTTCAACTAGAGTGACTCTGGGTGGTGTCTTTCCTGAGCCTTGTTGGAATTAGTCTCCCTACGAGTCCAGTAATCAAACACCGACAGGATAGCCTCCTGGTGGAGGAACCACACAACATACATTTATATACAATGTGTCTCACCGTTTATGAAAATGATGACATGTGCGAAGCACTAATATCACAAATAGATATATTGCAGTGCAACAAGTAAAATGCATTTGTACACATTCATCATAAATGCAACATTCACACATAAACAGATAACAGTTTTTAAAAGCTTGTAGTAGCGGCTTAAACCCACTTACTGGGGTCCTCAACAGAGTCGCCACCTATTGACGTCGAGTTTTTATTTTTCCCTTTTATGTTCTTGTTCTTTGGTGTTCTCATATTATGTGAGATTTGTTTAAAAAATAAGCAAAAAAGGTCCGACATGTATCATGTCAACGATTTGACTGTAAGAGTCGCCAGCTGGAGTTTTTAACTGGTTGCACCAACGCAACCGAGAAAAAGTTTGCACATTGACCCAATGACGTGACACTGCTAAACGGGTCTATGAAACCGAGATTCTTTTAGGCTTGGGGATTTGATTATGTGGAGGGAATGTGTTAGGCACCCCCCGACATCCGTGTTGCCACGGTGACTGCCACTTTTCAAGAAATTGTTATATGAATATGTGTGTGTGTGTGTGTGTGTGGATCAATGTGCAATTTATTTAGAATTAGTGCGAGGCTTCGTTCGCACCTATATACAAAGGGTTTGAATTTGTATGAAAAATTCAATTTAAAGCATGATATAGCAGTGAAGTTTTGTAAAAGAGGTTTTTCAAACCATGTGCTCAATAGTAATTGAGACATTTTCATACTTTCATTTTATTATTAAGTGTTCGGCTTAATTGCTTTTATTTTTGAGATGCAAAGCATCTTCGAGAAAATAATATATAGCGGTGCCGAACTCCTCATGGGCATGACAGCCATATAAGGAAAGTCAAACACCGTGAATAATTTACAAGCTGTTTACAGCTGAAAAAGTCCATCACGGGAACCGAATCTAGATTCATTATACTGAATCTGTGATCACATGATTCCTAGGCTCACATGATGCCGCAGTTTATATGAAAAGCAGTAAGCAGTTATATATATAAAAGCTATATATATATATATATATATATACACACACACACACACACATGATCAACCACCACGAAGCACCTCCATGGGGGATTGAAAATATAAATATATAAAAAGCGGTAAATATATATAGAGAGACATGATCAACCACCACGAAGCACCTACATTGGGGATCATAAATGTAAATAAAGCAGTAAATGCGATCGACCACCATAAAGTAAACTCCAGACGGGAATAAATGTAAATAAAGCAGTAAAGACGATCAACCGCCACGAAGTAAACTCCAGGCGGGACGAAATATAAATAAATCAGTAAAAGACCACGAAGTGAACTCCAGGCTTGACAGAAATGTAAATATTTATATATCTCGGCTCGGTTTATCATTTCAGTGATTGGTCGCTATATATATATATATAGAAGCAGTAAACACACCGGATATAAAATTCAGGTTCATCGAACAGAGTTCGACAACAGTTCATATATATAAGTATATAAATAAGAAGTAAATGCTCCGGATATAAAATCCAGGCTCATCGAATATAATCCGACAACAGTTCATATATATATAAGTATATATATAAAAGCAAGTAAACGCTCCAGACACAAATCTAGGCTCAATCGAGGCATAACTCGATAATGTTGGTCCATATATAAAAATAGGGTCAGGATCAGGTAAGGACTCCCTTACTTTGTTAAAATGCGGACTTTTTTTTTGGTTTTTTTTGGTTTTTTTTAATAACTAAAAAAAAGTTTAATATTTTATGGAAGTGAAATTTTTTCATAATACAGTGTTTTGGATGTGATTTGGGTACGTATAACAAAATATGTATGTACAGTCTGGGCAGACTGTACCACCACTTTTTGGTATAGGTATTCAAAACACACCCAAAATATTATATTATGGAAAAATATCAGTTCCATAAAATATTAAATATTTTTTTTAGTTGTTTAAAAAACCAAAAAAAACACAAAAAAAAGTCCGCATTTTAACAAAGTAAGGGAGCCCTCACCTGATCGATTTTATATAAAAATATATACATATATAAGTATATATAACAAACAGAAATGAAAACCATGGACCGAAGTCCGGGCATATACACAACACGACTCTCAACGTGAAGAATAGTGTGTGCAAAGATGAAGAGAAAGGCTTTATAGAGTGTGAGAAGGCTTACAGTGGGCTGCCAAGGCAGGCTTCTATGACTCTAGATGGATAAATACTCAGCTCCCACCGGTAAAATATAGCTATATGTGAGCTAACAGGTGTTTAAAATGAGAAAGCACTCAATATGGGGTGTGCACAGAACAAATTGGACAGGGCTTCCTCGCCTTTTTTTCTCTTACAAATGGCCACCCCAAGATCTATATTTATAGAGCTGGGAGCCACAGGTGTACCTGCAGCAGCCGTAGATGCACCTGCGGCTGCCCGGGGTGCCCCGAGTTCCGCAAGTCCCGCCATCTCAAAGTACGTACACTCGTGCACTGTGATGTCCGCTCGAACTTGCAGATCTTTAATCCGAGCATCCGAACGAGGTGTACAAGACCTTCTTCGAACCGCTTTTGTCGAGAGTTACACATTGACATGGGATTAGAGGTTGTACGAAGTCAGGAAGAGGGAACCATGCCCATGGTCTTCAAGCTTCAAATTCTATCTGGTGTGCTGCCACGCGTAATAGTCACTCGAGATTGGAACTCCTTGGCTCCTGTGGGACATTGTTGTGTTGAAATGTATGTATGAAATTTTGAGATGGTGCGTTGGGGTTGAGGTGGTAAGATGATGATTTTGCCCCTCACCGGGGTTATCTCCGGTTTGGGCTGATAGCAGACGTTGCTCAGGGTTATATCTGAGATTGGACTGCTGCAAGTGTTTGAATTCCGCAGGGTCATCCTTAAGTGTGCATATCTTCCCGATGTTATCTATGGGTCTTTGGAATGAGTGCCTCGGTAGGAGGTCTGAGATTGAAGCTGATTGCATGTATTTAAAATAAGCATTTCTGGAGTTATCGACGGAACTGCAACGACATTCCTTGGGGTTATCTCCAAGGATGAAACTCGGGGTTATCTCCGAGGTTGGAATTGATACTCCCGGTGTGTGTTCTGGGGTTGAGACTAAACTTCTGATAGTATCCGGAATGGATGTAAGCTGTCTTCCAGGGTTATCTCTGAAAGACGAATCTGCCCTCCTACAATGTTAGTAACAGGTGTGCAGAAAATTTCGAGTGTCAACGTGGACTAGGAGCTTTGAATGCTCTTAACCACTTAAAATCATTGTGTCTCTTATATTCTTGTCATAACTGCCATAACTGATTTACTCCTATTAATTCATTATATCTTGAAAGGAAAACAAACATCTTAATTCCGCTGTGTTTAAATTATTATCAAAACTAATAAGAATTTTGATTAAAAGAATTTTTAAAATATCAATTCAACCCTCCTTTTAGATAACTATTGTGCCTCTGGGAACTAACAATACTTTTTTCCATACTCTGTAATATGCAAGTAATATTATTTCGTTTCAGATTCTGAATTCTACACTCATTTTGTTAAGTATTACTTTTATACTCTTTGAAATTAGTAGAATATCTTTAAAATTTGCGCTTCATCTAGTTCTTTTCACAAAAATAGTATCTTGAATATTCTTGATAATTTTTAATCTTTTCATGTCGGGGTACTATTTCTGAAGTACTATTCACTTGAGTACTATTCACCCAGGGTACTATTCATGACAAAAATTAATTTTTCTGTCCAAATCATTTTTGATATAATATTATTCTTGAATTTTACTCCACAAAGCAGTATCATGTTGAAAATTTGGACATTATTGAATTCTGGATAAATTGATTTATAAACTTTTAAAATTTATCCTTGCTCTCATTTAATTGAATTCTTATATCATTGTCATCATCCTCATGCTTATATTTTGATAAAAGTAATCTTTGGCTCGTAGTGCATAGATGGACTGTTGATTGGTATCATTATGGCTATGTATCGGTATAATCATGACCTGCAATGTTACAAATGATGTGGTGAAAGTCCTCATTGGCCCGTAGTGCATTAATAGACAGTTGTTGGCTTGATCATGACCACTGGTGATAATACGAATATCATTGGCCCGTAGTGCATGGATAATTCGTGGATGTGATAATAATGAATATCCTTGGCCCGTAGTGCATGGATAATTCAGCGGTGTGTATTATTTATTGAGCTGAGTCTCACTGATAAATTGATGATAAACTTTTTAATCATAGAAGATGGTAGATATCATGTAAGACCCCAATTTTTTTTTAATAAAATAGAATTTCCTCTATTTATTATTTTAAAATAGTAAAGGGTTGATTTGATTAATGTGGTTAGTTATGGATAAAATTCGTAAATATTTTAAATAAGCAAGTGGTTATAAAATATTCATTGTTGTCGAAAAATATTTGTTTAGTCGTGAAATATTCGTACGACGGCGCAACCTTGTGTTCGCCCATAACGGAAAGCGATTAGATGAAGAAAACACAAGTTTGAGTTTTTATAAATAACGACGTAATTGTCACCGTTAATACTTTCGGAATACCCGGTGGTTAAAATACAGTAATACGCGTGGTTAAACAGTAGCACACGGTATTGCACAGTATTTTTTGAATTATTAATTCTTACGTAGGAAGGCACTACTCAATAATTGTTACAGTACTTACTGTTCAATATTTTATTTTATTGATTCAATAATTGCTACGTTGATATTTTATATTATTGTTGTTTCAATAATTGTCATTGCACAGTATTTCCCATTATCATATCAATAATTCATATTATTTGAATAATATTACTAGATAGCATTATATTGATAAAATGGCTATTTATTATGAATTATTGAAGTTCTGGAATATTGAGTCTGAATTGATTTTGTTATAAAAAATATTTAAAACATATTTTTCATTTTGGTGGGCCCCACTTGTATGTGGTAAATGCTTAATTCAGATGGTAAGGTGTGCGTAGGAAATTAAAAATAAAATATTAATATTTTTTTAAATTTTCTGCTTTGGTGTTCTAAGCATTTTCCTATAAATAGAGTGCTTAGGTTATAATTGAAAATCACATCAGAAACTGAAGTTTTCTCTCTCTAAATTATCGAGCTTATTTTTGTGAGTATTTAGATATTTTGAGTGTTGCTATACGGTACAAGTTTCCTTCAGTATTATATCCGATATTCCATTCAGAAGTACTGTCCTTTTGAGGTAAGGGATGTTATTTTTTTCGTAAATGATATTATTTCTTTTAATATCATTATACCGGAATATTGGTATGAATTTTATTATAAAATTTTTACCTTTTCATATCGGGGTTACTATTCATGAGTTACTATTTATGAGTTACTATTTATGAATTACTATTCATGAGTACTATTCATGAAGTATGATGATTTTTCTTATGAAATTTTTACCTTTTAGTGTCGGGGTTACTATTCACGTATACGACACTATTCATGTATACGACACTATTCACGAATATGTCACTATTCACAAAAAAAATTCTTTCTTTGTCAAAATTGTCTATTGTGGTTACTATCTTTGATTGTATCCATGTTTTGATCTTTATTTTTGAATTCTGATCCACAATTGATTATTATGGAGTATTTTTGAACTTGGATAAATCAAAGTACGAATCCCTAATATTTGTCTTTTTAACTCTCTAGATTCGTTTTCTTGAAAATATTTTCATCATCCTCAGTCTTAAATGATGATATTACTGAATATCTTTGGCCTGTAGTGCAAAGATGAATGATTTTCTGATGAACATCTTTGGCCCGTAGTGCAAAGATGAACAGGTGTTGAGATGAACATAACCAACTGATGAATATCTTTGGCGTGTTGTGCAAAGATGAATATTTGATTCAATATGTATATTGATTGATGTTACAGGGATAAAATATCGATGATGGACTTTTAAATCATAAAAGATAGTAGACTTCATTCTCTACTTAACTCTTCTAATGAATTGTTGGTTCCGCTGCAGTTGTTGATCTAAAACTTTTGTCTATTATATTCTATCAGATTTTTCCCTGTTGAAGACTAAGGATAATTTGTTGTACATTATCTTAGTCATAAAATTCTTTACTCGGCTAGTTGAGCTCACCCTTTCCTTTTTTGTTCCATTTTTCTTCTCAGGAGGCAAGAATATAGCACGAACTAGTCGGGGTGTGGAGTGATGTTTCAAGATAGTATTTTTAGTAGTTCTCACTATTTTGTAAAATAGTATATCAATAATTGTAATGAGAACTTATTTGAGTGTGGATATTGTCTAGAAGACAATATTTGTATTTAAACTCACAGTATATGTGTTGTCGTATTTTGCACGGCAATTGTAATAACTCATTTCTAAAATCTCATATCGAATGGCTCCTATTCAACTTCAGGAGTTAAAAACCCAACTATAGAAGTTGGTACCCGAGTCTCTATCTAGTGACTTCCTTTGTGGAATGCACCGAAGTCATACTCTCCGTAGGGGACGTCATATTTGTGCGGTGGTAAACTGATAGGTGCCATTGTGACGTGCTATCCAAGATTGGGATATGAGTCACAATTGAGAGCAACTTAAGTCAGTAATAGAAATACGTAGTTTTCTAGGCTTAGTTGGTTACTATCAGAGATTCGTGGAAGGATTTCTCGAATCGCTACTCCATTAACGCAGCTGACTTAAAAAGATACAAAATTCGAATGGAGCGAGGAATGTGAGAAGGACTTCCAAGAACTCAAGAGGAGACTCATTTCGGCACCTGTTCTGACCATACCATCCTAGAAAAGCGAACGTGATAGCTGACGTGTTGAGTAGAAGATCGTATTCGGGTACGAGTGCGATATTGTCGAACACAAAGACTCATTTTGTATAACTTACAAATGATAGAGATAGAGTTAAAGACTCTAGGGACCCATGTGATAATATACGAGTAGAATCAAATTTAATCGATAAAGTTAAAGTTGCTCAAGTTACAGACCCAGAGCTGATGCGTATGAAGAAGAAGGTACAAGAATGTGTTATTCCAAAAGCAAGAGTCGATGAAGAGAAGAAATCTCAACCTTCGATTTATTAGTCCATTTGAAATCCTCGATCAAGTAGAAACTATGGCCTATAGACACGCTTTATCGCCAAGTATTTCGCTTGTTCATAACATTTTTTGCATATCCACGCTACGTAAATATGTAAAAGTCCCGAACCACATTATTGAGTTAGAACCAGACGAGATAGTCGAAGATTTAATGTACGAGGAGGTACCTGTCAAGATCTTGGATAGAAAGGAGCATGTCCTATACTCAAAGGTTATACCTAAAGTCAAAGTTTTATGAATCGAAACATCAGGTACGTACATCAATTTCGAGGACGAAATTTCATAAGGAGGGGAGGTTGTAAGACCCCAATTTTTTTTTAATAAAATGGAATTTCCTCCATTTATTATTTTAAAATAGTAAGGGGTTGATTTGATTAATGTGGTTAGTTATGGGTAAAATGCGTAAATATTTTAAATAAGCAAGAGGTTATAAAATATTCATTATTATCGGGAAATATTCGTTTAGTCGTGAAATATTCTTACTGTCGGGGAATATTCGTATGACGGCGCAGCCTTGTGTGGGCCTCATAACGGAAAGCGATTGGATGAAGAAAACGACAAGTTTGAGTTTTTATAAATAATGGCGTAATGGTTACCGTTAATACTGTTGGAATACCCGGTGGTTAAAATACAATAATACGCGTGGTTGCACAGTAGCACACGGTATTGCACAGTATTTTTTAAATTATTGATTCTTACGTAGGAAGGCACTACTCAATAATTTTTACATTAATTACTGTTCAATATTTTATTTTATTGATTCAATAATTGCTACGTTGATATTTTATATTATTGTTGTTTCAACAATTGTCATTGCACAGTATTTCCCATTATCAGATCAATAATTTATATTATTTGAATAATATTATTAGTAGCATTATTGGCAATGTCTAAGGAAGTTCTGTCTAAGGAGAGGTTTGGTCACCTAATTGCGCGCTAGTAAGGAGAAATTCTTATTGGAAAGCCCCATCTTTCCTGGGAACGACCTGGTTGTCATTATTGTGATTCTGTAATATTATTTGTGAATAATTAATTATTAATTTATATGATAAGGAAAATATTTATTTATATGGATATAAATGAAGAAATTTTTAGAAAAGTGACAATTGTTGAAAATTGATATTTTATCTTTTCTGATAAAATAATTTATTTAAATATATTATTATATTATAATAATGGTGATATTTTTACAATGAATGTGTGATATATGAATAAATGAGGAGGAAGAGTATTTTTGTTACAATAAATGTTAAAAACATGTTGGTGAACCCCATTTTGACTAAAATTTAATTATAGACTGCAAAATCGTCCGTATGTGGATTTCGGTTAATTTCTGTTTAGAATTTGGAAAAACTTAAAGCTACAAAGTTGTAGAGAATTAAATTTTCTATGGAATGGACACAACATTCAAAATTTTCTGATAAAAGGACTATTTATTATGAATTATTGAAGTTCTGAAATATTGGGTCTAAATTGATTTTGTTACAAAAAATGTTTAAAACATGTTTTCATTTTGGTGGGCCCCATTTGCATGTGGTAAATGCTTAATTCAGATGGTAAGGTGTGCGTAAGAAATTAAAAATAAAATATCAATATTTTATTAAATTTTCTGCTTTGGTGATCTAAACATTTTCCTATAAATACAGTGTTTAGGTTATAATTGAAAATCACATGAGAAACTGAAGTTTTCTCTCTCTATATTATCGAGAGTATTTTTGTGAGTATTTAGATATTTTGAGTGTTGCTATACGGTGCAAGTTTCCTTCAGTATTATATCCGATATTCCAGTCAGAAGTACTGTCCTTTTGAGGTAAGGGATGTTTGTGACACCCCCAAATCCGGGTTACCTGACCCCCGAGTTTGGTGTTCACGATCCACAATATAAATAACATTTAACTACCCATAATATATATAGATCGTAACTTTCATAAGATTTTATCAGAGTTTAATAATACATCACCCAGGTTTTCTAACCTTAACTTTACAAACATACCCTTTAGATATACAAAAAGGGTTTACAATACAACATAATAAATACGTTAATTATAACTAGTTAATAACTATGCCTTTGCCTTTATCTTTCGCAGCACCTCCTGCAACTTCGTCCCTAGCTGAAAGGTTTTATTTAGCAAGGGTGAGCAACTAATTTGCCCCGCAAGTTAAGACATACAATAAATGTATAAGAATTCAAAACAACAGACTATCTATTTTGATAGAATGAAACCAAAGTTCGGGGAACTTTGAAATAGCTGAACAAATCGTTATTCAATAACAAGTCTTCTCATATTCTATACAACACAATAATTCAATAATGAAAGAGTACAACACTTTCAAAGTTTCTACGATATTCTAATGAATAATCAAGAATCCATTCTACAAAATAACAAAGTGGAATGTTTTCCAGATTTAATACTGAGCGATCACACAAGATCTTGAACTTATTTTCTCGGGTAGATATCGAAGATTTACTTTGATATATACTCAGGTGTATCAGATAACCATAAAGATTAAATCATACCCCTCTGCAAGTATAACAAGTGATCAACTTATTATACCTTATATTATGCATAATACTTAAAACGCGCGCAAAGGTCGAATTCAAGACCAACAAAATATTCCCATTATATAAAAGGTTGTTCTTCTCAGTATTAGAATCAAGAGTTTGATTTTACAACGAAATACTGGGATTTCAAATTTCTATTTACTTCTCGGTCTAGCCGAAATATTTGGCATCGATCTGTCAAAAATAATTGAATTCTCTTTTCAAACCTATCAAATTCAAACTAATGTTCGTCTAGCTAGAATAATTAGCTAAGACATTTCTCAGTGTAATTTGACAATAAACAGGAATTATCTGTACTGTCAATTCTAACTTCTACAGATATGAATACCCAGCAATAGTAATTCTACGAATATATATTTTCTAATTCAATAATTTAATTTCAACAATAAATCCATGGACGTGGTATAATTAGAAATAATTATCCACCAATAATAATTGAATGAAATAACTCAAGATTGAGTTAGGGAACTTGCCTCTTCCGCTGATTACAGCTACACAAAATACTTATCTGCTTTCGAAAGACCTATAACCAATAATATTGGTCTAACAATTAGCACAATAATTCACATAACACACAACACTGTAATTCACAGTCAAACTTCTCCTAAACATATTACCACATAGCCACAACAGTGTTTATAACCTATATAAACACTTAACAAGTCAAACTAATTCAGTTTGGTTGGACTTCAGTCCCTTTTTGGTGTTCTGGTCACCCTATCCGACAATTAACACAGTTATCTGTCAATTACACTTGGTCTCCAAGCTTCAATATTAATTTAGATAAGTCAATTATCGTTTATAATATTTTTTCGGAAGCTTTTAATAATTTATAAACAATTATTATAATTTATAATAATTTTTCAAACACTTAAATCATTTTTAAATGATTTAATTATCAAATAATCTTATCATTATTAATATTTAATAATATAAAAATATTAATAACATACTTGTCAAAATATTAAAGTTATTATTAATAACTTAAAATATTTTTAAATAATTAATATTCTACTTAAATGATTTTTAAAGTAATTAAAATCATTTTTAAATCATCACCACTAATATTTAAATATTAATGAAATTATTATCCAAATATTAAAAGTTATAAATTATAACTTAAAATATTTTTAAACAATTTTTCTCATTTTTAAATGATTTTTAAATCAATAAAATCATTTTTAATTCATTTAATTAATATAATAATTAAATAAATCAAACATTATTAATATTAATTTATTAATGAAAATTCTCCAAAAATATTGAAATTTATATTTTATAATTTAAAATATTTTTAAATACATTATTCTTATTTAAAATGATTTTTTATAATATTAAATCATTTTTCTCTAATTTATTTAATACACTAATTAAATAAATTAAATAGATTTAATATTTAAATAATTATAAATATTAAAGAAAAATATTCCAATTGGTCAAAAATTATTTTTCATAATTTAAAATAATTTTTAAAACCATTTTTACTAATTTTTAGAATTTATTTCTATTTTTAATCATTTTTCGGAATATTCAGAAAATAAAATTATTTAAACCGTCGCTATAGGGCTATAGCGACACAAAGCGTCGCTGTTGGTGTTCTTGAGCCTCAAGAACACTGACAGTCGGCTTTACTACCAGTCACGTTTGACCGCTCATAATTTCCAATCTGTTCATGTTCTAGGTTATCTAAAACTTTGGTATTGTAGTATTAATGTAACACTACAATACCCAATCAATACTTTGGTCATACAGCATCACAACAAGGAGATCAAAGCCTCCAAAGTTGCTGCTAGGACAAATCTGGGTGTCCAGAATCCCAAACAGATTCGAGTAGGCACTTTCATGCTCGATTATCTATGTGTTCTGGTAATGATTTATGCTAGTTTATGGTTTAAAACCCTGGTACATGTGTCAAGGAATAACATCATACCAATACATCGGTCCTAAAACAAACAAATCACAATCTACAAAGCGGTCAAGGTATGTTAAAAAATTCGTGCAAGAACTTTTCTGAAATTTCCAAAAATCATATTCATGACCGGATGACCTGGTTTGACCGTTCATATAGTCCCACATGTTTTCTATTTAAGAGATGTAAAGGTCTAGATCTCAAGTACATATTACAGGATACAATTTCGTTACAAACATATTATCAAACAGCATAACACTCGTCAGATCCGGCTTTGCAAAAACGTTGTCAGGGGCTGATTTGAATTTCTGGGATTGCCCAGATCCGGCTCGGTCATGGCCGGTCGACGGCCTTTGACCGCTTATATCTAATGATCTAGACATCTGATGGTAATTCTACCACTTTCAGATTAAAGAAAACATAGCAAAATATAGATCTAACACATAACATTTTACAGATCATGAACAGAAAAAGATCTAGAGCATCCGACATTAGCTTGTCATGCGACTTTTTAACTCAAGAACAGATTTTGAAAACATGCATTTTTATCCATTTTAATGTTATGGATTCATGATAGATCATCATAGATCTTCATAAAACAATCAATAGCAAGATCTTAAACACATAAACACAAAAATTTCTCAAGCAACAAAGATCAAAATAAAATAAATAGGTTTATACCTTTCTCTTTAAATTCTTGATCTATGCTCTCCAATTGTTATTGATTAATATTGGGGCTGATAAAATGACTGATTTAATTCAGAAATTCGGAGCTTCTGAGAGATGGTGAGTAGGTGAGAGCTTGAGAGCAAAATGGCAACTTTTTTTTTTGATTTTCTCTCTCCCAATCTCTTATATAATCTCTTAGATGCATTTTATAATCTGTTGAGCTGGCATTGAAGGACTGATTTGTTGAGATTTTGAGCCACCAAGTCAACAAAGTAGTTCACGCACTAAAGTTATAGCCATTTTTGCAAGTTAACTAATTAAAGAAACCAAAAAGGGCATTTTGGTCATTATCTAATTATTTTTAATGGCATTCTTAGAATTTACACAAACCCTTAGGGTTTAGGACTTGAATTAGGGTTTAGACTCATTAGGGTTTAGGATTTAAACCCTTTAGGTTTGCAATTTCTCACAAGTTAGCTCATAAAAATACACAAAGGGGCATTTTGGTCTTTTGTAAATTAAATCTAATGGCATTCTTGACATCCTCTAAATCCTTAAGGTTTAACCCTTAGGGTTTAACCCTAAGGTTTTAGCACTGAGGTTTTGAAAATTCTAACTCCCACAATTCTAAATTTAGGGTTTATAATTTGGAAAATAAAATTCCTAAAATGTAATTAGGGTTTCTAAAATAGAAATTTAATATACAATAATATAATTAGGGTTTTCTAATCATATTTAAGTTTAATACACTTTAGACATGCTAATAAAAATTAGAGTTGCCTAATTAGGGTTTAGGAAATCCCAGATTTTAAATTAGGGTTCCTTAACGTACAATTAGGGGTTTTTAACTGTATAATTAAATTTCTAAATTTAATATTAGGGTTTTAAATCCCTTATTAAGGTTTATTAATATTAAACCTTATCAAGTCAATCATTGGTCAACATTTCTATACAGTACAAACACATTCTTATCAATATAATTATTTTAATTATATTTTCTATCGAATCCCTATCCGGAAATTAGGGTTCGGGTTTTTAAAGTTATTAAGTACAACTCTACTCTATTTTCTCAGTCAATACACAAATTGACTAATTTTCAAAATTCGTATCACAGATACTCAGTATAATATTAACAGTCAATGTTAATAATAATAAAAAAAAATTATCCGTAAATTTTGGATTATTCAAAATCCCGGGTTATCACATTCACCCCTCCTTAAAAGGATTCCGTCCTCGGAATCACCGCTTTCCTATTTTCTACAATCTTTTAAAGTTGTATCATCAATTCATTTTTATCAACACAATATTACTTTGTGTTTCAAATTCTAACCTATGACTTGAATCTATAAAAGAAAATAATTCACAGCAATAACTAACCAAGATTACTCGCGTAATTAAATTTTTAAACGAAATCGTTACCTGCCACTTCCTGAGTAACCACTGCATCTAGCGCTGTCATGTTAAATGTACGGGCCGTTGGTCTTCCTGGCTGTGCAGGTCCTCGAATTGCCAAGGTTCCGCCACTGGGTCCCTTGTTAGCGCTTTCCTTTTCCGCATTCTTCTTCGGACAGTTTCGAACCAAATGATCAGTCGATCCACATCCAAAGCAACCTTGAATTTTCTTCGAACTGGGATAATTGGGCGACATGTGCCCCTCTTGCCCGCAGTTATAACAAACTCCTTTCTTCTTTAGGCAAACTCCAGCATGGTTCTTCCCACAAATTTGCACACGGCCCCCTTCCTTTCTTATTATCTTCAGTTTTGCTACCCATTTGGGTATTTTCACTCCATTTCCTCTTGTTTGATTACTACCACCACTGCTTCCACCCTCATTGATCTTCTTCTTCTCCTGATGAAAACGAGATGCAGCCTCGCTTCTTCCTTCAGCAATTAATGCTTTCTCCAGTAGAGCCGCAAACGTGTTGATCTGCAATACTGCTACCTTGTTGAATATTCCTTGTTTCAGTCCGTTCTCAAATCTTCTTGCTTTCCTTGCTTCGGTGTCCACCTGATGAGGTGCAAATCTTGCTAATTCGTTGAATTTAGCCGTGTATTCAGAAACAGACATGTTTTCTTGCTTAAGTTCCAAGAACTAAACTTCCATCCAAGCTTGCATACTCGGCGAGAAGTAGTTCTCAAAGAACAATTCCTTAAATCTGGTCCACGTCACCACCGTTGTACCCGCTCTCGCTTGATTAGTTTCCCGCCAATAATTGGCTTCTCTCTTCATTAAGTATTTTGCAAAAGCCATCTTTTGCTCTTCTTCCACTCGTGCAATCACGAACGCTTTCTCCATCTCTTTTACCCAAGTTTGGGCTTCAATTGGATCCGTAGTCCCCTTAAATTCCGGCGGTCCTACCGCTTTAAAATCCTTAAAATTAGTCAATCTGTCGGCTGGCTGATTCCTTGGTCTTCCCCTGGCTGGAGCCCTATTTTCCATAGCTTGGGCCAGCATATCCACAAAATTCTGCTTCGGGTCCACTTGACCTCGTTCGTTATTCACTGATTGTTCTTCTCTTTGGTTTCGATTCTGTCGTCTAGGCGGCATAATCTGATTTAAATGAAAATCTTATATTAATATTCTTTCTCTATACAAATTCTTAACACAATAAGAATTCAACACATAATTCTCAAGTAATCGCATATTTATTCAAATAGCACATAGTACCTATAGTACTTAACACATATAACTATCCCTTTAAAATAATACTAGGATTAACACACTCAACTTTACAAAATTTGCAATTCCCCAACTTTACACAAAAAGTTGACATTCTCCAATTTCACATTACTATTTCCAGTTCATCAAACTTACCACACTTAGGAGTTCAGTAACTTGCCACAACTATATGAGTGTATGAACTTATCCTAGTCAGACCTTTGGCGTCCATTCGCTGAGGGGTTCAGGACATTTCATATAATTATGAGTCATGAACATACCATAAGTATGAGTTTTAAGAACACACAATTTCATTTTAATCTTATATTCATATAGAAAATAAAGATTTCATTCATACAAACATATATTTACATAGGTTCAAACGTCGTTCTTGATATTACATATGTTAATATCAGAAACTTCTACCAAAAGATATTATAACTTATATCTAAGTTATCTAACGTCCACTCCCTTCACCAATCTTCTTCTTGATGGGGCACTTGTTGAACCCGTGCCCCGTTTGCCCACAGGAAAAACACTTCATCATATTCGGTTTAGGACAATGGAGAGAAATATGTCCTTCCTGCTTACAGTTGAAGCACACATTCTTCCGCATCATGCATTCTCCCACGTGAGTCTTTCCACACTTGCCACAGACTTGCTTCTTCTTTGGGTTTGAATTTTCTGAATTGTCGCTGTCATTTTTCCTCTTCCTTTTCTTATTGTCTTTCTTGTTGGTTCCTTCAGATGATCCACCACCTTCAGCCTTCATTTTGTTCACCTACGCTTTCAGCTCGTTCCGTTCTTCAGTCATTTCACGTAACGCCCGTTCCGTCTTCCACAACTCCTCCAAAAGAAATACTTTGCTTCGAAGTTCTTGGACTTCTACAGATAGCTGATCTTGTTCACCAACCTTGATCTTATTCTTTAGTTCCACCTTAGCTTCTTCAGACTCCGCCTCCTCATCACCACTTAGATACATCTCAGGATAATCGTCAGGATCACTCCCAAGATTGATCGTTGGTTCATCTTTCCCCACTTCTTTAACCGATTCGCTCTGTGCTGGCACCTCGGCTACTAGCATTGGTGCGACAGCCGCTGGCATCTCCATACTTATCTTATCTTCTTCTGACATCCTACAATCAATTTTAATAACTTGATTAACACTTTTATAGTAAAAACTTCTCACCCTATGTGTCCATATTTCTCACTATCGTTGCACTTCAGAAATCTCTCATTAGTACTCTAAAGGAGTATTCTCTATCTCGCTATGGTTATAATCCTTGGGTTTTCCCCACCCCACTTAAGGTTTATAACCTACAGCTCTAATACCAACCTGTAACACCCCCAAATCCGGGTTACCTGACCCCCGAGTTTGGTGTTCACGATCCACAATATAAATAACATTTAACTACCCATAATATATATAGATCGTAACTTTCATAAGATTTTATCAGAGTTTAATAATACATCACCCAGGTTTTCTAACCTTAACTTTACAAACATACCCTTTAGATATACAAAAAGGGTTTACAATACAACATAATAAATACGTTAATTATAACTAGTTAATAACTATGCCTTTGCCTTTATCCTTCGCAGCACCTCCTGTAACTCCGTCCTTAGCTGAAAGGTTTTATTTAGCAAGGGTGAGCAACTAATTTGCCCCGCAAGTTAAGACATACAATAAATGTATAAGAATTCAAAACAACAGACTATCTATTTTGATAGAATGAAACCAAAGTTCGGGGAACTTTGAAATAGCTGAACAAATCGTTATTCAATAACAAGTCTTCTCATATTCTATACAACACAATAATTCAATAATGAAAGAGTAAAACACTTTCAAAGTTTCTACGATATTCTAATGAATAATCAAGAATCCATTCTACGAAATAACAAAGTGGAATGTTTTCCAGATTTAATACTGAGCGATCACACAAGATCTTGAACTTATTTTCTCGGGTAGATATCGAAGATTTACTTTGATATATACTCAGGTGTATCAGATAACCATAAAAATTAAATCATACCCCTCTGCAAGTATAACAAGTGATCAGCTTATTATACCCTATATTATGCATAATACTTAAAACGCGCGCAAAAGTCGAATTCACGACCAACAAAATGTTCCCTTTATATAAAAGGTTGTTCTTCTCAGTATTAGAATCAAGAGTTTGATTTTACAACGAAATACTGGGATTTCAAATTTCTATTTACTTCTCGGTCTAGCCGAAATATTTGGCATCGATCTGTCAAAAATAATTGAATTCTCTTTTCGAACCTATCAAATTCAAACAAATGTTCGTCTAGCTAGAATAATTAGCTAAGACATTTCTCAGTGTAATTTGACAATAAACAGGAATTATCTGTACTGTCAATTCTAACTTCTACAGATATGAATACCCAGCAATAGTAATTCTACGAATATATATTTTCTAATTCAATAATTTAATTTCAACAATAAATCCATGGACGTGGTATAATTAGAAATAATTATCCACCAATAATAATTGAATGAAATAACTCAAGATTGAGTTAGGGAACTTGCCTCTTCCGCTGATTACAGCTACACAAAATATTTATCTGCTTTCGAAAGACCTAAAACTAATAATATCGGTCTAACAATTAGCACAATAATTTACATAACACACAACACGGTAATTCACAGTCAAACTTCTCCTAGACATATTACCACATAGCCACAACAGTGTTTATAACCTATATAAACACTTAACAAGTCAAACTAATTCAGTCTGGTTGGACTTCAGTCCCTTCTCGGTGTTCTGGTCACCCTATCCAACAATTAACACAGTTATCTGTCAATTACACTTGGTCTCCAAGCTTCAATATTAATTTAGATAAGTCAATTATCGTTTATAAAATTTTTTCGGAAGCTTTTAATAATTTATAAACAATTATTATAATTTATAATAATTTTTCAAACACTTAAATCATTTTTAAATGATTTAATTATCAAATAATCTTATCATTATTAATATTTAATAATATAAAAATATTAATAACATACTTGTCAAAATATTAAAGTTATTATTAATAACTTAAAATATTTTTAAATAATTAATATTCTACTTAAATGATTTTTAAAGTAATTAAAATCATTTTTAAATCGTCACCACTAATATTTAAATATTAATGAAATTATTATCCAAATATTAAAAGTTATAAATTATAACTTAAAATATTTTTAAACCATTTTTCTCATTTTTAAATGATTTTTAAATCAATAAAATCATTTTTAATTCATTTATTTAATATAATAATAAAATAAATCAAACATTATTAATATTACTTTATTAATGAAAATTCTCCAAAAATATTGAAATTTATATTTTATAATTTAAAATATTTTTAAATACATTATTCTTATTTAAAATGATTTTTTATAATATTAAATCATTTTTCTCTAATTTATTTAATACACTAATTAAATAAATTAAATACATTTAATATTTAAATAATTATAAATATTAAAGAAAAATATTCCAATTGGTAAAAAATTATTTTTCATAATTTAAAATAATTTTTAAAACTATTTTTACTAATTTTTAGAATTTATTTCTATTTTTAATCATTTTTCGGAATATTCAGAAAATAAAATTATTTAAACAGTCGCTATAGGACTATAGCGACACAAAGCGTCGCTGTTGGTGTTCTTTAGCCTCAAGAACACTGACAGTCGGCTTTACTACCTGCCACGTTTGACCGCTTATAATTTCCAATCTGTTCATGTTCTAGGTTATCTAAAACTTTGGTATTGTAGTATTAATGTAACACTATAATACCCAATCAATACTTTGGTCATACAGCATCACAACAAGGAGATCAAAGCCTCCAAAGTTGTTGCCAGGACAAATCTGGGTTTCCAGAATCCCAAATAGATTCGAGTAGGCACTTTCATGCACGATTATATATGTGTTCTGGTAATGATTTATGCTAGTTTATGGTTTAAAACCCTGGTACATGTGTCAAGGAACACCATCATACCAATACATCAGTCCTAAAACAAACAAATCACAATCTACAAAGCGGTCAAGGTATGTTAGAAAATTCGTGCAAGAACTTTTCTGGAATTTCCAGAAATCATATTCATGACCGGATGACCTGGTTTGACCGTTCATATAGTCCCACATGTTTTCTATTTAAGAGATGTAAAGGTCTAGATCTCAAGTACACATTACAGGATACAATTTCGTTACAAACATATTATCAAACAGCATAACACTTGTCAGATCCGGCTTTGCAAAAACGTTGTTAGAGGCTAATTTGAATTTCTGGGCTTGCCCAGATCCGGCTCGGTCATGGCCGATCAACGGTCTTTGACTGCTTATATCTAATGATCTAGACATCTGATGGTAATTCTACCACTTTCAGATTAAAGAAAACATAGCAAACTATAGATCTAACACATAACATCTTACAGATCATGAACAGAAAAAGATCTAGAGCATCTGATATTAGCTTGTCAGGCGACTTTTTGACTCAAGAACAGATTTTGAAAACATGCATTTTTATCCATTTTGATGTTATAGATTCATGATAGATCATCATAGATCTTCATAAAACATCCAATAACAAGATCTTAAACACATAAACACAAAAATTTCTCAAGCAACAAAGATCAAAATAAAATAAACAGGTTTATACCTTTCTCTTTAAATTCTTGATCTATGCTCTCCAATTGTTATTGATTAATATTGGGGCTGATAAAATGACTGATTTAATTCAAAAATTCGGAGCTAATGAGAGATGGTGAGTAGGTGAGAGCTTGAGAGCAAAATGGTAACTTTTTTTATGATTTTCTCTCTCCCAATCTCTTATATAATCTCTTAAATGCATTGTATAATCTGTTGAGCTGGCATTGAAGGACTGATTTGCTGAGATTTTGAGCCACCAAGTCAACAAAGTAGTTCACCCACTAAAGTTATAGCAATTTTTGCAAGTTAACTAATTAAAGAAACTAAAAAGGGCATTTTGGTCATTATGTAATTATTTTTAATGGCATTCTTAGAATTTACACAAACCCTTAGGGTTTAGGGCTTGGATTAAGGTTTAGCCTCTTTAGGGTTTAGGATTTAAACCCTTTAGGTTTGTAATTTCTCACAAGTTAGCTCATAAAAATACACAAAGGGGCATTTTGGTCTTTTGTAAATTAAATCTAATGGCATTCTTGACATCCTCCAAACCCTTAGGGTTTAACCCTAAGGTTTTAGCACTAAGGTTTTGAAAATTCTAACTCCCACAATTCCAAATTTAGGGTTTATAATTTGGAAAATAAAATTCCTAAAATGTAATTAGGGTATCTAAAATAGAAATTTAATATACAACAATAAAATTAGGGTTTTCTAATCATATTTAAGTTTAATACACTTTAGACATACTAATAAAAATTAGAGTTGCCTAATTAGGGTTTAGGAAATCCCAGATTTTAAATTAGGGTTCCTTAACGTACAATTAGGGTTTTTTAACTGTACAATTAATTTTCTAAATTTAATATTATGGTTTTAAATCCCTTAATAAGGTTTATTAATATTAAACCTTATCCAGTCAACCATTGGTCAACATTTCTATATAGTACAAACACATTCTTATCAATATAATTATTTTAATTGTATTTTCTATCGAATCCCTATCTCGAAATTAGGGTTCGGGTTTTTAAAGTTATTAAGCACAACTCTACTCAATTTTCTCAGTCAATACACAAATTAACTAATTTTCGAAATTCGTATCACAGATACTCAGTATAATATTAACAGTCAATGTTAATAATAATAAAAAAATTATCCGTAAATTTTGGATTATTCAAAATCCCGGGTTATCACAATGTTTTTTTCTTCATAAATGATATTATTTCTTTCAATATCATTAAACCGGAAAATTGGTATGAATTTTATTATGAAATTTTTATCTTTTCATGTCGGGGTTACTATTCATGAATTACTATTCACTAGTTACTATTCATGAGTTATTATTCACGAATTACTATTCACGAGTACTATTCACGAAGTATGATGATTTTTCTTATGGAATTTCTACATTTTAGTGTCGGGGTTACTATTCACGTATATGGCACTATTCACGTATATGACACTATTCACGAATAAGGCACTATTCACTGAAAAAATAAATTTTTCTTTCTTTGTCAAAATTGTCTATTGTGGTTACTATCGTTGATTGTATCTATGTTTTGATCTTTATTTTTGAATTCTGCTCCACAATTGATTATTATGGAGTATTTTTGAACTTGAATAAATCGAAGTACGAATCCCTAATCTTTGTCTTTTTATCTCTCTAGATTCGTTTTCTTGAAAATATTTTCATCATCCTCAGTCTTAAATGATGATATTACTGAATATCTTTGGCCTGTAGTGCAAAGATGAATGATTTTCTGATGAACATCTTTGGCCCGTAGTGCAAAGATGAACAGGTGTTGAGATGAACATAACCAACTGATGAATATCTTTGGCGTGTAGTGCAAAGATGAATATTTGATTCAATATGTATATTGATTGATGTTACAGGGATAAAATATCGATGATGGACTTTTAAATCATAAAAGATAGTAGACTTCATTATCTACTTAACTCTTCTAATGAATTGTTGGTTCCACTGCAGTTGTTGATCTAAAACTTTTTGTCTATTATATTCTATCAGATTTTTTCCCATTGAAGACTAAGGATAATTTGTTTTACATTATCTTAGTCATAATATTCTTTACTCGGCTAGTTGAGCTTACCCTTTTCTTTTTTGTTCCATTTTTCTTCTCAGGAGGCGAGAATATAGCAGGAACTAGTCGGGGTGTGGAGTTATGTTTCAAGATAGTTGTTTTAGTAGTCCTCACTATTTTGTACAATAGTGTATCAATAATTGTAATGAAGACTTATTTGAGTGTGGATATTGTCTAGAAGACAATATTTGTATTTAAACTCACAGTATATGTGTTGTCGTATTTTGCACGACAATTGTAATAATGATGTTGTAGTTGTTTCTGTAACATGTATTTGACGACTCAGAATAGGTGGATTGGACCTGTTTTGGGGGCGTCACAGTTGGTATCAGAGCTTAGGGATATGGTCTCTGGCGGAGATCGGGGAATAGAACTAAGAGGGGATAGATGAGTAAATCCTTCGCTAGTGTGTCCTGCCTAAGCTTATTTATTGGTCGGTCATAATATAGGGATAATATGTGGCATGTCAATTAACCATTGTTTTGTGACAGTAAAATGGCATATAAATATGTTAAGATAAGCAATGGAGCACATGAGACCGTTGAGTCACCATTGATCAATACTCAGGATAAGGTGTATCAAGAAGGCAATAACCCTCCTATAAACAATAACACCGACCAAATGACAAACGATGGTATGTTTAGGAACTTTCTAGAATTCATGCAAAACCAAACGAGAGAGACTACTGTTCAAAATACAGGTGGAAACACTGGCAATTCCCGGATGGTCACCGCTAAGCAGTTCAAGGAGTTGGGACCACCAGAGTTTTTGGGAAAGCCAGAACCACTTACGGCAGAGACATGGATAAAACAGATTACGAAGATATTTTATGTCTTGGGATGCTCAGAGAAGCAAAAGGTTCCTTTCGCCACCTTCATGTTGCGAGGAGAGGCAGATTACTGGTTGGAATCCGTAAAGCGTACTCAGCCTACCGCACTGAACATGTCTTAGGAGAAGTTCCAAGAATTGTTCAACGACAAGTACTTTCCCGAAAGTATTCGCCACATGAAGGAGGTAGAGTTCATAAAGCTGGAGCAAAACAATATGAACGTGTCGCAGTACGATGCTAAGTTTGCCGAGTTGTCACAATTTGAATCTCATTTGGTTGATAATGAGGAGAGAATGATGCGAATGTTTTTGCGAGGCTTGAAACCCGAAATACGTCAATACCTCGTTTCTAACAAACTTTGTTTATATTCAGATGTTGTGAATAGGGCTCAGTTATTCGAGCGAGATAATGAGTCAGCTCAACTGAGGAATAACAACCAACAACTCGATGATAATCGTACCAGTGGCAACGGTAATCGAAAAAATGATAACCATCGTTGAGGAAATTATCATGCCAGAAATGGTAACCACTTCGATGGTAATTATGGCCAGGATAATAGAAGAAATAATTCAAGTGGATATTTCAAGAAGAGAAGATTTAACGATGACGAGAAGACGTCGACAGCAACATCAGCACTAGTAACAAATTCTAGAGGAGGAGAACGACCGCCAATTAGATGCTACAGATTCGGAGAGAAGGAACATATAAGCCCAAACTGTTCGCAGCCTTCCAAGGTATGTTTTAGTTGTGGAACATATAGCTCGATTTTTTCCTATAGCAAAATCAAGTCCAGCTGGGACGGTGACACCAAAGGCGGATACAGACAAAACAAAGTCGGTGGTTTCAGGAAGAGCGTTTTTGTGACTTCTCAAAAAGCGAGTAACCCGAACAAAGTTATCACGGATTAGTTAATTATAAATTCTTGCAAGTTTATACCTTATTAGATACCGGTTCTACCCATTCTTTTATCTCTCCTGTTTGTGCTCAACATTTGAACTTGACTCCTGAAAAATTAGACTTTGATTTAATTGTTGAAACTCCGTTAGGAGAAACTTTCGTTACATCCACTATTTATTTATTTTGCTTGATTTAAATTGGTACCCTCACCCTACCTGTTGATCTTATCTCTTTAAAGATACTTGTATTTGATGTGATTTTAGGGATTGATTGGGTAACTACTCATCATGCTAAAATTTATTGTTTTTGTAAGGTTGCTAATTTTCATATTCCTAACCAACCTATTATGTGAATTCAAGCAACCAAACCATTGAAGTCAAACACTTTCATATCAAGCCATAAAGCCATTCGTTTATTGAAAAATGGATCTCAAGCTTTCTTAGCCCATTTCATGGATTTAAACAAAAATACGTCAGATTTGAATGATATTTCTGTTGTTAGTGAATTTCCTGACGTATTTCCTGAAGAACTTGTTGGCCTACCCCCAGAGCGTGATATTGAATTTTGTATCGACTTTGAACCCGATACAAAACCCATTTCAAAAATCTCATATCGAATGGCTCCTATTGAACTTCAGGAGTTAAAAACCCAACTATAGAAGTTGGTACCCGAGCCTCTATCTAGTGACTTCCTTTGTGGAATGCACCGAAGTCAGACTCTCCGTAGGGGACGTCATATTCGTTCGGTGGTAAACTGATAGGTGCCATTGTGACGTGCTATCCAAGATTGGGATATGAGTCACAATTGAGAGCAAATTAAGTCAGTAATCGAAATACGTAGTTTTCTAGGCTTAGTTGGTTACTATCGGAGATTCGTGGAAGGATTTCTCGAATCGCTACTCCATTAACGCAGCTGACTCAAAAAGATACAAAATTCGAATGGAGCGAGGAAAGTGAGAAGGACTTTCAAGAACTCAAGAGGAGACTCATTTCTGCACCTGTTCTGACCATACCATCCTGGAAAAGCGAACGTAGTAGCTGACGTGTTGAGTAGAAGATCGTATGCGGGTACGAGTGCGATATTGTAGAACACAAAGACCCATTTTGTATGACTTATAAATGATAGAGATAGAGTTAAAGACTCTAGGGACCCATGGGATAATATACGAGTAGAATCAACTTTAATCGATAAAGTTAAAGTTTCTCAAGTTACAGACCCAGAGCTGATGCATATGAAGAAGAAGGTACAAGAATGTGTTATTCCAAAAGTAAGAGTCGATGAAGAGAAGAAATCTCAACCTTCGATTTATTAGTCCATTTGAAATCCTCGATCGAGTAGAAATAGTGGCCTATAGACACGCTTTACCGCCAAGTATGTCGCGTGTTCATAACGTTTTTTGCATATCCACGCTACGTAAATATGTGAAAGACCCGAACAACATTATTGAGTTAGAACCAGACGAGATAGCCGAAGATTTAACGTACAAGGAGGTACCTGTCAAGATCTTGGATAGAAAGGAGCATGTCCTACGCTCAAAGGTTATACCTAAAGTCAAAGTTTTATGAATCGAAACACCAGATACGTACATCAATTTCGAGGACGAAATTTCATAAGGAGGGGAGGTTGTAAGACCCCAATTTTTTTTTAATAAAATGGAATTTCCTCCATTTATTATTTTAAAATAGTAAGGGGTTGATTTGATTAATGTGGTTAGTTATGGGTGAAATGCGTAAATATTTTAAATAAGCAAGAGGTTATAAAATATTCATTATTGTCGGGAAATATTCGTTTAGTCGTGGAATATTCATACTGTCGGGGAATATTCGTACGACGGCGCAGCCTTGTGTGGGCCCCATAACGAAAAACGATTGGATGAAGAAAACGACAAGTTTGAGTTTTTATAAATAATGGCGTAATGGTTACCGTTAATACTGTTGGAATACCCGGTAGTTAAAATAAAATAATACGCGTAGTTGCACAGTAGCACACGGTATTACACAGTAATTTTTAAATTATTGATTCTTACGTAGGAAGGCACTACTCAATAATTATTACAGTAATTATTGTTCAATATTTTATTTTATTGATTCAATAATTGATACGTTGATATTTTATATTATTGTTGTTTCAACAACTGTCACTGCACAGTATTTTCCATTATCAGATCAATAATTTATATTATTTGAATAATATTATTAGTAGCATTATTGGCAATGTCTAAGGAAGTTCTGTCTAAGGAGAGGTTTGGTCACCTAATTGCGCGCCAGTAAGGAGAAATTCTTATTGGAAAGCCCCATCTTTCCTGGGAACGACCTGGTTGTCAATATTGTGATTCTGTAATATTATTTGTAAATAATTAATTATTAATTTATATGATAAGAAAAATATTTATTTATATGGATATAAATGAAGAAATTTTTAGAAAAGTGACAATTGTTGAAAATTGATATTTTATCTTTTCTGATAAAATAATTTATATAAATATATTATTATATTATAATAATGGTGATATTTTTACAATGAATGTGTGATATATGAATAAATGAGGAGGAAGAGTATTTTTGTTACAATAAATGTTAAAAACATGTTGGTGAACCCCATTTTTGACTGAAATTTGATTATAGCCTGCAAAATCGTCCGTGTGTGGATTTCGGTTAATTTCTGTTTAGAATTTGGAAAAACTTAAAGCTACAAAGTTATAGAGAAGTAAATTTCCTATGGAATGGACACAACATTCAAAATTTTCTGATAAAAGGGCTATTTATTATGAATTATTGAAGTTCTAAATATTGGGTCTAAATTGATTTTGTTACAAAAAATGTTTAAAACATGTTTTTCATTTTGTTGGGCCCCATTTGCATGTGGTAAATGCTGAATTCAGATGGTAAGGTGTGCGTAAGAAATTAAAAATAAAATATCAATATTTTATTAAATTTTCTGCTTTGGTGATCTAAACATTTTCCTATAAATAGAGTGCTTAGGTTATAATTGAAAATCGCATGAGAAACTGAAGTTTTCTCTCTCTATATTATCGAGCGTATTTTTTTGAGTATTTAGATATTTTGAGTGTTGCTATACGGTGCAAGTTTTCTTCAGCATTATATCCGATATTCCAGTCAGAAGTACTGTCCTTTTGAGGTAAGGGATGTTATTTTCTTCGTAAATGATATTATTTCTTTCAATATCATTATACCGGAATATTTGTATGAATTTTATTATGAAATTTTTATCTTTTCATGTCGGGGTTACTATTCATTAGTTACTATTCATGAGTTATTATTCATGAATTACTATTCACGAGTACTATTCACGAAGTATGATGATTTTTCTTGTGGAATTTCTACATTTTAGTGTCGGGGTTACTATTCATGTATACGACACTATTTATGTATACGACATTATTCACGAATACGGCACTATTCACAGAAAAAATAAATTTTTCTTTCTTTGCCAAAATTGTCTATTGTGGTTACTATCTTTGATTGTAACTATGTTTTGATCTTTATTTTTGAATTCTGCTCCACAATTAATTATTATGGAGTATTTTTGAACTTGGATAAACCGAAGTACGAATCCCTAATCTTTGTCTTTTTATCTCTAGATTCGTTTTCTTGAAAATATTTTCATCATCCCCAGTCTTAAATGATGATATTACTGAATATCTTTTGGCCTGTAGTGCAAAGATGAATGATTTTCTTATGAACATCTTTGGCCCGTAGTGCAAAGATGAACAGGTGTTGAGATGAACATAACCAACTGATGAATATCTTTGGCCTGTAGTACAAAGATAAATATTTGATTCAAGATGTATATTGATTGATGTTACAGTGATAAAATATCGATGATGGACTTTTAAATCATAGAAGAGAGTAGACTTCATTCTCAACTTAACTCTTCTAATGAATTGTTGGTTCCGCTGTAGTTGTTGATCTAAAATTTGTTGTCTATTATATTCTATCAGATTTTTCCCTGTTGAATACTAAGGATAATTTGTTGTACATTATCTTAGTCATAATATTCTTTACTCGGCTAGTTGAGCTCACCCTTTTCTTTTTTGTTTCATTTTTCTTCTCAGGAGGCGAGAATATAGCAAGAACTAGTCAGAGTGTGGAGTGATGTTTTAAGATAGTTATTTTAGTAGTCCTCACTATTTTGTAAAATAGTGTATCAATAATTGTAATGAGGACTTATTTGAGTGTGCATATTGTCTAGAAGATAATATTTGTATTTAAACTCACAGTATATATGTTGTCATATTTTGCACGACAATTGAATAATTGTGACGCCCCCAAAATAGGTCCAATTCATCCAACCCATTCTGAGTCGCCAAATACATGGTACAGAAAATAACTACAACTTTATTACTATAATTTTCGTGCAAAATAAAACAAAACATATACTATGAGTTTTAATACCAACTGTGACTCGTGTCACAACTATGGACAGCACCTCACATTGATACATTACATAAAGGTACAGTCAATAACTGTTTTAGAAATTAAAATCTTTGGGAAGTGCTCAAGGAAACCTTCGTACATAGGAGGCCATGAATCTATGTTATGATAGATATCATATGTCCAGAGAATTATCTTTGGTTGTTCCAATAGACCCCAAAGAAAAACGAGAAGATTACTATCATGTTCTTTCCAATTGTGAGTCTTCTCTTGACATATAACTATCTCCATTGTCTCCAGGTTGAAAATTAAATTTCAAATAAACTCCAAGATCG
This sequence comes from Panax japonicus, assembly GCA_020205505.1. NCBI lineage: Eukaryota > Viridiplantae > Streptophyta > Magnoliopsida > Apiales > Araliaceae > Panax > Panax japonicus. The sequence continues at coordinate 34,428,824 of CM035092.1, forward strand.
TATAGGTAGTGCTCGTAAATATACTCAGCAAGTGGATGTGCACAATCATGTCTTATGATAACTCGTAGGTCATTAAACATCTTGTATGATAGTGGTAAAATACCCTTCCGAAATTGGGTTCACCTTACCCTATTCGGTTCACCAAAATCAATTAGCAAATGACGTATACAATACGACACACTTATCTAAAGTTCTCAATAAAATTATTTCTATACTATTTAGGGAGAACCTCAACAGCTATAGACCACCATTCTATTCCCCTGTTATCCCCGCTCGACCCGACAACACTCTTATTACCTGAAAGGAATTATGAAGCAAAAGGGTGAGCACAACTAGCTCAGTAAAAATATTATGACTAAAGATAATTAAATTATCAATAGCCTTCATCACTAATAAATCAGAGATTTAGAACATATGGTAGATGATAAAACTTTTCAACCATAGTTGCAGCGGAATGAGTAATCCATTAGAAGAGTCAAATAGACCATAAAATATATTATCTTCTCCATGTTAAAAGTCCACCAACAATGCTTTAGCCCTGTAACATTAATCAACAGATCCTGTTCACAGTCATGTGAATAACTCATCATAATTGTAGTTCTAATTTTCTCTTCTCATCCAAGACGAAGATATTTTTTTATCACATATCTGTACCTGAAACATCAAAGATCATGGTTATACCAAATCACAGTTCTTATTCATAATCATACTAATAAGTTCATCTTTGCACTACGGGCCAAAGATATTCATTAACAGTTCATCTTTGCACTACATGCCAAAAATATTCAACAACAAGTCATCTTTGCACTACGGGCCAAAGATATTCAACAACAGGTCATCTTTACACTACACGCCAAAGATATTCATCAACAATTCATCTTTGCAATACAGGCCAAAGATGTTAATATTTCAAAGAAATATATAATCATTTCAGAATTTATATAAACAATAATTATAACCATTTTGATCATTTCACCTTTGCTCTTAAGCTAAAAATATTCAATTATAAATTCAATGGTCATGATCATATCAGTCAACAATTCATCTTTGCACTACTGGCCAAAGAGAACCCATAATCACGATCATACCAATAATCTACTCATCTTTACATTTAAATCAAAGAGAAATTTCATCACTGAAATTATAAAAATGTTATATATGATAATAAAAATAATACGATCAACAACTGTATTTAATTTCAAGGGTAATATTCATGAATCAATGATTTCATGAATCTAATATTATTAATATTACCACAATATTTTAATCATTTCTTAAACTTATAAACAATTTATTTTAATTGTTTACACTTTACCAATTAATGTATTTAATCATCCTAAAATGCCAAAATCATAAAATTTTATCACCAATAACCAAAACCCTCATCAAAAATCTTCATATACTTTATATAGGATTCTCAAGCCATAAAATCTTATTTTCCAATTTTGTTACTTCACATAACATATTTAATTCATTTACTCATAACTAGTCCATTTTCATGAAAAATACCAAATCAGTTCCAAAAATATTTCTTTTCTGGGATTTAGCAAAATATAGTCCCATATTGAACATATATTTTTCTCGGAATTTTTAAAATTTATTTACAATTTTTCAAATAGCCAAAATTGTCTAATATTTAGACATTTATCATAAATTGTACTTTTGTCCAAAAATTTCGAAATTTACAGAATATACTGATGTTATATAGATGTACTCCTAATAAAAATTTCACCAATTTTAGAGTTAACCACAAGGAGTTATAAGGGTTTACTTTTAAAATAGTCTTTTCTCATAAAATCCATAACTCCTAATCTATACATCCAAAAATCGCCATTTTTTAGACACAATCTAGGAAACTCATCAAATTATCATTTTAATTTTTTCCAGAATTTTTGAAGGTTCAGAAAAATTTTGAAACTGAAAAACATAATAACCCTTAAAATCTCTTACCTCGAAATAGCAGTATTTCTGACCGGAATGTAAAGCCGAAGGAACCTTGCACTGAATAGCAACTCTCAAAGTATCTAAATACTCACAAAATACGCTTGATAATATAGAGAAAGAAAGAGAGAAAACTTATGTTTCTGATGTAATTTTTAATTCTAACTTAGCCCTCTATTTATAGAAAAATATTAGCACGCCGAAGTAGACTTGACCTGCTACCTGATGGCTTTACCTGCTACTATTGCCACCCACCACATTTGAATTTGAATTTCAGTGCATTTCTTCACCAGACATAGGTGGGGCCCACGCATTATAGAATTTTTCACGAAAATGATAAATTCCAAAACTTCAACAATTTCTGAACCAGTCACCTCTTAAAATTCATAACAATTCATACGTTCATTTTTAACGGTTTAAAATTTGTGGACATATACTCAACTTATATATGTATAATATATTCAAAAATCACAACAATCCAACGGTCGGATTAAAAATTATAACTCACGCAATATGTCGCAAGAACACTGATTTGATTTTTAATACTTCCATTCCGATAAAAATACTGATAAAACACCTCAACATTAATTCTTTCATTTATAACCACATAAATAAATCCATCATTTATATACGCATCAAATAAATATTTCCTTATCATATAAATTAATAATTAATTATTCACAAATAATATTATAGAATCACAATTATGACAACCAGGTGGTTCCCAGGAAAGAGGGGGCTTTCCAATAAGGATTTCTCCTTACTGGCGCGCAATTAGGTGACCAAACCTCTCCTTAGACAAAACTTTCTAGACATTGCCAATAATATTATCTAATAATATTATTCAAATAATATAAATTATTGATCTGATAAAGGGAAATGTTGTGCAGTGACAATTATTGAAACAACAATAATATAAAATATTAACGCAAAAATTATTGAATCAATAAAATAAAATATTGAACAGTAATTACGGTAACAATTATTGAGTAGTGTCTTCTTACGTAAGAATCAATAATTCAAAAATACTGTGCAATACCATGTGCTACTGTGCAACAACGCGTATTACTGTATTTTAACCACCAGGTATTCCAACAGTGTTAACGGTAACAATTACGCCGTTATTTATAAAAACTCAAACTTGTCGTTTTCTTCATCAGACAGTTATTCTGTTATGGGGCCCACAAATGACTGCGCCGTTGTACGAATATTCCCCGACAATAAGAATATTCCACGACTAAACAAATATTTCCCGACAGAAATGAGTATTTTATAACCACTTGTGTATTTTGAAAATTTTACATATATCACCCTTAACTTTAAACTTTTATCAATTTAGTCATTTACTGAATAATAATTATAAAAAAAATTGAATACTTTTATTTCATAAAATCTGGGGTCTTACAATCTCCCCTCCTTATGAAATTTCGTCCCCGAAATTTACGTATCTGGTATTTCAAAGAGTTAAGAATACCTTGCTTTCATCTCAGATTCCATCTTCCATGTACTCACGATTTCTCCATTGCTCATCTCCTGTATTTCAGATATCATTCTAGAATACAGCTTCAAAACAAAGGTTAATTGACATATCATAATTTGTCAACTTAAGTAAGAAAATTCAACTTAGGTAGGACACACACTAGCGAAGGATAATACTCGTCTCTCCCTTCCTAGTTCTAATCCCGGATCTCTGTCAGAGATCATATCCTTAAGCTCTGATACCAAATGTGACACCCCCAAAATAGGTCCAATTTATTCAACCTATTCTGAGTCGCCAAATATATGGTACAGAAAACAACTACAACTTTATTACTACAATTGTCGTGCAAAATACAACAACATATATACTGTGAGTTTTAATACCAACTGTGACTCATGTCCCAACTATGGACAACACCTCACATTGATATATTACATAAATGTATAGTCAATAATTGTTTTACAAATTAAAATATTTGGGAAGTGCTCAAGAAAATCTTCGTACATAGGAGGCCATGAATCTAAGTTATGATACATATCATATGTCCAAAGAATTATTCTTATTTGATCCAATAGACCCCAAAGAAAAATGAGAAGATTACTATCATGTTCTTTCCAATGGTGAGTCTTCTCTTGACAGAAAATTATATCTATTGTCTCCAGTTGAAAATTATATTTTAAATAAACTCCAAGATCATATAGGTAGTGCTCGTAGATATACTCAGCAAGTGGATGTGCACAACCCTGTCTTATGATAACTCGTAGGTCATTAGACATCTTGTATGATAGTAGTAAAGCACCCTTCCAAAGTTGGGTTCACCTTACCCTATTCGTTTCACCAAAATCAATTATCAAATGATGTATACAATACGACACACTTATCTAAAGTTCTCAATAAAATTATTTCCATACTATTTAGGGAGAACCTCAACAGCTATAGACCACCGTTCTATTCCCCTGTTATCCTCGCTCGACCCGGCAACACTCTTATTACCTGAAAGGAATTGTGAAGCAAAAGGGTGAGCATAACTAGCTCAGTAAAAATATTATGACTAAAGATAATTAAATTATCAATAGCCTTCATCACTAATAAATCAGAGATTTAGAACATATGGTAGATGATAAAACTTTTCAACCATAGTTGCAGCGGAATGAGCAATCCATTAGAAGAGTCAAATAGACCATAAAGTCTATTATCTTCTCCATGTTAAAAGTCCACCAACAATGCTTTAGCCCTGTAACATTAATCAACAGATCATGTTCACAGTCATGTGAATAACTCATAATCATAATTGTAGTTCTAATTTTCTCTTCTCATCCAAGACAAAGATATTTTTCATCACATGTCTTTACCTGAAACATCAAAGATCATGCTTATACCAAATCATAGTTCTTGTTCATAATCATACTAATAAGTTCATCTTTGCACTACGGGCCAAAGATATTCATTAACAGTTCATCTTTATACTACATGCCAAAGATATTCAACAACAGGTCATCTTTGCACTACGGGCCAAAGATATTCAATAACAGGTCATCTTTACACTACACACCAAAGATATTCATCAACAATTCATCTTTGCACTATAGGGCAAAGATGTTAATATTTCAAAGAAATATATAATCATTTCAGAATTTATATAAACAATAATTATAACTATGTTGATCAATTCACATTTGCTCTTAAGCTAAAAATATTCAATTGTAAATTCAATGGTCATGATCATACCAGTCAACAATTCATCTTTGCACTACTGGCCAAAAAGAACACATAGTCACGATCATACCAATAATCTACCCATCTTTATACTTAAGTCAAAGAAAAATTTCATCACCGGGATTATAAAAATATTTTATATAATAATAAAAACAATACAATCAACACCTGCATTTAATTTCAAGAGTAATATTCATGAATCAATGATTTCAAAACACCTTAATCCAAATGTTATAAATCACTTAATAATCTCATAATCTAATATTATTAATATTACCACAATATTTTAATCATTTCTTAAACTTATAAATAATTTATTTTAATTATTTACACTTTATCAATTAATGCATTTAATCATCCTAAAATACCAAAATCATAAAATTTCATCACCAATAACCAAAACCCTCATCAAAAATCTGCATATAACTTATATAGGATTCCCAAGCCATAAAATCCTATTTTCCAATTTTGTTACTTCATATAACATATTTAATTCATTTACTCATAACTAGTCTATTTTCATGAAAAATACCAAATCAGTTCAAAAATATTTCTTTTCTGGGATTTAGCAGAATATAGTCCCATATTGAACATATATTTTTCTCGAAATTTTTAAAATTCATTTACTATTTTTCACATGGCCAAAACTGTCGAATATTTAGACATTTATTATACATTGTACTTTTGTCCAAGAATTCTGAAAATTTAAAGAATATACTGATGTTATATAGATGTACTCCCAATAAAAATTTCATCAATTTTGGAGTTAACCACAAGGAGTTATAAGGGTTTACATTTAAAATAGTCTTTTCTCATAAAATCCATAACTCCTAATCTGTACATCCAAAAATCGCCATTTTTGGACACAATCTAGGAAACTCATCAAATTATCATTTCAAATTTTTCCAGAATTTTTGAAGGTTCAGAAAAATTTCGAATCTGAAAAACATAATAACCCTTAAAATCCCTTACCTTGAAATAACAGTATTTCTGACTGGAATGTAAAGCCGAAGGAACCTTGCACTGAATAGCAACTCTTAAAGTATCTAAATACTCACAAAATACGCTTGATAATATATAGAGAGAAAGAGAGAAAGCTTATATTTTTTGTGTGATTTTCAATTCTAATTTAGCCCTCTATTTATAGAAAAATGTTAGCACGCCGAAGCAGACTTGACCTGCTACCTGATGGCTTTACCTGCTACTATTGCCACCCACCATATTTGAATTTGAATTTCAGCACATTTTTTCACCAACCATAGGTGGGGCCCACACATTTTAGAATTTTCCACCAAAATGATAAATTCCAAAACTTCAACAATTTCTGAACTAGTCACCTATTAAAATTCATAATAATTCATACGTTCATTTTTAACGGTTCAAAATTTATGGACATATACTCAACTTATATATGTATAACATATTCAAAAATCACAACGATCCAACGGTCGGATTAAAAATTATAACTCACGCAATATATCACAAGAATACTGATTTGATTTTTAATATTTCCATTCCGACAAAAATACTGATAAAACATCTCAACATTAATTCGTTCATTTATAACCACGTAAATAAATCCATCATTTATATCTGCACCAAATAAATATTTTCTTATCATATAAATTAATAATTAATTATTCACAAATAATATTACAGAATCATAATTATGACAACAAGGTGGTTCTTAGGAAAGGGTGTGCTTTCTAATAAGAATTTCTCCTTACTGGCGCGCAGTTAGGTGACCAAACCTCTCCTTAGACAAAACTTTTTAGACATTGCCAATAATATTATCTAATAATATTATTCAAATAATATAAATTATTGATCTGATAAAGGGAAATGTTGTGCAGTGACAATTATTGAAACAACAATAATATAAAATATTAACGCAGCAATTATTGAATCAATAAAATAAAATATTGAACAGTAATTACGGTAACAATTATTGAGTAGTGTCTTCTTACGTAAGAATCAATAATTCAAAAATACTGTGCAATACCATGTGCTACTGTGCAACAACGCGTATTACTGTATTTTAACCACCAGGTATTCTAATAGTGTTAACGGTAACAATTACGTCGTTATTTATAAAAACTCAAACTTGACGTTTTCTTCATCCGACAGTTGTTCTGTTATGGGGCCCACAAAAGACTGCGACGTCGTACGAATATTCCCCGACAACAAGAATATTCCACGATCAAACGAATATTCTCCGACAGAAATGAGTATTTTATAACCACTTGCGTATTTTGATAATTTTACATATATCACCCTTAACTTTAAACTTTTATCAATTTAACCATTTACTGAATAATAATTATAAGAAAAATTGAATACTTTTATTTCATAAAATCTGGGGTCTTACAATAATGATATTATAGTTGTTTCTGTACCATGTATTTGGCGACTCAAAAATTGGTGGATTGGACATGTTTTGGGGGGCGTCACATATCATGCTCTACTCAACTATTCTAATGGATTATTTGTTCCGCTGCAGTTAAACTTGTTGTCTATTTTATTATTTCAGTTTTAACACTGTTAAAGGCTAACGATAATTTATTCTGCATTATCTTAGTCATAATATTATTTATTGGGCTAGGTGAGCTCACCCTTTGCTTTCATTGTTCTCTTCAGAAAATGAGAATATAGCTGAGACTAATCTGGGAATGGAGTGACGGTCCAGATAGTTGCTTTAGTAGTCCTCACTATTCTATGAAACAGTGTAATAATAATTATAATGAGAACTTCATTTCAATTTGGATATTGTCTAGGAGACAATATTCGTGTTAAAACTCTCAGCTTATGTTACACGACAGTAGTATAATTGAGTTTGTATTTGTATTATATACCATGTATTTGACTACTCAAAATGGGTGATGTATACCTATTTTGGGAGAGTCACATTCAGTATTATGGGAACACCATAGCTGGTGAAGAAAATGAAGAAAAACCTTAAAAACTGTCTCTTTCTCTTTCCATTTCTTCCAAACTCCATTTATCTCCATTTTCTCTTTATAGATTTCAGTCTACGTTTCTCTCTCAATCATAATTTGTTCCTTCAAACTTTTCCAAAGTGGGTCTCAAGTACATAACAGAAAAAAATGAATTAAATAGTGGCAGAAATAATATAAAATAAGATTCTAAACACATAAAATTAACAAACCTAAAACAAATGAACACAAGAGAGAATCATCAATTAAAGTTTATACACATTAAATATGAATTAAACTGTTGATTGATTCATAAGCGATAGATAATTTGAGATCTCGGTCGAAAAAACAATGGAGAGAGAGGCCAATGGTTTTGAGAGAGTGAAAATAGGTGAGGTGAGCGTGGGCTAAATCATAGTGTTGGTGGATGGATTCGTCGAGGAAGGCGCAACGATCGCGGCAGAGTGCCACTGCCGGGAGGTCATCGAGCATAGAGCTCATACAACCCATCAATCAGTCAAATGAAACAAACCAAAAAAAAAACAAAATTGAAATCAGCCAAAGACGAATTGTTTAAGGAGATCCTTTGTTTAGGGGCTAAACGATAGTTTTCGATAAACCCCAATAAGACATTTTTTTGTTGGTCAATGCGGTACACCGAAAAATAGGAGATGGGAGGAGAGAGAATAGAGGAAGGAGATGGGAGAGAGAGAAGAGGGAGAAGAAAGATAAAACAATAATAAAAATTTGTCTTTTAAAAAGTCATGTGGTTGTTGGGCTTGAGACCATGTGTCAGCAAAAATTGTGCACATGTTAGCAGAGTTAGTCTATGTGGCATGTTCGTTAGGGGCAGGGGCACGATTGACCTAAATTTTATAATGTCAAGTGTATTTTTGAAAAAAATAATAATTTAAGATGTAAGTGAGAAATCAGGATAAATATCAGGTATATTTTTGGACTTTTGCTCTAATTTCTAGCAACATCAAGTTTTAAAAATAAATTGTCGTTTAAGAGACGGAGTCGGGAAACAAAAACACGAGTTGAAGGATATGAAGTGGTGGAAACTGAAACATCAGTCATACAACACAATTGAGTCGGCAAACGAAAACTCAATGAAGGAACCAAAACTTAACCGATTCGAATCAGACGAAAAATTGTTCTTCATCCTTTTATTACTTTATATTGATATAAAGTCCGATTAAATTTAACTTCGCCCAGTCCAAACTTATTTAAATACACGTCTGGAGTTAGTTTTAGGGTCAAGATCAACTTTAAGTTGGGCAAATCAATTTATAAATTGATAAAATGAATTTATTAGTATTTTTTTTTACTATTTGAATGATTGTATGCGACTTATTTTTGAATTTAGAAATTAACTTATAAGTAGTTTTTGAGAAATAATAATTGAAGAATGATATATATTTCGAATGTTTATATTGACTTTTGAATAAATATTAATGTTAATTTTTTTTGAAAAAATGTGTAATAAATAGGACCGTCTTATAATTCATATCAATCTCGTATGAAAATATTCACAATTGTAATTCCACTTAAAATTTTCACAATACATAACATGACTCATAAAATTTTTTTATTTTTCAAAAAATGACTTATAAGTTAGGTTAAAATAAGTAGATTTATAATAATTTTTACAACTTATTTTAATTTAAAAGTTATTTTAACCAAATTATCTTCACAATTTATTTTAACTTAATTTCTAATTTATAAATTTAAATAGTGTCAAATACTTTTTTATTTATTAGAGTTTAAAATAACTTATGAATTATTTTAAATTAATTGCCCGTGCCTAAAGGTATGACATAACAAAATTCTCCCCCTCTCTTCATTTCAACAATCCCACTTTTATCTTTCAACAAAAAACAATCCCACTTTTATTTTTTGTCTCTCCTACTTTCGCTTCCACCATTTTTTCCGTCCAAATCAATTAAATAAATTTAAATCGTCTTTGACCTTTTTTTGTCCAAATTAATTAAAATAAATTTAAATTGTTTTTATATTTTTCTGTCTAAATTCAAAATAAATTTTATCTTATTAATATAAAATATAGATATAGATTTGAACTCGCAAGCACTTTTAAAATAAATACATGTAACAAAGAGTTTCGGCTAGAGCAAATGAAAGCGGATCCTCAAAAAACCCGGCAAATTGTGAGTGTGGTAGTTAATTCGTTCATTATCCAAATTTTTATTTGAAAATTTAAAAACCAAACCAACAAAATTTGCAGCTTAAATTCTTCTCTCTCCTCCTCCACCTCCTCCTCTGCTCCCTGAACTGGAGAGAAAGAGAGGGTTAGGGCAACAAAAATTAGCTGCAGCTTCCATTAAATCCCTCATCTCCATCTCTTTCTCTCTCTATACTATATCATTCATTCATTCACAATCTAGTGTTTATCTATCTCCTTCGGCTTTCTAGGGTTTTTTCAGAGAATCTGCCGTTCATTTCCGTTCATAATCGTTTAGAAAATGAGTGGACAAGTTCCTCCAGCTTCTAGACGGAGCAGTTTGGTGCAGAAACGTAATTCAACGACTGTGAAGAAATCATCGAGTCAATCGGAGAATGGAACTTCCGCTGCCACCATCAATGGAAGCCTCGCCAAGTCCACATCGCCCGTTCACTCATCGTGAGTTCATTTCTATCAATTGATTTTTTTATTGTTTATTTTTGCAATTTGTGTATTTTTGATGAGATTTGATTGTTGAATCATTTTGGGATTTTGGGTATGTTAGTGGGGAAAGGACGGTGAAGAAGCTGAGGCTGTCGAAAGCCCTAACAATTCCCGAGGGGACCACAGTTTATGATGCTTGCAGGAGGATGGCAGCTCGCCGGATTGACGCGGTTCTATTGACTGATGCTAATGCTTTACTTTCGGGCATTGTTACAGACAAGGTTTATTATAAAATAGTATTAGTTTGGTTCATAAGTGATGTCATTTTATAGCAGTTATTTCTGAGCAGGTGTTATATAAACATAGACATTCTATTACTATATAGGAAATAATGGAGTTTCATGTGACAAACCTCTTTTTGTTACCGTAAATGGGCAATGTTTCTCCTTTTATCACATTTTTAGATTCTTAAAAGTTCAAAAATCTATTTTTAAAATGGGTTCAACTTACTTTTTTCTTTTAGCTGGTAAAATTAACTACCGTAACTACTTTTTGAACTTTGTTCGTCTAAAAAGGAAACATAATATGTGCATTTGTGGTTGTTCCTACGCTAGTGCTTTGAAATCACTTGAATACTAGAGGGAGAGTTTAAGAAAAATAATTTATTTTCTAAAGAATTTGACTTTAAAGTGCAGCTCTTTGCTACTGGCACCCTTACTGACAAAATTTGGATGAAATGACTGCTAATAACTATACTGTTTAGATTATTTATGTAATTCTTTTTGTTTTAACTTTGTTCTTGATGAATGTGTTTTCTGCTTAGGATATTGCGACCAGAGTTATTGCGGAAGAGTTGAGGCCAGACCAGACGATAGTTTCAAAAGTTATGACGAGGAATCCCACTTTTGTTACTTCGGATTCATTGGCAATTGAGGCTCTTCAGAAAATGGTCCAAGGTTAACCTTTTTTTATGTCTGTTTCATATAGTCAGTCTTATTATGCCTAGTGGAAGGGTTTGCTCAGTAGGAAGGGAAAACATGCTGTGTTTATCTGTATGCACAGTATAGAGGATTTAGTAACAGTGTAACACTCAGAGTCTTGAAGCTTTTCTTGGTTGATTTCCTTGCTTGATGATGACACTTCCACTGCAAGTGCTTGACAAAACCACCTTTACTTAAGTTTACACGAGAAATAGTCAACTATATGTCTATATCACCTCTCGTCTTTGTGCTGTAACCTTGAAAGAAGTAATTGTAAGAAAAGAAATAAAAGATGTTCTTAGTGGGTAACACTCTCATGACTTAAGCGGTGTCTTTGGCTTTAGGAAGTTTTAAAATGTCATTTGGCGACTATCTCAAGATTTTGTTGGTTGGTTGGTTAAATCTTTTCATACTTAGCTAGGTATTGTTTATATTATGAGAGTATAAACAATTAGGCATCCTTTTGTATTCTATACTTTTTGTTTATCACATTATACCTGTCACTATGTCATTCAATTACACCCGGATTAGAAACAAAAATTGATAGGTGTAGAAGGATTGGGTTCCCATCAGCCTTATCTTCTCTAGAGTAACTGAGTAACAGACTATTAGGGTATTTTGTACTAGTGTATCTATTATTTGGATGTTTTACAAGTTGTGTAGAAAACAAGAATGCTTTTTTTTTTTCCACATGCAAATGGGTCTCAAACTAAATCTAATTTCAGCTTTAAGATCAGACTGCAGAAGTTGTGCATTAGTTTTAGCCCACAAGAAATTTCTTTGGTAGTGTATTGTTATTATTATTTTATTACTGAATTGTATAGTAGATTCAGTTAGAAATTATAGCTATTTCCTTATTTGTAATTCTGAATCCTAGTATTGGAGCAGTTAAAGCAGTCTAGTTCATATGAACTTTTAAGAGTAAAATGCAAAAAAAAAAGCACTTGTGGTTTATACCAATTTTCGGGTCACCACCTTGCGTCATTTCCATCCATTTTGACAGCAAGTGGACTATACTCTCCAAAAAGAGTTTGAAGTTCTATCAGGAAATGAGAATTAATGTTCTAACGACAATAATACCCTCTAGTCTCCCTAAAATTTAAGAAAACATACCTCTCATAGAAATAGTCCTTCCAACAAATTACTATTCTTCTTGAGATTACTTTCCGAAAGTTACAACACATCAAACGCAGAAAATTACCAATTTGATCTCAACTCATTTGGGATTCAAACTTAACACTGTTTTCTACACAAATAGTTTAATACACACTTCATTTGGAATTTAACTTAGTTCTCGTCTCTATATCTCTTACTTTAACCTCTCTGTTTTACATATATGGGGATAATTATACATATATGGGGATAATTAAGCATATAGTACTTTAAAATATGTAGTCAGAATTTAATGGGAATGATGGCAAACCAGGTTAAAGAGAAGTGGGTGGTAGAAGAGAGAGAAAAGGGGCTTAATTAGATCACCTTGTGCCAAGGGATTAGTATGGTTAAAGTGACAGTCAAACAGAACAAAACCAATTCATAAAACCTCATTTTGCCTAGCCATTTTTTTTCTGTAAATAGTGCTTTCTTTTAATTTATTTTGAATTGTGAAGCTTAATCCTTCCATTGTCCTCTCACCCACCATACAGTAAGCCCAACAGCTGTTTGTTCAAATTACTGAACCGTTTCTCTCTATACCCAGATGAAAAAGACACTTGAATGAATGAGATCACATTAATAACATTATTTGCTGAATTGGAAATGTTCCTACTTGTCATAGAGTAGAATAATATGAAAAAGAACGATAATTTGTGGAAGTTAAACACCAAATAAATCAAGAAACATGATGCAACTTAACCTGAAGGTTTAGATTAAACTAAGCAACATCAATTATTGCTTAAATGTTCCAAGTTTAGAGAAATATAATTTTTATAGCTTTGATAAAAGGTTATGCAAGGAGAAGGATAGAAAAGAACCCTAGCATTCATAAACATTTTGAATTGTGAAGCTTAATCTGTTGCCCTTGTCCTCTCACCCACCATACAGTAAGCCCAACAGCTGTTTGTTCAAATTACTGAACCTGTTTCTCTCTGTACCCAGGATGAAAAACAAGGTGTTTTACAATTTTAAATTTACATTTTCAGAAAGTGACTTGAATGAATAAGATCACATTAATAACATAATTTACTGAATTGGGAATGTGCCTACTTGTCATAGAGTAGAATAATATGAAAAAGAACGATAATTTGTGGAAGTTGAACGCCATATAAATCAAGAAACATGATGCAACTTAACCTGAAGGTTTAAATTAAACTAAGCAGCTTCAATTATTACTGAAATGTTCCACGTTTAGAGAAATATATTTTCATAGCTTTGATAAAAGGTTATGCAAGGATAAGGATAGAAAAGAACCCTAGCATTCATAAACATTTTCATCTATCTGATAGTCCTCTCACTTTATCAAGTTTAGTTTGTATTTTCCCTATTGTTTTATTTTTATAAATATTTTCCATTTAGTTTATCACGTTTGCATATATAAATATGCAATACAATTTCTATCATTTTCTTCTCTTTTTATAACACTAATTTTTTTTCATGTATACAATTTATTGATTTTAGAACATTATATCTTAATTTCTAAATGGGCAATTTATTGCATCATTTCCATATTATATATTTATTGTAAGTGCATGAATTAAATTTGTTTAGGTAGAATTGAATTTAATTGTAATTTAGTTTTAATAGTTTTGTATTTTTTCCCCAGGTTTGAGCAGTGTTCTAAAAATCCCCGCCTAGGCGCTAGGCCCCCCTGGCGCCTCACCTAGGGCAGCAAAAAAATTACCCAAATCAGATCTTGATATATTTATTTTTCTAATGATTTACCATATTCATAATACATGTTGTAATATATCAAATCACAACAAGAAGTGAACAATATCAAATCAAAATGGATAATTTTATTATAGTTGTAATTTTTTGAACTTGTACCAACTTCAAATTATATAAATTATGATACATTTGTAATATTTAGTTTAATTCAATATAATTCTTCAATTTATGTTTAGTTTCTTAAGTTTTAATATTGAATTAAATTCTTGAAATTTTAAATTTTATTATTTAATAACAATCTTATTTATGAATAAAACTAATACGCTAAAAATATGTTTGAACTTTGAACAATTGCATGTTTGTGTTTGACCTTTGACATTAGCAATATGAATGTGTTTGAACTTTAAGCAAATGTCTTTATTATTTTTATTATAGATTGTTTTGATTTATATTATTATTGTTAGAATATAGGATCACACACGCACACAAACGATAGAGAATTAAGAGAAACACGAGATTTACGTGTTTCCCCAATTTGGGTACTCCACTGGCGGCTTGTTGTTTATTAATGATTCCTTGGTTCCTTAGGGCTTTACAATAAATAGTATTTATAACTACTAATCCTATTTCAACCATATTTCACATTATGTCTCAATTACCCATAATGTCCCTCTAATAAACAACCTGTACTGTACCGTGGGGGAGCTTCGCCCCCCGCACCCCCCCGCGACCTTTGGGTTAACCCTGATGGGTTAGTGCGTCGCTTCGCTCCGCTCGGGACCTTCAGCCCAAGCTCCGCTCCGCTAGGCTTCGCACTAGCCTTTTTCAGCGGCTTCCATATTATGAGTCACAAGTTTCCAACAAATCTCCACCTTGACAAATAACCTCATCCATTTTGAAGATAAGTCACTTGTCCAATCCGATCTGGGGGGAATCCTCCAAACTAACATTCAGAGATATTGATCAAGTCCAAGCAATGCTTGAACTTGTCCGCGGTCACAGTCTTTGTCAACATGTCAGCTGCATTTTCAGAAGTGTGCACCTTCTCCAATATCACATCCCCAGTAGCTATCAGCTCCCTCACCTTGTGAAATTTTACGCTAATATGCTTGGTCCTTGCGTGATACACTTGATGCTTTGCCAAGTAAATGGCGCTCTGACTATCACAATACAGCTGTACTACACCTTGATCTATGCCCAACTCATTCACAAAACCCTGCAACCACAATGCTTCTTTGCCAGCCTCAGCCAATGCCATGTACTCAGATTCAGTAGTAAATAGAGCTACTAGAGATTGAATCATAGATCTCCAACAAATCGGTCCACCTGCCAGTGTAAACACATACCTTGTTGTAGATCTCAAATCATCCAACCTTCTAGCATAATCCGCATCCACATACCCTACAACTGATATCCGAGCCTCTTGCTTCGCAAACATAATCCCATGATTTGCCGTTCCTCTCAAATATCTGAACACCCACTTAACAGCTTTTCAGTGCTCTCTACCTGGATTGGCCATGTATTTGCTCACTGTGCTGACTACATGTGCCAAATCGGGTCTTGTACACACCATCGCATACATCAAACAACCAACTGCGCTCACATAGGGCACGTTTGACATATCCTGGATCTTTTCAGCCGATTTCGTACACTGTGCTGTAGATAACCTGAAGTGACTCGCCAATGAAGTGCTGACCTGTTTAGCATTAGCCATACTAAACCTCTCCAACACTTTCTCCACATAATTCTTTTGTGTCAACCACAGCTTTCCAGCTGCTCTATCCCTGCGAATCTCCATCCCAAGTATTTTCCTAGCGGCACCCAAGTCCTTCATGTCAAACTCATTTCCCAACAAGTTCTTCAATCTGTTTACGTCAATCATACTCTTTGCAGCAATAAGCATGTCATCCACATACAGTAACAGAAAAATATAGGAACCATCCTCAAGGCTTTTCACATAAACACAGTACTCACATCGAGTGAACCCAATCCGGATCATGAAGGAATCGAACTGCTTGTACCATTATCTTGGAGACTGTTTCAGCCCATACAGTGACTTCTTCAATCTGCATACCATGTGCTCAGTCTCCGGCTGCTTGAACCCCTCAGGCTGCTCCATGAATATCACTTCCTCCAAATCACCATGAAGAAAAGCTATCTTCACATCTAACTGCTCTAACTCCAGGTCATAGCTAGCCACCAATGCCAAAATAATCCTGATTAAGGTATGTCTCACCACCGGAGAAAACACCTCATCATAGTCAATCCCTTCCTCTGCGAGTATCCTTTTGCTACCAATCGAGCCTTAAACCGTTCCTTTTCCTTTTCTGATACAGCTTCCTTTTTCTTGCACACCCATTTGCACCCCACTGGTTTTTTTCCCTCAGGCAATTCTGACAATTCCCAAGTTTTGTTTTTCTTCAATGACTCCATCTCCTCCACCATGACCTCCATCCAACTGTCCCTTTCAAAACTACCAATAGCTTCCTGAAACGTAGACGGATCCCCACTAGTAGTAGATAAAGCATATGCAACCATATCATCAAACCTGTACCTCTCCGGTGGTTTGATAGTGCGTCTGGGTCTCCTTGCGGCTATGCTTTCGTCCTGCTGCTGCTGATTTTCCTGTTCCACTGGCGGTGTATTTCCAGTGTCATAATTCTCCAGTTCAATTTGAACTCCCTGCTGCTGTTTGTCGGTTTCTCCACCAGCCTCAGTTTTCTGACCTTTCTGTTGTGTCTTAACCATGGAAGCCTCGTCAAAAATCATATCCCTACTGATCACTGCCTTCTTTGCTTTCGGATCCCAAAGCTTGTACCCCTTCACACCTTTCTTATACCCAAGAAAGATACACTGTTTGGACTTGGCATCAAGCTTAGATCTCTCATCACCCGGAACGTGTACGTAGGCTGGACACCCGAAGTTCTTCATACCCGAGTAATCCACTTCTTTGCCTGTCCACACCTCTTGTGCCACTTTATTACCCAAAGCAGTACTCGGCGACCTGTTTATTATGTAAACTGCCATGCTCACTGCTTCTGCCCAGAAATACTTCGAAAGCCCTGCATTTAGCCTCATGCACCGTGCCCGCTCTGCTATAGCTCTGTTCATTCTTTCTGCCACCCCATTCTGCTGTGGAGTCTTCCTAACAGTCTGACGTTGTATCCCGTGCTCCTTACAAAACTTCACAAACGGCTCGTACTTGTACTCAGTCCCATTATCTGACCTGAGGCACTTAATTTTTCTCCCTGTTTAATTTTTCACTTTCGAAGACCTCAGACTTGTGTCGCATGAAGTACACCCAAACCTTTCTTGAATAGTCATTGATGAAAGTAAGAAATACAGCGATCCTGCTTTTGAAGCTACTCTCACTGGCCCCCATACATCAGAATGCACATAGTCAAGTTTGTCATTCGTTTTGTTCACTGCACTCTTAAACTGTACCTTACACTGTTTTCCCAAGACACAGAACTTGCAGAAATCTAACTTGCACGACTTTATCCCTTTCAACAGATTTCTCCTATGTAATTCCAGCATCCCATGTTCTCCAATATGCCCCAACCGCATATGCCATAGTGTAGTATCATCAATATCCTCCGCTGTAGTGGCAGCAACTCCACCTACAACTGTACTCCCTATCATCCGATAGATGTTTCCGTTAACCTTAGAACCTTTCATTATTACCAGAGCACCCTTCGTCACTCTCATGGGTCCACCACCAGTTTTGAATTCACAGCCATTAGAGTCCAGGGTTCCTAATGAAATCAGATTCTTCCTTAAACTTGGGATATGTCTCACCTCAGCCAGAGTTCTCACAACACCATCGAACATCTTTATTTTTACTGCGCCTATTCCAATGACGTTACACGAAGCATCGTTACCCATTAGAACTGTCCCACAGATCACCGATTTGTAGGTGTCAAACCACTCCCTGTTAGACGTCATGTGAAATGAACATGCTGAATCCAAAATCCACGAGTCTGTCACGTCCGTGTTTGTTGAAACTGACAACATATCTCCATCATCCTGATGATTCCTCCACGACGTTTGCCGATTTCGTAGATTCTGTTTGCTTCCCTATTCCTTCACCCTTATTCTTATATGGACAGTCCCTTTTGAAGTGTCCTGTCTCGCGACATCTGAAACATTTATGCTCCTTAAGCTTAGGAGTCCTGCCCCTCGACTTTGATTTCCCCTGCGTTTCTGGTTTACCTCTATCCATCCGATTTTCTGCCACGTTGATCTCCACTTTTACCACCAGCCCTTCACCCGAAGTACCCTCGGATTGTTGCTTCCGCTGGTTAAACATTAGTAGAGCAGAAGTGACTTCTTCCAACTGCAGAGTTTCTTTTCCCCATAGGAGGGTTGTCCCAAGATTCTCCATGGAACCCGGTAGAGAACACAATAACATCAACGCCTGGTCTTCTTCCTCGAATTTCACTTCAATCCTTAGAAAGTCACTAATTATTTGATTGAACGTGTGAATGTGTTGAATAAGTTCGGAACCTTCAATCATCTTTAACCCAAACAACTTTTGCTTTAGAAACAGTTTATTAGTCAATGACTTTAACATATACCTGGATTCCAATTTACTCCATACACCCGATGGCGATTCATCTCCGATCACGTGATACATAATCTCGTCTGCCAGGCACAAACGAATTGTACTCTCTGCCTTCGCTTGGAGTTCATCCCAGTCATCAATCGTCATGGACTCTGGTTTCTTCTTTAACGCCTTTACCAATCCCTGCTGCACCAACAAATCTTTTACCTTCTGTTGCCATAGCCCAAAATTCCCAGTCCCATCAAACTTCATCACATCAAACTTTGTCACCGATGAATTTGATGTCATCGTTCTTCACGTGTTAAACCCGAGCTGTGATACCAATATGTTAGAATATAGGATCACACACGCACACAAACGATAGAGAATTAAGAAAAACACAAGTGATTTACGTGGTTTCCCAATTTGAGTACTCCACAGGTGGCTTGTTGTTTATTGATGATTCCTTGGTTCCTTAGGGCTTTACAATATATAGTATTTATAACTACTAATCCTATTCCCGCTACGCTCGGGACCTTCGGCCCGAGCTCCGTTCCGCTAGGCTCCGCACTAGCCTTTTTCAGCGGCTTCCATATTATGAGTCACAAGTTTCCAACATCTACCAGATTAGAACCTTGCCTTTCCCACTCAGTAGGGAACTTTAAATGTTAGAAAGATAAGTTTTCATCAATAAGCTTGTGCAGTGAAGCCTGAGTAAATTAAAATATTTATTTATTTTAGATAGAAAGAAAAAGTTTATTAGATAGAAGAGAGTACTAGAAGGGTGGAAAAGGAGGTATCCAAAGAAATAAATTTGGGAAGATAAAAAAGAAAAAACTAATGAAATACTAAAACTGAAACTCTATGCCAAAGAAGAGGAGAAGAGAGATGGGTATCATCGAAAATTCTAATGCTCTTTTCAGTCTACATACACTATAAAAATGCAAAACATCACTCCGAAGAATATTGGCATCCCTTTGCCTCACAAAATCTCAAAATCTCAAAATCTTATTTGCAACAAACTCTCCAAGACAAAAACAACCGAGAACACCCAAATCAATCCATGGTTAGTTTATTGATTGTATAGTAGAGTTTGCCTCACAGCCCCTTGGAGGGGGAGGGGTGTTCTTGGTTGTTTTAGTCTTTATTGGTGCAAGTTGAGTTTTTCTATGTTTTCCTGCTTTTTGTAGATTTCAAATGTTATTAGATTTCCTATTTGATTTGACAAGATTTAGAGAAGGGGTAGAGAGATTGGAGAGATACTCCAGAGAGATCAGGGCAAGATTAGAGAATGAGAAGAGAGATAGAGAGAAGTCAGGTATAGATAAAGAAATATAGAGAGAGAAGGCAAAGAGAAGGAACAAAACTCAGATAAGAGAGAGAGAGTCTTAGAATTCAATTATCATTCCACGTACTTAGCCAACTCACTTGTGACAAACCTACATCACAAGCCTAACTTCAGCTTCCCCAAAATCTGTAAATGAAAGTTCAATCCTAAATATTCTTCGTTGAACCAAGAGAAACGAATACTCCAAATCACAGAACCCAAACGAGAACCCGACATTTCCACTTCCTAATATTTCCTTCTGTTTCTAATTTCTATCATTCCAAACAGAAAAGGATCAAGTTTCCATCTCTTCCCAACTGTTTCTTGTTTAACGATTCCTTGCCAGCAAAAGAGCATAGTTGTGTCAAGCAGTCATAGGACATACATCAATGACAGAAGACAATTTCCAGTCTCCTGGACATCTTAAAGAGAATGTGTAACTGATCCATTGTTTCCTCTTATTTACTCTCTTTTCAGGTTGTCAATGTCAGATTCCCATCATATGCTGGTGTCAACATAAATAAGCTACTTGATGCTGCGTTTGTAAGTTTGGAGGGATGAGATGGGAAGGGAAAGTATAAGAGGGGAAGGGATGGGAAAAGATTATAATTTTCCCTTATCATATTTGTGAGTTTTAGAAAGGAAGGGAAATGATGGGATTTTTAATTATATTTTCCCATGTTTGTGAGTTTAGAAGTAGAGAAAGGGTTTTTATTTTTAAACTACACTATTACTATATTACCCTTATAAATGTAACAAATGATATGATTAACAATGTCTAGCTATGAATTTAATTGCTTAGTTTTTTTTATGTTTTGCTGCACACACACGTGTGTATGTGTGTGTGTGTATATATATATACACACACACACACACACACTCTAGTTTATTATTATGAATATATGATCAAACCTTTGTGGTGATACGATGAGCATATAATTAATTATAGTTAACCTTAATACTTTAAAAGAAACTTAATATTTTAAAGCATGATTTTAGTTTATGCAAATAAAGTCTATACAACAATTTGGATAGAGGAAATAAGTAATTAAGAAGGGAGGAATTGGTTTATTGAAGTGTATTAATTCAAATTTGCAATCATGATTATATATTGAAGGATAATAATGGTAAAAGTACATAAACCCAAATCAGACCTGCAGGGAATCACAAATGTATCATTTTATTTATATTTATTTAAATTGATGAAGAACATATATATTGATGATGATATGACCATCATCACAAGCAGGGGAAAGAGACTAAAAAGCTGCCTGAATTTTTTTTCTTAAAAAATATTAAAATTTAAATTCAGGGAAAAAAACTCTGATTTTTCTTACGCATGCACGTAGACTAGTTGGAATTAGAAGAAGGTATATAGAAGAACACGACAATCAAATAAGGTTTCAAAAAAAAAAGAAAAGAAATTCAATTAAGCCGCTCTTGGATGTTGTTTACAAGGTTGACACCACCATTCAAACAACTGAATAAAAAAGAAAAGCATACCCGAATTAATGATGTGGAGATCTCTGTAGGACTTCTTAATTAATTTGGAACAAGATTGTCATATTATTTATTTTAAAAGGTTAGTTTTGGGAACAAAAAAATCTAGCTTTCTCATCCTTCCAATTTTGGGGGGAAAGTTTTGAGCCAAAAATGAAATAAATTTTTATCTCCAAATCTCTTCCATTCCTCCCTGAAAACACTCAAATATGGGATTTGAAGGGATTTTAATTATTTTCCCTTCCCTTTCCTTCCTTTCTTCTCAAAATAAAACTTACAAACATGGTGTTAGGGGGTGACTTTTAGCCTCCAAATATAGTTCGATGAAAGCTTCCATGTGAACGACCAAGAAAAGCACAATAATAAGTTGACTGAGAAAACACCAGTTTTGTGAATTAACCATAATGAAGCATCTACATGCCATGTTGGAATATTCATCTCATGAGACTCCCAAAAATGATAACAATTATCCCAGCCCCACCCCAGCCCCACCCCAGCCCCAACCCCCCAACCCCACCTCACCCCAAATATGGTTATTTGTTTCAAGATTATATGGTTAGTTGATAAAAAGTCCTTGCACGAATTACATGTTCCCCTTTACTTTTGTTTCTTTTCTTTCTTCCCTTTCTTTCACTTCCATGTTTTTCCGTATATGCAATCCTTCATTCTCCTTTTCTATTGTAGTGACATTGTTTTTCAGTGAATTTTGCTCAGATTTTTGTGCTATTGTTAATTTATTGCTAATTTAACTGTTCAGGAAATTGCATCTTTATTCCATTTTTCCTTTTTATACATCTTTAGTGAACCATTCGACAAATTCATCAATTATAGCAATTTGAACAGGAAAATTTAGGCATCTCCCTGTCGTTGAAAATGGTGAAGTAATTGCATTGTTGGATATTACAAAATGCCTGTATGACGCCATATCTAGGATGGAGAAAGCTGCAGAGCAGGGAAGTGCCATTGCAGCAGCTGTTGAAGGAGTGGAACGACAATGGGGAAGTAACTTCTCTGGTTAGTCAACTCTTATATGGACTTGTGTAGGATACTAGTTGTGTGCAAGGATGGTATTGTCCTTTTGAAACTTTTATGAAAATTCACATGTTTGTGCTATTTCAAAAAACACGGCTTTCGTTTTTCTTTTAGTAAACAGCATTGATTTTTGATTCAGTAAATAAGATGCCCTATGTTTTGCAATATCATTTTTACCATTTATATAGGATATGAAATAACTTTGTTGTATGATACTTATCAAAAAAAAAGAGAGAAAAAACAGAAAGAAAAACTAACTTCTTTGTATGATTACTGTATGAAAGTGTTGATTCTATTTGCTGCATAATGTAATTTATCATTATGTAGCCTTATTCTTTTCTGTTGTAAATTGCACTTAATATGCTTTGAAGTTCAATTCCTTATATCCATAAATGAAAGAAAGTGCCCAGAGCCTGATATATGAAGAACGGAGAGAATGGAATCACATTTTTTTTATACATGTATATTTTATGATGGCTTATAAAAGAAGTAATCCCTCCATTTCACAAAAGACGTCTAAATTACACACTTCAAATTTAAGTTCTTTTTGCTAATTTTCAGGGTCCACTACTTTCAGGAAAAAGATAGAATCAAAGAGTACTTACTTGGGGTTCATTGTGGGTAAAAATTGGAACTTATTTATACTCCTTCCTCTACATTGATTTTTTTTTTAATTTGTGTGAAAAGTGTACTTAAGACATCTTTTTTATGGGACAGAGGAGTCTATTTCATGAGCAGAACAATACTAAACTTTCATCTAGTTCATCTTTGATAAAGTTTCACATACAACAAGTTATCTTTATTTATTTATTCAGACTCTATATATTAATATATTACTTCTCTAAATGGTATTAATGTTGTTTTTCAAACATTTTTCCCTATATCTGAAGTACAATAAACCACATCATATCTTGCAAACTCCTAGTACAAGTATTCAAAAGAAAAGAATTAGAGAGGGATAAAGAAATTAGAGAAAGAAAAGTAGAACAAAGAGAAAATTAGAGAGGGAATTACAGAAAATTCATTTTAAGAAAAATATGTGAATTACAATAATCCTCACCATGTCCTGTAAACTCCTTGTACAAGTATTCAAAATAAAACTATAAATAACTGCTAATAGCTCCTACTTAAAATTATATTGAAAGTAACTTCTAATACTAGTCTTAAATTGTCTATATTATTAAGGAAGAGCAATATGGACATTTTTTTTTGTAGTCTTGGTTTTGACCCCCATTATCTATCACCCCTAACTATTCTCTCCCACTAAATTTGGCAAAACTAAGTTTTTCATCATTATACTTGGCAAGTTTTACGTAATACACCTATTGAACTTTTAATTTTTTTAATTACCCCATTAAACTAATTAAAATAATAAAATTGGGTCAATCTGTTAAATTAATTGAACGGCTGTTAAATATTTTCCTACGTGGATTTGTAAAAAAAAAGAAAAAAAACATGGCTAAGAGGGGGTCTATCATACGTGGATTTGTTTGTGCATATCGCTCTAATTTTTATCATACGTGGATTTGTTTGCACTTAATATGCTTTGAAGTTTGATTCCTTATATCCATAAATGAAAGAAAGTGCCCAGAGCCTGATATATGAAGAACGGAGAGAATGGAATCACATTTTTTTTATACATGTATATTTTATGATGGCTTATAAAAGAAGTAATCCCTCCATTTCACAAAAGACGTCTAATTACACACTTCAAATTTAAGTTCTTTTTGTTAAGACTAATTTTCAGGGTCCACTACTTTCAGGAAAAAAGATAGAATCAAAGAGTACTTACTTGGGGTTCATTGTGGGTAAAAATTGGAACTTATTTATACTCCTTCCTCTACATTGATTTTTTTTCTTAATTTGTGTGAAAAGTGTACTTAAGACATCTTTTTTATGGGACAGAGGAGTCTATTTCATGAGCAGAACAATAATAACTTTCATCTAGTTTATCTTTGATAAAGTTTCACATACAACAAGTTATCTTTATTTATTTATTCAGACTCTATATTAATATATTACTTCTCTAAATGGTATTAATGTTGTTTTTCAAACATTTCTCCCTATCTGAAGTACAATAAACCGCATCATATCCTGCAAACTACTAGTACAAGTATTCAAAAGAAAAGAATTAGAGAGGGATAAAGAAATTAGAGAAAGAAAAGTAGAACAAAGAGAAAATTAGAGAGGGAATTACAGAAAATTCATTTTAAGAAAAATATGTGAATTACAATAATCCTCACCATGTCCTGGAAACTCCTTGTACAATTATTCAAAATAAACTATAAATAACTGCTAATAGCTCCTACTTAAAATTATATTGAAAGTAACTTCTAATACTAATCTTAAACTGTCTATATTATTAAGGAAGAGCAATAGGGACATTTTTTTTGGACTCTTGGTTTCGACTTTCGATCCCCATTATCCATCACCCCTAACTATTCTCTCCCACTAAATTTGGCAAAACTAAGTTTTTCACCACTATACTTGGAAAATTTTACATAATACACCATTGAACTTTTAATTTTTTTAATTATCCCATTAAACTAATTAAAATAATAAAATTGGGTCATTCTGTTAAATTAATTAAACGGCTGTTAAATATTTTTCTATGTGGATTTGTAAAAGAAAAGAAAAAAGACGTGGCTAAGAGGGGGTCTATCATACATGGATTTGTTTGTGCATATCGCTCTAATTTTTATCCGCTCCCTCCCCTCCCCTCCCCTCCCCTCCCCTCTCCTCTCCTCTTTGGCCCACCATTCTTCCTCTCTGCTAGTAGTGGAAGCTATGATCTGAGGTGGTGGCTATGTTTGGGTTTCATGGGTTGGGGTTTTGAATCTTGTTGATTTTTGCAGGTGATGATTTTTGGAAGATGGATCTCAGATCTGTTCTTGGATCTGGCGTCGGCTGTTGGATGGGACTTTTTGTGTTTGTCCGGATCTGGGTGCATGAGTATTTATTATATAATGCTATTTGCCCATGCTCAGATCTGGTGTATCCTCGTTTGTTCCGATTTTTCTTTTCTAGTAGCTTTCGCAGATGATTTCTATCTGTGTGTTTCTAAGCTGGATCATGGTTTTGGATGCTTATCTTTTTCTGTTCTGTTTGGATGTTTATGGATGGTATTCGTTCCAATTTGGTCTTATATGATTTTCCCTTTTTTAGTTTGGGGTGTTTAATTTGCCGAAAAATCTAGTTCTTTCATAGGTTGATTTGAATGATTATCCAGTGATTTTACCGGTTGAATGAGAAGCTCGCTGTATTTTGTTGCTGAGAATTGGGCTAACATCCATTGATGTCTGATGCTAGTCTGGTGGCTGTTGTCGGATTTCATGGAGGCTGCTGCCGGGTGCCAGTCGGTGATTTTGGGGCGGAGTGTTTTTTGCCAGCTGTGACCCACGTAGGAAAATATTTAACAGCCGCTGAATCAATTTAACAGAATGATCTAATTTTATTATTTTAATTAGTTTAATGGGGTAATTAAAAAAATTAAAAATTCAATGGTGTATTATGTAAAACTTGCCAAGTATAGTAGGTGAAAAACTTAGTTTTGCTCACTAAATTTTATTTGTTTGTTTATTTGCACACAGTTGTGTGTGCCAGTTAACTAGTTCAAGTTATGACAGATAGTGAAGAGAGATGAACAGAGTAAAGACAGTGAAGGGTGCAAATTGAGTAGAAAGAGAAAGTGGGGAATTTTTTTTTGGTCAAGTAGATGACCCGTGAGAGCAAGAGAAAGGGGCGAGAGAGGAGAGACGGACAGAGTAGAGAGAAAAAGTGTGAGAAGGGAGACTGAGAGGAAAGAACAACGAAAACCATTCAGGTATATTTGGTTAGGTGGGTTTTACCAAGATCTAACACATTTATTAAGGACTTATTGGGTGCTGACCCGTTAAATTTAGTGGATTGAAACATTGACCCAAACAATTAAAATTAGTGAATGCATTGGGTTGGGTTCAGGTCAATGATTTGGTCAGATATCGTCAACCCTACTTGTAGTTGGAGCTTCCCCTTCAATATAGTCCACTATTTTTATTTGGTCTTTTTTTGTCCGAGTATTATTGACCTTACGTAGATTTCTCAAGTCATGTTAGGATATTAGATGAGTACTCGTATTGCACACTCCTACTTCTTCAGTTGTTTAATTGTTCATAGTTTATTGACTCTTAATGTGACATGTACTCACCACATATACATGTGCTCTACTCTTACTTTTTAGATGCCTCTGTGTCACGTTTACAAGTAAGAAAAACATTTACATAATTGAATCATGAATATGTCAGGCCCATTAGGTTTTAATGATAATTTTGTATATTCTTCAGTAACTTTTTTTCTTATGATTGGTGCATTAAATCGATTCTTATGGTTTGCAACCTATTTTTCAGCTCCGACTGCCTTTATAGAAACACTGAGAGAGCGAATGTTCAAGCCCTCTTTGTCAACTATCATTGCCGAAAATTCCAAGTACTGTCAAACTTGTTGAAGGGCTTTTCTCTTTGACTATGTGGGCTGCTTCTCTAAGTTTTGTTGCTTTATAATGTTTTCAGGGTTGCAACAGTATCACCATCAGATCCTGTTCATGTTGCTGCTAAAAGGATGCGGGAGTTGAGGGTCAATTCCGTTATCATTACGACGGGAAACGAGATTCAGGGAATACTGACGTATTGTTTTTTACTTAAAATTCTCTTTCTTGTTATGTTAATATTAATTAATATGATCGGGTCGATGCTTTTTGGCTACCATTTTCTTGGTGTTCGTAGTATGATTGCTTATAATTGTTTTTTGTGACTGAACTGCAGTTCGAAGGATATTCTCATGCGAGTGGTGGCCCAAAATCTTTCTCCTGAGTTAACACTCGTCGAAAAGGTTCTTACAACCATCAGTTCTACTTTCAGTAATATGCAGCTTATCTTTTCTGCTTACTAATTTACTGTTTTTAGCTGGTGTACAAAATTATAGAGCAATTAAAGATTCTAGAGCATTTAAAGAGTTTGATATTTTTGTATTTATAGTTGCACGTCCTTGCTGAATTGTCTGATTGCTACCTGCAATTTGAATTGTATATTTTCTTGGAAATGCCGGAAAGGATTTTTAACTAATTTTTTGCTCTTTAATATGTTGATTCCGCTCCTATTTGGTTGCCTTTGTAATGGTGTCATTGGTTCTGAAGCTAGGACCTAAAACTTGTAAAAACATCTTTTACATTTTACTTGAGAAGCAGAAAAATTTCTTTCTCGTTCCTCTTTTCAAATGTAAGTGGTTGTTCAAATGTTTGAATTTGTAGAACATTACACACATTATTGCCTTTTGGTACAACATACTTTATACTTATCATAAGAAGAGGCAATAAATTATGAAGGCTGGATGAGAATGTGTGTTCTTCTATGAGAAGGCTCAAGAATATGTTCTTCAATTAGGACTTTCATCCATCATCAATGCAGAAAGATACATATCACTTGCTTGAAACAATACCACATCAAGTTTGGTGGCTTGGTGGTACTTGGTTTACTTCACAACTTTAAGGTCAAGGGTTTGGGTGGGTTCCAAAATTTTAAAGTTGGTTTAACATAATTATTTTAAGGGTAATGCTAGGGGTCTCAAATTTTTGGTCTCAAAAATGTCTCAAATGATGTGGCATCAATACATTGATCGGTTAAATCACTTGTGATTGGTAATGTTACAAAACGCCTTTTGTCTTGATTCAATACCACATCATTTGAGATACATTTGAGACCAACAATTCCAGACCCCTATCATTATCCTTTATTTTAAAGATGAGTGAGAGACTCTGGGTTAACCCGCTCCATTGTTGACGGGTCATGTATTGACCTACCCGCTCCACCACTTTTGCATGTCCCATTACAGAGTTGATCCTGTACAACCCACTGTGAATCTATTTGGTCTTCTACTTCCTTTTATTGGGTTTAGAGGTAGACCGTAGATTGCAGCCTAGAAGATACTAAATTTTCAAGTTGCATTAGCTTAGCATGACCCTATTTGCACTTCTTCTTTCTCTAGGTAATGACATCGAAACACCCGCCAATATTCCCACTTCATGAGTTATATGTTGTTTATCAAAAGAATAATGCGGGCAACTTTCTGCTATTAAATCAAAAATGAAAGGAAAAAAGTTGGGGTATTATGACTCTCATCCATCAAGAAGGCATGTAGCTTTAAACAATGCCACATTAAGTTCGGTAGCTTTGGCTACTAGGTAAACTTCACAACTTTAAGGTAAAGGGTTTGTGATTTGGGTTCCAAAATTTTAAAGTTGGTCTGACATAATTATTGTAAAGAGGAGTGTGAGATAAATTGAGTTAACCTGCTCCATTGTCGACTAGTCATGTATTGAGCCACCTGCTCTTGCATGTCCCACTAGAGAGTTGCCCCTGTACGACCCAGAACCCATTCTTTTCTTCCCAGACCCTCGATTCATTTTGTCTATCTTTTCCCTTGTAGTGGGTTTACACTGCAGCCTTAGAAGATATCAAAATTTCAAGTTGCATTAACTTAGCATGACCTCCTTTGCAATTCTTCTTTCTCTAGGTAATGACGCTGAACCCTGCATATGCTACAGTAGATACTTCAATCCTTGAGGCACTGCATATAATGCATGACGGAAAATTTTTACATCTTCCTGTTGTAGACAGAGGTAAGCTCTCGTATTTCTATTGAAGAACACAATTTAAAAGTCAAATTCTTAACAGCATAATTATTGCAGAAGGATACATTGCTGCATGTGTGGATGTTTTGCAGATAACTCATGCTGCAATTTCCATGGTAAGAAGCCTTAATTCAATGCTGTAATTTGTATAATTCTTACATGTACTTTCTTGATTGGATTGTTGTTTGGTGGAATTCTGTAAATTCAAAGACGAATTTACTGAACTAAAAGTTAGGGACTGTATGTATGATACAATGTTATAAGTGACTGTAAGTAGTATGGTATGTCATGGTATTTAGGTAAAGTAAAATGATATACCTAAGTCCCAGGATCAGTGTCTGAAGCATCACGTATGAATATCAATTGTTGAGTGAGTGGGTGTTGAGATATTGGTATATGTTTAATGTATAATTGTTGTTTCTTTCTTTGTACGAAGTTTATAAGAATCCCAATTCCAAACGATTAAAACAAAAGCTGCAAGGATAATATTTCCCTTCTTCTTATTGATCAATAAAATTGGAATGTAAAATAAGGGAAAGAAGAAAGAGAGTTGGGACAAAAAGGGCGTTTTGGTGTGATTTTGTATTGAGATATGCATAGGGAAGAGGGCAGCCCTGTTCGAAGGTGGTTGTACTCTTTTCTAGTTTAGAAGGATTTCTCATCATCTGCCTCATGCTGTAATTTCTCTTTTCTAATAAAATGTTATCTCTCTCTCTCTCTATATATATATATATATATATAAGGAAATCTAATTCTTGTTGGCATCAGGTAATAGAAAGTAAGTTTGGTCTTCAGCGTAACAGGTGAGATGTTAATTCCTGTCATCATTTGTCACCCACTCTTGCCTGGGAAATTCATCTGGGTTCCCTCTTCTCATTCTCTAGCTCATCTTTGAGTAGGGGATAATTGCATCCAGATTTAGGAAGATGTGTGGGTGGTTGATGTTTTTGTTTTGGTGGATTTTTCCACACCTCTTATATCCTACTCCGGTTACAGTGGTCCTGTTTCTAGCTTAATTGGTAGGGTTGTGGATTCCATTTCTTGAAATGCTCTTTTTTTTTCTGAAATTAGAATGATTGAGGCTGATGAGGTGTCGGCTCTTTTTCCTTGTTTCACATGGTCCCTAGGCCCCTCTAATCTTCTCTTGTTGGTCTTTATTTTTTTTGGTTCCTTGGTCATCTTTTCAATTTCCTTTGCACTTGTTCATTTTTAAGGTGATGGGTCCACTAGTTCTCTGTAGGCTTAATGCAAATGCAGTATCATATGCAATGAAACTTGCAAATCCTTATCAGATGTTTGGGTGGTGCTTGTGATGTGTATGAAGGAGAGGTACTCATTCTCAGAATCTCATTCCAGTCCATTGTTCCATAGTATTGTGGAGAGAGCGGAGGAGCTTCTTGTCAGCAGATTTTGGGGGGTTTTGGAAGGGAAAGGACAACGAGACTCAAAAAGGAGACGTGTATTCCACGACTCCACGACTCCACATGTTAAATACCTAATAAAATTGGATAACTTACTGGGGATGGAGGTAGAAATAGAGAAACCCAGCTCTCTCCCCTAAATCCCCATAGAAGTCTTCTGTCTTCCTTCTCCTCAATAACTGCTAAAGGAATGTAAACCACCAAATAATGTGATATACACTGATTTGTAATGATTTCTACCTTTACCTCCCTTACCTGTTACTTCTGTTAATTTTCTCTTATTATACTCAATTACTCATGTTATGGTACACCATTTTCTTCTCCACCAGCAGAACTTCCTTTACTAGTTAAAATATTAGTACTTTCCATTTTGAATGTCATGGTTCAAAATCTGTGGCGTAGATTTTAAGACATTCAAGAAACACTAATTTAAAAATGATTCTTTAGCATCTAAAATGCAATTTTAAACAAGAAAAACATATAGAATGTTATATCTATATGTTTCTACGACACGTCTTAAATTCCGTGCCACAAACATGGTTATGAGCCATGACATTCAAAGTAGAATGGAGTATATCTCAGTGTCTTAGTTGGGTAAACGGAAATTTTTATTTTCGCAAATGAGAATAGTTTATATAAGATTTACCTGTAAAACTATTGTTTCACACCATCCAATAGTAATATGCCACATAGGTAGTTTAGGAGAAATTTAAGGAGTTTGAATTCTATTAATAGATCCCGTATGATTAATTAATAGTTTTACCATGATAAATGGTAGTTAGTAGTTACAATCAGTCAATTCAATTCAAACTCCTTAAATTTCTCCTAAACTACCTATGTGACATATTGCTATTGGATGGTGTAAAACATTAGTTCTACAGGCAACCCTTATATAATTTATTCTCTTTTAAAATTTGGATACACATCCATGAGTGTCCATACAGCGTCAATGTTGGACGTGTGTTGACACAAACATGTTGAGCTTGTGGGAGTGTCCCTGCTTCTTATTGCTTGATATGTTTGTACTAGTACCATGTCAATATATGCTTCAACTAACGCTTACAGGAAGAAATATCCAACATCTTGTACTGTGTAAATAAACTCTCTTTTTTATTTTTATTTGAAAAAACAAAAAAGATGCTGCTGGGGAACTGAGCATGGTGTGTGTATATATATATATATATATTTTTTTTTTTTAAAGGTTGAAAATAGCTCTGGTGCTGTTAATGACATGGCAAACACAGTGATGCAAAAGTTCTGGGATTCAGCACTTAGCCTAGAACCACCAGATGATTATGACACTCAAAGGTATACCATTTCTTCCTTAAATATGTATGTTGGTGTAGTTGTATAAATTAACAACTAACCCTGTATAGTCTTGTCTATAGTGAAATGTCAATGTCTGGATTAAACACATTAGATGGTTCAGAACCTGCGAAGTCGACATATCCATCTCTTGGTCTTGGTAATTCGTTTGCGTTTAAAGTTGAGGACCTTAAGGGACGGTTACACCGATTTAATTTTGGTGAGTTATTTTATTTATTTATAGGGAACACCATATGACGTTTCTTTGAATCAAATTCTTTGTTCACCCCTCTCCCTTAAATATACATATATATATATATATATATTTATATTCTTCAGTATATCCCACGGTTTGATAGTTAGTATCAAGAGTACAACAGAAAGTAATTAAAGGTACTGAAGACTAGTGAGAATCCTTACCGCCCTCCCCAAGAGGATATTTTTTTTGGACAATCTTTTTCCAATATGAAACTTTATAGACTAAATTTTTTGTTTGATAAAATATAAGTAAAAGTGTGTCCTATATGCAAACATTAATATTAGCTGGAAGGAGTATGCTGTTGTATTTCTTTCCTATTATTTGCTTTTTTGTGTATACACGAGCGCATTCGCACACACTTGTGTGTGTATGTGTCTCTGTGTATATATACCGCTTTTAGAAAGAGAAAATAGAGATGGGGTTTGTAAAAAACGGAACGTTTTATTTGAGGAAGGTGATCATTAGAAACAACAATGGTGATGTTGGTCATACGCTGAAGGTAGATTTCTGTGGATATGATTGGTTACACAACAGTTTCAGAAGGGAACAGAGAGAGAGAGAGAGAGAGAGGTGGTGCTAAGAAGGATAGCAGTGATGCTGGTGGTAGTCTTGCAAACATTAACTGAATGCTTTCGTTTATTCTTAGGCACCTAACTGTTATGGTTACATGGTGATGTGCTTAGGTGGTTGTAGTTCCTTAAATAGGATGCACCAGAATTTTTGACTGATACCAGTTATTTTATCCACTGTTGTTTGGTGGTGGTGGTGAAATACTTGTTTTGGTGGTAGAGGTTGTAAGCTACAGCTACAGCTTATGGAAGTGGTTAGTTGGTAATAGCAGTATTTTCTTATGATAATTTTTCTTTCACAAACAACCTCTTTATATGTATATATAAGATTGTTCTGTTAGATCTCTCTCTTATATGCACACACATGCTCAATGTGTTCATTTTTTTTCCAATCTTCAGGGACAGAAAATTTGGATGAGCTTGTTTCTGCTGTTATGCGAAGGATAGGCACTGCTAATGATCAAAACCGCCCTCAGCTTTTGGTGAGTGAGATGTTTATGAACATGATGTACTTTTCTCTCAAACAAAACTTCTTGATCTGATTTCTAGATGTACTGCAGTATGAAGATGATGAAGGTGATAAGGTTCTGCTTACTACAGATGGTGATCTTGCCATTTCTGTTGGCCATGCCAGATCTGTGGGACTAAAGGTGACGAAGGATCTGCTTGCTACAGATAATTTATGTGTGCACATTGTGATATTATGCTTTATATCTTTACTATGTTGTACCTCTTTAGAACTTGTCTATCAATATGAAGTGTTGTCATACTACACTTAAATTTGAACTGCATAAGTGGTCAAATGACACTTGTCAGAACTCAGAAGTATCACAACAATATGTCATTTCCTGGCTTCTTTGTGGTCTTCAGTGCTGGGTGTTTTTGGTGGGATTTTGTGTTCAGATTAGCAGAGGGACTTGAGGGCTACCCTCTTCTAAGGGCTTTGTATTTTTCTGCCTTTCTAGTTAGGTGGATTTCTTGTTTTCTGCTCATAATTTTGTATTCTCTCTCTCTCACTCCTATAAAATCTTCTTTTCTATGAAAGATGTTGAAGCCTTGTGATTATTTTTCAAGCATGTCTTGTGTCTAACTAAATAAGTCCTTAAATAAGCATATTAAAGCATAATAGATCATCAAATCTATTTAAGACACTTGTGTTTGTCATTCTTGAAGGGTCATCAAAGCCTAAAAGTGGTCTGATATTCCAAGTTGGTTATCTACCTGGACAAGAGCTTGCCTTATACCTGTCTAGCATCTCCTGATCACCCACTTGCTTAGTTATTATTTTGGAGTGACAATAATCTCATTCGATAGGTGTATGTTTTGTTTTCTTCCAAGGCTGCAGGGCGACTTGGTGGGAGAGTAGATAGGCGAGCGCTCAGTAGTCGACTTGGACTACTGGTGAACGAAATGGACGACTATATTGATAAGCGGTCGACTTTTTGGAGCGGGTTTGGTCCGACCCGAAGCTTAACTGGGTAAAAATGAGAGAAAAAAACAAACTAAAGTTCGACTGAACCTAATTGATCGCTCACAACTTTGGAACTTCAGAGAGAGGGAGAAACGAAAAGAGGCAAGAGCAGAGACCCAATCGATTGATCAATCATGTCGAGCAAAGACAGAGATTAAGACAGAGATTGGGTGAGTACCTCAACTGACTCCGGCGACTCACTTCGGCTCCACGACAATGATTTGTTTGCTACCTAACTAATGAGCTTTAAATTAAATCAAGAGAGCTACTCATGCGAAATCTTGAGAGCGAGCGAGTTGTGACAGCCAAACTTTGCTTCGTTCATCTC
The DNA here is from genome assembly GCA_020205505.1 of Panax japonicus. Taxonomy (NCBI): domain Eukaryota; kingdom Viridiplantae; phylum Streptophyta; class Magnoliopsida; order Apiales; family Araliaceae; genus Panax; species Panax japonicus. The sequence continues at coordinate 34,463,745 of CM035092.1, forward strand.
TTCCGATAGTGCGACGTGGTAATTTAAGAGAAAAAGATGAATGAGTTTATTTGTTGGGCATTTTTGTTACCCACTAACAGGACCCATCAGTTAAAACATGTGGCCCATGTTACTCCACTCGCGCAAATGAGACACATGGTACTCTCAATAGACTTCACTCAACCTAACCAGCACATCTGTATACCACTAAATGTAAGTATTATATAAAGTAAATTACATCACATAGTTTGCACTAATATTATATTATACACATGATCAATAAATATTAATATTATATATGCAACACAATAGATTAGTATTATATTTTTTTTATTTATTATACTTTATTATATTAGTATGATATCATATTTATTTCTTACTTTTATTATAATATATTGTATTTGTTATTCATGAAAAGTAACCAATAGTGATTTTAACTTTTAATTTTAATATTTTCATAAGTAATTTATTTTTTTATTTTATTATTGAAGTTAAATTTCACTATCGATCTATTGGGTATTTTTGTTTTAGTATTTGTTTGAGTTTATGAATTGTAATATAGTATTAATTGCATACACTTGGTATATATAATATATTTGAGTTTTTTTTTGTTTTTTTTAATATTTAGTGTACTTGTTAATTGAAATATCTATATTATAAAATGCACATTGTAAATAATCTCTCGCTTTATGGATGACTAGTTAGGCGCCTAGTCGACCAGTTGCTTAAGCGGTTCGTTTCGACTTAGCGCCTTAACAACTATGTTAGAGCATACTCGGATTTTCACCCTTTTCGTTCAAACTTGCACACTGATAGTGGAGTCCATCAATGGGGCGTCCTAATAGGTTGATTTAGTAGATTTCACTCCAAGGGCGCAATGATAAAGCAGGTTCGCCTTTGAGATCCTAGAACCATGGTCTACCGAGAAGGATTTGGGCATTTATGGCATAGGATTTTGTGAGAATCTAATTAGTAGCATTTTTGCGAGTCTAGCCCCTGAGCAGGCGTGGTTTACTGACTTGTAGCAGTGATGTTGAGGATTTTCATACACATCCTTGTCAATTTTTTTTTTACTTTCTTTAAAGAGTGTTGCTATATATGATACATGGATAGGGATTGGAGGGGTGTAACAAGGGATCCACGTATTACTATTTTATTTTGTGGTTTATAGTTCTACGTTAGTCGCAATCCACATTCGACATAAAATAGTAGACTTTAATTCATTCTCTTTATTTAAATAAACTTTTATGGAGAAATACTGCAAATAATTTTGGCGAAAAAGATGCTTGAATTTATCAACTGTAGTAATTTTTAAGTTGCCTTATAATTTCCTCGATCTTTTGCAGGTGTTGAGGTTGCATCTAGACTACTCCGAGTTAAGTCAACAGAAAACCGAATCACAATCACAATTTGGCACAGCCACCACTCAAACTACAGAAGAGAAAAGACGACGGATATCTCTCCAGTCCAGGGTTTTGGCCTGTGCAGTGGTTTTGACGGGCATCAGCGTGTTGGTTTATTTGAAGCGCTCGAAGCAGTAACGAAATGGATTAACATTAAAGCTGAAGGTCTAATCGACTTCTAAAGATGTTTTTGAAAGGCCTTTTCTAAGACTTTTGGCAATGAAAACTGACGCCTGGCTTCAGTTTTCATAACTGAAGAAATGGAAATGTTTCATGATAATGAAATTAATGGGAGAACAAAACAACTAAATGTGGAGAATGCATGATAATATAGGAGGGGAGGGGAGAAAAAGAGAGGGGGAACTGTAATTATTAAATGGCATATAAATCTGGAGTATTTATTCGAGTAATATGTTTTTGTGGTAGTTCACCTGCTTATTTTGTTGACTGACAGCATGCCTTAAATTTAGGGAAATGATATTTCCGCTTGTGCCTTTTTTTTCCCTACAAGGTTATCTCTCACGTACATGGGACTCACTACCGTCTTATGTAAGGGAATATTGTTGAAATATTAAAAATGTGGAAATAGTGTTTTTTAAAATTTTAAAATTTTCTAATGGTAATAATAAAATAGACTTATTTTTTATTTTATTTTGAAAACTGATATTTTCTATCATATTTGGGTAGCATATGTAGAAGTTTGAATTGATTTTACTTTATTTCACTCTGATTATATTTCGACTCTCTTTTTTATTTAATATTTGTTGGAATTTGTCTTATTTGCTGGAGAATTTGATTGATTATCAACCGTTAAAATAGGCCTTAGAAACTAGTTGGAATTAGGGGTGTTCAAAAAATTCGATTTTTCGATTTTTTTACCGAACCGGTTGAAACCGGTACTGGCGTTACCGGTTTTTTTCGGTTTCGGCTTTTTAAGACTTTTCGGTACCGGTAGCGGTAATGAGAATTTTGAATTCGGTAAATACCGAAAAATCGAAAAAAAAACAAAAATTTTGAAAAAAACCGAAAATTTATCATTAACATTGATAACTACTGGTATTAGCCATTAGGCCAAATATGCTATATATATAATTGACCATTAGGCCAAATAATTGATGTACTGGTACATCTATATATACTGGTACTAAAATCCCAAATTATTCATGGGATATAGATCTATATATAATAATAACATCTATATATACTGATACTAAAATCCCAAATTATTCTTAATAATAATAACAAAGTAAGCCCTACACAATTAATTTCACCAAGTTACTTATATATCGACTAATTTTATAACAAAAGTATATTGCGATTAAAGTAGAATACTATACCATAAGTTAGAATAATAATAATATGAGAATTTTTATTATTATTATTCTTATATATTTCATATATGTTAGCATTTAATATGGATATAAATTTATATAACAATACCCAAAATATAATATGTAATGAGTATACTATTATATTTCAGGCTCTATTAATTGTTATTGTCCGATATATAGGTGATTTCTAATTAATGTGAAACGTGTGGGCGAGTCGTATAAGTATTATGCAAGATTATCCATAATGGTTTGCATGGGTGAGTCTTCACAGCTTTTGTAAATATGTTTTTTTTCTGTTAATTATAGATTTGGATATATATATATATAGGGAAATGATCCATAGCAAATACTTGTTATGAAGGAAAATTGGGCAAATAGCATTATATCCGTCCATTCTATAAATCAAGGGCATGCTGGGTGAGTGGTGGAACAACGATCGACCTCTGCCGTCGCGCCTCCGTCCCCGTCCCCGTCATCTTCACGCGCCACTCCCACAAGACCCCCGCCGACTACAACATGCTGGGTGAGTGGTGGAACAACGATCTCATCATAGTCGGGACCCCCGAAGCGAATCTGATGCCGAAGATTGGACGGAGGCCTGGGGAGGAGGTTGTGGAGAAGAACACGTACAGTGCGTTTCGGGGCACGCGGCTAGAGGAGCGACTGGGATAGATGGGGGTGGAGGAGGTAATCGTGACAGGGGTGATGACGAATTTGTGCTGCGAGACGACGGCACGTGAGGCATACGTGCGGGGGTTTAGAGTGTTTTTCTCGACGGATGTGACGAGGACGTCGTCGACTGAGCTGCATGAGGCTACTTTGAAGAACATGGCTTATGGGTTTACTTTCCCTCCTCCCTGCTCCCTCCCCTCCCCTCCCCTCCCCTCCCTTTTCCTCTTCCCCCTTCCCCCTTCCCCCTTCCCCCTTCCCCCTTTCCCATTAATAATAATAGCATCAATATTAATCCCACAAAGTATAATAATATCGCTTCTTCTTCTTTAATGCCTCCGGTACTTTTTTTTATACTACGCTAGACGAACTAGCGTATGTGGGTATAGTATTTCTAGAGTACGCTAGACGAACTGGTGTAAGGGCAGAGTTATTTTTTAATCTACACCCTTGATTTATAGAATGGGCGGATATGATGCTATTTGTCCAATTTTCCTCCATAGCAAGTATTTGCTATGGATCATTTCTCACATATATATATATATATATATATATATATATATATATATATATATATATATATATATATATATATAAGAATAGGAAAAGAAAATACTATAGTAAAATATTTACCGCTAGTAACAAATATGGATTTTGTTAATATAATTGGCTGTTAATATTTAAGTGGTTCCTAGTAAATAAATATTATTATTACACAAATTTTAATTTTAATTTAATATTTACTAGTCTCATTTCTTAGTTTAAAAAAATTTGTTAATATAAAAAAATAATTATTTAATTATTGCGGTATAACCGAAAATCGAACCGAAAAAATCGGTACCGACTTTGTACCGAACCGGTACCGAAATCGGTATCGGTTCTTGGTTTTCTAGGTTTTTCGGTTCAGTACCGGTTCGGTTTTTTCGGTATCGGTTCGGTTTTTTTTACCGATGAGCACCCCTAGTTGGAATAGTACGAAAATGAATATCAAATATAAGCGTATATATCGTTGGTTATAAAATTTGTCAGCATATAAATTTTTTTAAAAATATTTTTTATGGGAAATGATATAAATGTCAATAAATATGTGATAATTTATGTATGTACATATATTGCAATTATAATTCGACCAATTTTTTTTTACAATAAATAACAACATTCAGAATTTAATTAGAATACTAATCCAAATAGAATTCTAAAATCAAAACTTAAATAATATTTTAATTTAATTTAATGGCAAGACATATAATGAATAAGTTATTGGTGGTGTAATCTGCAAACCCTAGATTAGCTGTTGCACACGTAAAAGTAACAACGTGATTATACCTTCAATAAATAAGGAATCAATTCATACTTTTGCATTTGCCCTTTAGTCTGCTATACATTATAATTGTTAAGAATTCTAAAGTCATGTATGTTTAAATTTGATGATATGATTATAATGTATAATTATTTAGTAGTTTTATAAAGTCCTTATCTAAAACATTTGTATAAGAATTTAGAAATAGAACGATCAAACTTGTTAGATTGATCCTTTGAATTGATTAAATGAAAATGTAATTGGATTAAATAGATTGAATAATATTGTTAAACGATTGTAGAGTTACTCTGCCTGTTTGAAGTGTTAATATTTTCTCAGAGTAATCTAAGTGTTCGTAAAGCATCAATTGGGTAATCGTAAAGCTGCAAATAGATAGCGAAGTCTTCAGTTAGTTCCTAGAGCGGTTTGTAGAATCTTAGAACTGTCAAAATATTTGCAGTACGAAGAGAAGTTCGTAGAGTCTGCTCAAGCATATCGTAGAGCGAAAGATTGTAGAGCTCCAGTCGTAGAGCATAACGTAGAGCTCAGACTCTACGTTCCTCATCACTCAACTGTTGACTAATTTCGTAGAGTATATCAGAAGTGTCATACGATTGATAATTTCAGAGAATCTCAAAGCGAAGAAGATAAAGTAGGAACCAATCCAACTCGCAAACTAGTCACCAGTTCATTGGGTTTGAACAATTTTTGAACAAAAAATGGTCATTGGTCCAAACCGGATCGGAGAGCCGACCAATTCCTATTTTTTTGATTTGACTGCTGATTCGGTCTGTGTCTGAAAACCATGACCATTGGGATAAAAATAGTGACTAAGGAAAAAGAGTATAGTCTCCCCATCAATGTTGTGACAAGTCTTTTAGTCTACGCATTTCAATCTTTTTCTGAAGTTTTACAAACGTTGCATTTGGTGGTGACTTTGTGAATAAATTGGCTAGATTATTACATGATCGAATTTGATGCACATCTATATCACCCTTCTTTTGCAGCCCATGTGTAGAAGAATTTAGGTAAAATATGTTTTATTCTATCTCTCTTGATGTATCATTCTCTAAGTTGAGAAATGCATGCAACGTTATCCTCATACAAAATTATCAAAATATATTTGATTGATGGTAATCTACATGACTCTTAGTTATGCTGAACAATTGATCTCAACCAAACACACTCTCGACTTTGCTTCATGTATTGCGAGAATCTCTGAGTAATTTGATGATGTAGCTGTTAGAATCTGTATGATAAATTTGATGATGAAAGAGCTTAATGTATATTTCTACCAGTATGATTTGTAAAATCTTTATAAGAAATTGATTAATTGTGCAAGGACTTAGAATATAAAGATCAAATAATGTTAGGTTGATCTTAAAAGAAGCTGAGTTGATGTATAGATGATAGGATCGTAATGTTACCCTGCTACTTAAGGAACAAAATCAAGATCACACATACATCAAGGGGATCGCTGAACTACTTGGAGTAACCAAAACTCTCTGTTTCGTAGACTAACATTGGAGCGTTGCAAGTTGAAGGTCCCAATGCACTCTCAAAATATCCTTTGCAAAAATTGAAGTTCAGATTATGTGTATACTAGCTAGTTGGTGATAGTGACACGTCAAGGGTGTTAGGTGAAAAAGTAGACCGATGTGACAGGCAAGGAAAAAGGAACTGTTTCCAAGGTTTAAAATATCAACATCAAGTATCCTAGTACATCTGAACATTAATTGCTTAAACGGGCATTTTGCAACGGGATGATTTCTTAGCATAGTATAAAAGGCCACAAGGATTCAACTTTGAAAGAACCGAACATCAAGATCAAAAAGCCAAAAACTCTGCAAAAGTCAAAGAACTAACTCAATGATCCAATATACAAAGTTTGAGCTGCTAAGTACCTGAGAAGAAAAGCTTAACACAAACTTAGCAGCACCTCACAACAAATATCAATCATTAGAGCATTTGAGGGCTAGACATCCTTGTCTTTGTGACTAAATATCCAAGTCTGAGGGGCTTGAAGAGGGAAAGGTTGTCCTAGTCGTTGTGACTAAATATCCAAGTCTGATGGGCTTGAAGAGGGCAAAGTGTCCTTGTCTGTGTGACTAAATTCTAGTAAATTAGAAATGATCACAATCTGTCCATGAATTAAATACCAAGCTAATTATGAGATAAAATAATTCATAGTGATAATAAATTAATTAAAATAGTTTTATCCCACCAGTTCGGGTGTGATCTGCCGACCCCATATGGTAGCAAATCGTTTATTAAGATTTTGGGCGAACGACGGGAATTGAACCCGCGCATGGTGGATTCACAATCCACTGCCTTGATCCACTTGGCTACATCCGCCCCTACCCCCGCACAGGTTTAAGTCTCTATCTACGATCAGATCCTTTCTGAACTCCCGCTATCAAAGAGAAGCTTTTTCCTATACTATAGTTGCAAGTCTATTGTTGTGTTTCGGAATTAGGGGAAACAAAGCTTCAACAAGTAGAAGCTTCCTGGCAAAGCTTCAAACAAAGAGGTTGGGCTGTTCACTTCATTGATTTGACTTCACTTTACTTAAGATTAAAGAGAGGGGCCGGGCGGGCAGTGAAGGCTCATTTAGTAGACAGCGAGCGAGCAGCAAGCACCTACTCCGATCAAAATGAAAAGCAGCAAGCGGAACTTGAAGAAGCGAGCCTCTATCAGAGAAGGATATATCTATAAAGGATCTGTCGAGCCCAATGGGCCAAAGCCAGTAAAGGGATTGATGGTGTTCGGGGTTGGGCGTCAAGCCCTTTGGGCCGGGATCTAGATCTGCTTTGAGGTGTTCGGGTGACTTGGGCCCATACAGATGGTTATTCCTCGTATGGAGTCTGGCATGATTAAGAGTTTGAATGGTTAAGGGTTCTAGTCTTAACCATATTTAAAAATCAACTCCAAAGGTAGGTGTTAGGATTATATCCAACTTACTTCTTTTAGGGAGATTGAGTTTGACCCAAACATAGGTAACTACAATGTTTAGGAGTCCTAATATAATTCGAGAATCAGTTTTAAGGTGATGAGATCAACTATAAATACAAGGCTAAACTCCAATTAACAAGTAATACATTTTTGAGCACTAAATACTAAAGCCTCCATTGTTAAACCTTGTTCAGCCTGTACTCATTCTCACATTGGAGCGATCTCCCGGCGGCCCAAGCCATCAAGCTTCTTGTATGATTTCATTACTGTGCAGGTTTAAGCGCGTGGATTTGGTGATTGAACGTGCAGACGAAACTTGGCGTTAACATTGGAGCTAGAAGGAGGACTTTAGTGCTTTTACAATCACTCCAAGTTTTTCCGGTTGAAAGCTATGATAAGCAGAGATAGTGAGGCTTCAAACCAGGAAAAATCAAAGATTCATCATACGACCAAAGTAAGAGGGAGATAGGCTGGGGCCGAAAAACCAAGAAAGTGATTCTGAGTATGTCCCATCAGCACGCTGACGAATGTTTTCGGCTAGTCAGTATACACCAGATCCCCTCAATCGTGCTGAGGATAATCAATCCCGAGTGCATGGAAGGAGATTAAAGGATCGGGTAGAGGACAGCCAAGACCAACGTCAATTCATCTTATTAAAGAAGATGTAGCAGAACAAAGACGCCATGGAGGCCCTACGCCTTTAGCAAATTAAATTGGAAGAACAGATGGGCAAAATGGCCGGAGCTCGGAGAGCAAGAGGTTTTATCGAAGAAGCCCAGACATCGAAGTTGATCCAGGACACCTCATCCAGACGATTCTGGTCGGAACAGGAGCAGACCTAGGAGTCGCTCTCGGAAAGGTAGGAGTAGATAAAAGAGTAGCTCCCAAGAAGGAAAAATCGAATACCCATGTAGAGAAGGATAGAGGAGGAGGGTCGCATCTCCAGAATATAAGAGGGATATGCCTAGGTCGTCCCCTCGCAAAGAGGAGTCCGACCCCCTTGCCAGAAGGGTTGTAGAGTTGGAAAAGTTGCTGGCAGCCAAAAATTAGATGGGAACTGTTAGTTCCAGGAGGCACAATATGGATCTAGAAGGGGGGAAGGGTTGAATAGATCATTTTTCTTTCTTTGAAAAACACTTTCTTTGTTTTAATTGTTTTATCTTGTTAAGTGATTAACAATTATTTAATAGAGGAATCAATTCATGCACAGTGGAATAGATTAACCTATCCTTCAGACATATAACATTAAACACAGTTCTAATGTTGAGTTAATCGCAAGAAGATATAGCAGTTAAAGTACAGAATGTAAATGAAATAAAGTAGATGACACCAGAGGTTTTAAGTGGTTCAAAGGCTGAATGCTCCTAATCCACTCTTTTGCTTCAACAAGTAGGGATTCTGTGATGACCCGTGCATGAGTGTGGTTTTAAGAAATTTCGAGGACATAATTTTTATAAAGGAGGAAGAATGTGACAACCCGAAAAATCAGATTGTCCAGAATTTAAGTTTAAAGAATTAGTTATTAATAAAATAAATTTTTATTAATAATATTCTTTGCTATATGTTTATTAATCGTTCTAGAACCTAGGATGATTATAAAACGGGAGGATTCTGGCTATGAGCTAGATTGAATGAGTAAGAATTTTTAAGACAAAAATAAAATTTTTCCGGGAACAAAAATATTTTTGAGGAAAAAGACGAAATAAGAACTATTCACCCGACGAAACCCTAAGGGTTAGGGCTTGAATAAACTAAGCATTTCCAAGAGTTCGGTATGTCGAAATGACATTTTGTCGAAAGATTTGACGATAATATATAGTGAAAAGTTAAGTAAGCCGATAAAAGTTTTTCTCAAAAAACGTGCAGAAATCGGACGAAATAAAAATGACAAAAAGTACTATTATGTACTTTTCATTCGTTTAACTATGTTAGGGGAAAACGTGAAGAAACATGCTTATCATCAAAAAGTATTTTTCAGTTTTTCGGAGATTCGAAGAATGCGTAAAAGTTAATCGGTAAAGGAAAGACGAAATATCCAAAAATATTTGGATTTCGAGAATCGCAGTTTTTGAATTGTCTGACAAATTTTGCAAGACGGAAGAATGAAGCTTCCAGGAGAAGCTTCGTGAATAGTAAGGAGGTATGAATAGTAAGGAGGTGAGAATAGTAACTTTGGGGTGAAATGACTATTCTTCCCGTAGCCTTGGTTTTCTATAAAAGGAAAGCTTAAATCATTTGTTGGTGATTTTGAAAAATCACCAACACATGAGAGAGAGAGAGAGAAGTCAAATGGGAGGAAAAAGGAAGAAGAAAAGCTAGTCGAGAGCAAACTTTCTCCAACGGAAGAAGATTAAAGGAGAAAGATAATCCAAAACCTTGTCTCATATAAATTTTCTTTAAGTTTTCTATGTTAGAAATATTACTTAATGAGCATAGAAGTAAAAGATGTTAAGAATGATTTTCATATGGTTGAAATCATGAGAAAAAGAAGAAATAAGAATTAAAAGTTTGGTTTATAAATTTCTTAAGGAAGTATGAGTTTCATAATGAATTTGAGCGATCCGAATGAATCATATGAACGATTCGGTGAAATAAGTAAGGCATGGTGTTTTATAACACCGAATTCCAAGAAAAATGAAATCGTAATCAAAATATCGATTAAAATTGAAAAACTAACGAAGAACGCGAAGAACACGAAGAACGTTGTTGATGCACAAATTTAAAACCATCGTAGTATAATTTGTTGTTGATGGAGAAGTTTCAAACTATCGCGTATAAGTTAGTTGCTTATTGCTTCGGTTAGGAACGATAGAAACGTTCATAAAGAATGGATTAAAACTTAGATATAACGAAGTTATGGATTTTTTTTTGTAAAAGACGAACAAGAAGTAGAAAGTATGTAAATGAACCCGAACGTGTAGGGTTTTATAAGAATGCAAAAGAAAACATAGAAAACGTGAGTCATGGACTCAAGAATGAACGAGTTTTGAGTTCGAATGACCGAATTATGGACGAACGAACGAAGAGCGTTAAGAACATAAAATAAACGAATGAAGGAATTTAAGCCAATCGAATGGCATATTAATGGATTCAGAATAAATTTCTATCTTAGGGAAGTTGAAGTACATAAGATAAGGAAGAGTATGGCTTTAGAAAAACCTCGTTCTGAGTTATAACGAAGAAGTTATGAGATTGGGAAGTAAGCGTCTCAAACTAGTATAAGACTTAGAAAAAATTTCCAAGTTCCAGGCCTGGCGCCAGTTGAGCCTTGGGAGGCGGCGCCGCAGCGCCAACCCGAGCAGTTAGCTACTACTGAGTGGAACTGCAGTGCGAGAAAGAAGAGAGAAGGTGGCGCCGCAACGCCGGTGCAGGGTAATGCCCAGAGAAGAGCTTTTAACTGCTCAACTCTTAGGGAAAGTGTAAGGGAAGATAAAGAACATATAGTTCGTGTAATGTAACACTTAATCAAGTGAATTAAACCTTTAGTAAAAGTTGAGCAGGAAGACTAAACGGGATTAAAAGACAGAGAATGTAAATGCAAATTATGAAACCGATATCCGGGGACCGTAGTCGTGGTAAAACGAACATGTGGGATTGCTATGATTGTGATTCCTTAGACGTTGAGTGACGAGGATGATGTATAACATTTCAATGTTATGATGTCATAATGAGAGTTAAGTGTGAAGCGTATAAACGCTATGAACGCAACACGGTTGCAATGAACGATCAGTCTTAGCATACAACGAATTGTATGGCTTCGACATTAAGAAAGAGTAATGAACGTGGGGTTTATGTAATGGATAACGAAAGTATTAAGTAAGATATAAATTATCAAAAAAGCTGTAATGAACGATATCAAGATTAATGAAAGCCGAATGTGAGTCGGATAGATAATGTTAGAATGAAATGTAAGCGTTGAACACTTTAACCGACGTGAGGGTTGAGTGTACGCGAATATTATACTGGCAGAACCTACACCCCGTGTATGGTTTGACCGTAAGATAATGAAGACCAATGATTAAACTTGTGAATGGTGAAGAAATTAAATTATAGACAATGACGTATAACGTAAAGAAGTCGAGTTAATGATTAACTTGGATAACGTTCTGAGTCAATTGAACTGGACATTGTAAGATATGAATAAGGTAATGGTTAACGCTATGAATGCGTAGAATTAATATTGAATGATCGTTCCGAGTATATAGAAGACTGCATGACTTAGACGATGAAGAATGAATCCTGAGGTATGGCATTTAGTTGCCAGAAAGCCATAAGGAATAAGAAATTAACTTAACAAACATTATAGTTTAATGATTCGGATAAGTTAAGATGAGTTTAGGTCGAAGTACAATTGTAACCTTTGATGGTTGACATATGAGAGCTGGGCTAAACAATTCCTTCAGAGAACGGAGGTATATACGAAACTGGCAACCGATCTAACTCATTGTGATGACAGTGTAGATGAGACGGGAACTTGTTTGTTGGTTATTTGTGGAAAACTACTCAGAGTACCATATGGACTACTAGCAGAGACACGATGTGTGCTGAGTCTTAGGAGAGTTATAAGAAGAAGATAAGAATGTAAATCATCAAAGATGATGATCGTATGAGTTAAGACATCTCCGCATGTCATGAAGCCATAAACTGGTAAATGAAGTTGGTTGCGTAAACTTAGATTGCAAGAACGCGAACCCTAAGAAGTAAAGTTAAGGAAATTAATGCGTAAAGTTAAGTATATGACTAATTGGTGTATGTGCTATTTCCTTATGTGTTATATAGGGATTGGAATGAGAAGTTCAGCATAAACTATAAGCTGTAGCTGTGTGTATGGAAAGTTTCCTAACTTCATTCATATTCTAAATGAATGCTAGTTTCTTAAACTTCTCAGATGTTAAACTTGAGAGGTTTTGTCTATGTACAAATGTGTAATATTTTTACAAGGTGGTAGAATGTATGAGGCCTTGTGCCACAATTTTAACACTTCGGTGTTTCTATGAGATGAACTATTCTTTGATTGAACTGTTCTATATAAGAATGTTCTGGTTATACATGAACCGTTATTGTTAAGTCTGTGCTAATGATTCTAGCCAGACATGATGTGTATGGAAAAAGATAGAAGAATGAAAGTATTTCAAAGTGAATGTGACTAATATTTTAAAATGATAGGAATCAGGATTATTCCTATTATTCAAGCTGCTTCATAACCTTTGTTCGGTTATTGAAGTCTTAAAAGAATGTTTAAATTCTTGAAGTTGTTTATTCATCTGCTATAACTTGCTGAACAATTGAATGCTCACACTTTCTTTAAATAAAAATATTTTCAGCGAACAATGTTAGAAAGAACTTAAGGATCTCGTAAAGATCAAGCTGATCGGTATCCAGACGAAGTGCCATTCAATATATGAATGCGGGTGAAGATCAAGCCAAGACTTGTAATGTAGAATAGGTTAATTGAACTATAGATTAGTTAAATGAACTGTTATGTATCCTTAGTGGCAGATAAAAGTCACTCTTGTAAGATGTAAAGAATAATGTAATTATCATTATTTGTAATGAACGAGGTTATAAGGTATTAAAACCTGAGATTTGAGAATGTATGTGGTTATATTTAGCTATATAATGATGTATGTTTGGAAAGAAGTGGGATCGTGACGTACGAAATTTGGGTGTGAAAAAAGACCGGATTTTGGGGCGTTACAAAGTGGTATCAGACAGGTAAAAGTTTTTCTAAAAAAACTTGCTAAAATTGGACGAAATAAAAATAATGAAAAGTAATGTTATGTACTTTTCATTAGTTTAACTACGTTAGGGGAAAACGTGAAGGAAAGCGCTTATCATCAAAAAGTGTTTTTCAGTTTTTCAGAGATCCGAAGAATGCGTAAAAGTTAATCGGTAAAGAAAAGACGAAATATCCAAAAATATTTGGATTATGAGAATTACAGTTTTCGAACCGTCGAACGAATTCCGCAAAACGGAAGCAAAAAGCTTCCAGGAGAAGCTTTATGAATAATAAGTAGGTGTGAATAGTAAGGAAGTGAGAATAGTAAATTTGGGGAAAAATGACTATTTTACCCCTACCCTTGGTTTTCTATAAAAGGAAAGCTTAAATCATTTGTTGGTAATTTTGAAAAATCACCAACACATGAGAGAGAGAGAAGTCGGATGGGAGGAAAAAGGAAGTGGAAAAGCTAGCCGAGAGCAAACTTTGTCCAACAGAAGAAGATTAAAGGAGAAAGTTAATCCAAAACCTTGTCTCATATAAATTTTCTTTAAGTTTTTTATGTTAGAAACATAACTTAATGAGAATAGATGTAAAAGATGTTAAGAATGATTTTCATAAGGTTGAAATCATGAGAAAAAGAAGAAATAAGAATTAGAAGTTTGGTTTATAAATTTCTTAAGGAAATATGTGTTTCGTAATAAATTTGAGCGATCCGAATGAATCATATGAACGATTCAGTGAAATAAGTAAGGAATAGTGTTTTATAACACCGAATTCCAAGAAAAAGTGAAATTGTAATCAAAATATCGATTAAAAATGAAGAACTAATGTATAACGCGAAGAACACGCGAAGAACACGAAGAACATTATTGATGTACAAATTTAAAACCATCGTAGTATAATTTGTTGTTGATGGATAAGTTTAAAACCATCGCGTATAAGTTAGTTGCTTATTGCTTGATTAGGAATGATAGAAACGTTCATAAATAATGGATTAAAACTTAGCTATAACGAAGTTATGATGAAAATTTTGTAAAAGACGAACAAGAAGTAGAAAGTATGTAAATGAACCCGAACATGTAGGGTTTCATAAGAATATAATATAACATAGAAAACGTGAGTCGTGGACTCAAGAACGAACAAGTTCCGAGTTCGGATGACCAAATTACGGACAAATGAACGAAGAGCGTTAACAACGGAAAATGATCGAATGAGGGAATTTAAGCCAATCGAATGGCATGTTAATGGATTCAAAATAAATTTCTACCTGAAGGAAGTTGAAGTACGTAATATAAGGAAGAGTATGGCTTTGGAACGACCTCGTTCTGAGTTATAACGAAGAAGTTATGAGATTGTAAAGTAAGCGTCTCAAAGTAGTACAAGACTTAAAAAAAATTTCCAAGTTCTAGGCCTAGTTCCGCAGCGCCTGTGAGCCTTGGAAGGTGGCGCTGCAGTGCCAACCCGGGCAGCTAGTTACTGCTAAGTGGCACTGCAGCTCGAGAAAGAAGAAGGAAGGTGGCACCGCAACGCCGGTGCATGGAAAGGCCCAGAGAAGAGCTTTAAACTGCTCAACTCTTAGGAAAGGTGTAAGGGAAGATAAAGAACATATAGTTCACATAATGTAACACTTAATCAAGTGATTTAAACCTTTAGTAAAGGTTGAACAGGTAGATGAAACAGGATAAAAAGATAAAGAATATAAACGTAAATTACGGAACCAATATTCGGGGATCATAGTCGCGGTAAAACGAACGTATGGGATTGATATGATTATGAATCCTTAGACGTTGAGTGACAAGGATGATGTATAACATTTCAATGTTATGATGTTATAATGAGATTTTAAGTGTGAAGCGTATAGACTCTATGAACGCAACGCGGTTGCGATGAACTATTGGTCTTAGCATACAATGAATTGTATGGCTTCGACATTAAGAAAGAGTAATGAACGTGGGGTTCATGTAATGGATAACAAAAGTATTAAGTAAGATATAAATTATCAAGAAATCCATAATGAACGGTATTAATGAAAGCCGAATGTTAGTCGAATAGAGAATGTTAGAATAAAATGTAAGCGTTGTACACTTTAACCGACGTGAGGGTTGAGTGTACGCAAATATTAAACGGGAAGAACCTACACCCCGTGTATGGTTTGACCGTAAGATAATGAAGACCAATGATTAAACCTGTGAACGGTGAAGAAACTTAATTATAGACAATGACGTATAACGTAAAGAAGCCGAGTTAATGATTAAATTGGATAAAGTTCTGAGTCAATTGAACTGGATGTTGTAAGATATGAATAAGGTAATGGTTAACGCTATGAATGCGTAGAATTAATATTGAATGATCGTTTTGAGTATTCAGAAGACTGCATGACTTAGACGATAAAGAATGAATCCTGAGGTATGACATTTAGTTGTCAGAAAGCCATAAGGAATAAGAAATTAACTTAACGAACATTATAGTTTAATGATTCGGATAATTTAAGATGAGTTTATTTTGAAGTACAATTGTAACCTTTGATGGTTGACATATGGGAGCTGGGCTAAATAATTCCTTCAGAGAGCGGAGGTATATACGAAACTGGCAACCGATCTAACTCATTGTGATGACAGTGTAGATGAGACGGGAACTTGTTTGTTGGTTGTTTGTGGGAAACCACTCAGAGTACCATATGGACTACTAGCAAAGACACGATATGTGCTGAGTCCTAGGAGAGTTATAAGAAAAAGATAAGAATGTAAATCATCAAAGATGATGATCGTATGAGTTAAGACATCTCCGTATGTCATAAAGCCATAAACCGGTAAAGGAAGTTAGTCGCGTAAACTTATATTGCAAGAACGCAAATCCTAAGAAGTAAAGTTAAGTAAACCAATGTGTAAAGTCAAGTATATGACTAATTAGTGTATGTGCTATTTCCTTATGTGTTATATAGGGATTGGAATGAGCAGTTCATTGTAAACTATAAGCTGTAGCTGTGCGTAAGACAAGTTTCCTAACTTCATTCATATTCTGAATGAATGCTAGTTTCTTAAACTTCTCAGATGTTGAACTTGAGAAGTTTTGTCTATGTGCAAAATGTGCGATATTTGTACAAGGTGGTAGAATGTATGAGTCCTTGTGCCACAATTTTAACACTTCGGTGTTTCTATGAGATGAACTGTTCTGTGATTGAACTGTTCAATATGAGAATGTTTATTTTGTACATGAATCGTTATTGTTAAGTCTGTGCTAATGATTCTAGCCAGACAGGATGTGTATGGAAAAAGATAGAATAATGAAAGTATTTCAAAGTGAATTTGACTAATGTTTTAAAATGATAGGAATCAAGATTATTCCTATTATTCAAGCTGCTTAATAACCTTTGTTCGGTTATTGAAGTCTTAAAAGAATGTTTAAATTCTTGAAGTTATTTATTTAACTGCTATGACTTACTGAACAATTGAATGCTCACACTTGCTTTAAATAAAAATATTTTCAGCGAACAATGTTAGAAAGAACTTAAGGATCTCGTAAAGATCAAACTGATCAGTATCCAGACGAAGTGCCATTCAATATATGAATGAGCGTGATGATCAAGCCAAGACTTGTAATGTAGAATAGTTTAATTGAACTATAGATTAGTATAATGAACTTTTATGTATCCTTGGTGGCGGATAAAAGTTACTCTTGTAAGATGCAAAGAATAATGTAATTATAATTATTTATAATGAACGAGGTTATAAGGTATTAGAACCCGAGATTTAAGAATGTATACGGTTATATTTAGTTATATAATGATGTATGTTTGGAAAGAAGTTGGATCGTGACGTATGAAATCCGGGTGCGAAAATAGACTGAATTTCGGGGTATTACAGATTCCACTAAGGATTTGATAATTTTTGAATCAGTAAGATTCCTTGAAGACAAGCAGTCTTGGAACTCAAGTTCACTAAGAACTCTTCAAGTCCAGCAGACTTGGAACTTCAGTTCACAAAGAACTCTTCAAGGCCAGCAGCCTTGGACCTCAGTTTAGTCCATAGGACAAGAACCCTTCAGGCCCTGGCTTCTTGTTGATGTTGTCGTTGGTGCTGATCTACTAAGATGACTTTAAGCATGTTCATCCTTTGATACTTAGTAGCTTGATGTGATCCTCTTTGGATTCTACATCGAGACTGGATCACTATTGGACAGATTGCTAAGTTGTTCATGAAGCTCATTCTCTTTGAGTACTTAGCAGTTTGTCACTTCTTCTTTGGTGCAACTGATCTTGTGGTTGGTTCTTATCTTTATCTGATCTCATCTTGAACACCTTCAACACTTGAGACTTGCTAATTCTTTGTACTTTTGGTAGACTTAGTCTGGCATTTAGCATCCCCCAAACCTTGGTTGATTGTGCACATATTTGGTTCTGTATTTGTTCTTCTTCAGCTCTTAGTGGTTCATGGTGATTCATAGAATGGCTCTTTGAATGTTCTCTCTGTTCTGCCAATCTTCTGAATGCTATCTTCTTGGCCTTCTAGGCTCTCAGCTTAGCTGACATCCTTAGCGGAATTCTCATTGTTGTTGAGTGAAGCCTTTTTTCTGTTAAAGAACTTCTCTTATCTTGTTTCACATCTACTTTCGCAGTCTCATTGCCACTGAGACGTATTCTATTTTTAGCTATATAGAACTCGTAGAGTCAACAACTCATTGAGAACCAACAACTTCTATATTCAGGCTTTAGCTGTTAAATATCCTTCCATAAGCTTCCCGTTGGAATATAGCCGTCGAAAGCTATTTGAATTAATTCGCAGATCTCGAGTTATTTGGTGCAGACTGCTGATGTGACGTGACAACCCCTTTTTCACTTTTTTGACACTGTAGTCCATTATTTCACCTACCACATCAGAGATGACATTTTAACGCATTAGGCTGGTAGTCACCTTTATTTCTTCTTTCTGATTCTTCGATCTGAACATTAGGAGTTGTCCTTCTGCATCGATGCTTTCAATTAACAATTTTCGAATATTAGTCTTTATATTGAGACGTTTCCAAGGCTTCAATACTTAGATGACCGAACACTACGAATCTGAAGCAGATGACCGAACTCTATGATTCTGAAAGTGTTCCTTGGATTTGCAATGCAGAACCTCTCTTTCTTTAATTGTACAGTGCTTTAACACTTCTGCTTGCCTTGACTTGCATTAGATACTAACAACTTGTTTGAATGCTCTGGCCCTCCTAAAATTAAAGACTCATTTGATTGATCATGCTCAGCTCTCTTTCTCTTTGTTGTAGACACTCAAAATTTTCTGCACGTCTGTTACTAATATTGCAGGAGGGCAGATTCCTCTTTCGGAGATAACCCTGGAAGACGGCTCACATCTATTTTGGATACTACCAGAAGTTCAGTCTTAACCCTTGAACACACACCGGAAGTATCAATTCCAACCTCTGAGATAGCCCCGAGTTTCATCCTTGGAGATAACCCCAAGGAATGCCGTTGCAGTTTCGGTGATAACTCCGAAAATGCTTGTTTCAAATGCATGCAATCTGCTTCAATCTCAGACCTCCCGCTGAGGCACTCATTCCAAAGACTCGGAGCTAACATCGGGAAGACAGGCACACTTAAAGATGACCCTGCAGAATTCAAATACTTGCAGCAGTCTAATCTCAGAGATAACCTTGAGCAACGTCTGCTATCATCCCAAACAGGAGATAACCCTGGTGAGGGGAAAAATCGTCATCTTTCCAGCTCAACCCCCACCACGCCGTCTCAACATTTCATACATACATTTCTACACATCAATGTCCCACAAGAGCCAAAGAGTTCCAATCTCGAGTGACAATTACGCGTGGTAGCACACCAGATAGAATTTGAAGCTTGAAGACCATGGTCCTTTCTTCCTAACTTCGTACAACCTCTAATCCCATGTCATTGCGTAACTCTAGACAAAAACAGTCTGAAGAAGGTCTTGTACACGTCGTTCGGATGCTCGGATTGAAGTTCTGAAAGTTTGAGCAAACATCACAATGCACGAGTGCACTTACTTCGAGACGGCGGGACCCGCGGAGCCCCGGGCACCCTGGGCAGCCACAAGTGCATCTGCAACTACCGTAGGTACACCTGCGGCCACCAGCTCTATAAATATAGAGCCTGGGGTGGCCATTTATAAGAGAAAAAGAGGCGAGGAAGCCCTATCCAATTTGCTCTGTACACACCCCATATTGAGTGCTTTCTCATTTTAAACACCTGTTAGCTCACATATAGCTATATTTTACCTGTGGGAGCTGAGTGTTTATCTATCTAGAGTCATAGAAGCCTGCCTTGGCAGTCCACTGTAAGCCTTCTCACACTTTATAAAGCCTTTCTCTTCATCTTTGCACACACTATTCTTCACATTGAGAGTCGTGTTGTGTGTATGCCCGGACTTCGGTCCGTGGTTTTCATTTATGTCTGTATATATATACTTATATATGTATATAATTTTATATATGGACTAACATTATCGAGTTATGCCTCGATTGATCCTAGACTTATGTCTAGAGCATTTACTTACTTTTATATATATATATATATACTTATATATATGAATTGTTGTCGGATTATATCCGATGAGCCTGAATTTTATATCCGGAGCATTTACTGCTTATATATATATACACACTTATATATATGAACTGTTGTCAAACTCTGTCCGATGAGCCTAGATTTTATATCCCATGCGTTTACTGCTTTTATATATATATAGCGACAAATCGCTGAAATGATAAACCGAGTCGAGATTGAGAAACATCTTGTGCGTTTACCACTTATATATATATATATATATTTACATTTCTGTCAGGCGTGGAGTTTACTTCGTGGCATTTTACTGTTTTATTTACATTCCGTCCCGCCTGGAGTTTACTTTGTGTCGGTTGATCGTTTTTACTGCTTTCTTTACATTTAGTCCCGCCTGGAGTTTATTTTGTGGCGGTTGATTGCATTTACTGCTTTATTTACATTTCTGATCCCCCATGGAAGTGCTTCGTGGTGGTTGATCATGTCTATATATATATTTACCGCTTTTATATATTTATATTTCCGATCCCCCATGAAGGTGCTTTGTGGTGGTTGATCATGTCTGTATATATATATTTACAGCTTTTATATATATAACTACTTACTGCTTTTTCATATAAACTACAACATCTTATGAGCCTTGGAATCATGTGATCACAGATTCAGTCCACTGAATCTAGATTTAGTTCCAATGATGGACTTTTTCAGCTGTAAGCAGCTTGTAAATTATTCACGGTGTTTGAATTTCCTTAGATGGCTGTCATGCCCATGAGGAGTTCGACACTACTATATATTATTTTCTGTAAGATGCTTTGTATCTTGAAAATAAAAGCAAACAAGCCAAACATTTAATAATAAAATAGAAGTATTAAAGGCCTCAATTATTATTGAGCATAGGGTTTGAAAAAACCTCTTTTACAAAACCTCACTGCTATATCTTGTTTAAAACTGAATTTTTGTATAAATTCAAACCCTGTGTATATAGGTTTGAACGAGGCATAACACTACTTCCAAATAAATTACACATTGATCCACACAGACATACACACACATTCATATAACAGTTTCTTAAAAAGTGGCGGTCACCGTGGCAACACGGATGTCGGGGGGTGCCTAACACCTTCCCTCCGCATAATCAAACCCCGAACCTAAATGAATCTCAATTTCACAGACCCGTTTAGCAGTGTCACATTACTGGGTCAATGTGCAAACCTTTTCTCGGTTGCGTTGGTGTAACCAGTTAAAAACACCAACTGGCGATTCTTACAGTTAAATCATCGACATGATACATGTCGGACCTTTTTCACTTTTTTTTTCAAACAAATCTCACATAACATGAGAACACCAAAGAACAAGAACAGAAAAGGGACAAATAAAAATCCCGACGTCAACAGGTGGCGACTTTGCTGGGGACACCAGTAAGAGGGTTTAAGCCGCTACTACACGCTTTTCAAAACTGTTATATGCTTGTGTGTGAATGTTGCATTTATATTTATGATGAATGTGTACGAATGCATTTTAATTACTGCACTGTAATATATCTATCTATGATATTAGTGTTTCGCACATGTCATCATTTTCATAAACGGTGAGACACGTTGTATGTGAATGTATGTTGTGTGGTTCCTCCACCAGGAGGCTATCCTGTCGGTGTTTGATTACTGGACTCGTAGGGAGACTAATTCCAATGAGGCTCAGGAAAGGCACCACCCAGATTCGCTCTAGTTGAAAGACCAGATTAACTTCCCATCAAGTAGATTGCGATGATCTGGGGACCTTCATGCCAAAAAGCCGCGAGAGTAAACTTAAGACAGGTCAGCCTCTGATAAACCAAACGCGGAGGAAATTCTCTTCTTTCTTTCCATTTTCTATTACTTGTAAAAACATTTACTTGTAATTTTATTCCATGTTCATCTTTATGTAATGGAAAATATGAAGAATATTTGCACATACATGACATGATATCAACTGACACCCATATTTTTGCAGGATAATATCCTAAAAAGGACACATTATGTTAGCATATAAACATTTACATTCCCTGAAACTAAACTACATAAGTTTTTTATAGGGAAACAATTGGGCCTGTTACCTGCTCAAAATCCAAAAAGGCCACTGTTGGGTAAAATCTAATTACACACAACACGCAAGTATACGTGGTCAACAAGTAATAAAGTGATGAATATAGTATCGTTCCCACAGAGACTTATTAGCAAAAATCTTAACTTCTTAATTATCAATTTCCTATTAATCCAAATTTTATTAAACTATCCAATTCAATGATTAAAAATAATTATTCTAAATTAAAAAGTAATTAGACTATCACAAAATAATCATAAATATCAAAATCTGGAATTTCAAACAATTAATGGAAAATTAGACTTATGATTTCACCCTAAGCTTCACTCTGATTTTAACACCTTTATTCCAATTCAATTCACTATCCCAGTTTATTAATCAAGAACACAAACATAGTATTAACCACCTCTCGATGCACTAATCCCGTATTAATGTCAATCCACAATTAAGATAGAAATCCATTAAACACCTTAAGCAACTAATTCACTATATCTCTATGTGAATTACAATTGAAGAAGGTTGAAGAATAAGTTCTCTATCCGATTACATGCGGTGTCAAGCATATCTCTACCTCAACACTCATCAAGTTTAAGCTATTAACAAAATCCTGAACACATGCTATATCAACTAAGTCTAGATTTGAATATCCTCTCTCGATTCCATCCAACTCCACAAAGAATTATTGATCAGGCAATTAATAGATTCAAGCACAAATCAATATAGATAAACTGGAAGATAGCTTATTAAATTGGAAATCAAAGTTTACAAAACCATAGATTCACTCAAAGATCCATCATAAGCCTAAAAAGTGAATTAGTTCATAATAAACGAAATAAACACTGAATAAATCATGGAAATCATCTTTTCAATTACAAATAATAAACTAAGATGAAGAATATTGAAATACACCCTTCACGTAGCCTAGAACCACAATCGTCTCGAAAATCACCTTGAAATACTCCTCCAATGCTTGCTAGAAAAACTGAGATTAATCTTCGTAATTTGCTTTGTGTATATCCCAATCTCAACGTTTGATGTCCATTTATATACTACCACATGTATTTTGATTATAATTCCAGGCATATATGAGTCCCAAGTCATCACCATCACTAAAACTCCACACTTGTAGCACTAGAAACCAACAAGGAGTCTTCAATTTTCGAGTACCCAGCCCCAGCTGGACATTTAGCTTTGTACAAGCCAGCCTCGGCTGGATACCCTTCTGCTATTGCTGCCCAGACACCCAGCCCCGGCCGGATAATAAAGCATAAAAATCCCAGCCCCGGTTGGGCACCAAGCTGTCAACCAATTTTGCTGCTAGAACCTCCTATGCTAAAACTACCATAACTTTCAAACCGAGAGGAATTATGCGGCCCGCGACCTATCAAATCGAAGCTATCGACGAGATCTATAACTTTCATCCTTTGAGCTTTCAGAAATAACAAATGGATGACTGTTGAAATTGCATCGGAGCAGCTGCTACTTTGTAACAACAACCGAAACAACTCTTAACTTTGTCTTTGTTGCTAGAAAGCCATACTCCCGCATCCGAGCTTCCAATTAAAATGATGTAAGACGTTCCGGGATACCAATAAAGAGTTCCTTAACATAATCCAAGTTCCACTCCACAAACAAGAAATGCACATAAAATGAACATGAAAACCCGAACTTTATTCCTGAATTGCTTTTCTTTGCAAATTTTATACCAATAGTCGCTCACGCCGCTTCCAAGCGTATAATCTACAAAATGGAAACAAAATGCATAAAAAGTAAATAAGAAACACGAGATTAAGCAAATATTTCAAGTAATAGATGCCGGATAAGTAGGTACAAAACCGACTTATCAGCCACGAGCCTACAACCAATCATATCTTCTTCTGACCAGTCTAATCCCGTTTCTCGAGAAGAATTTGACGAATTAAGTAAACAAATTACAGATTTGGTTATTCTGCTTAAAGAATTGCATCATTCTATTTAGGGATCAAAAATGCTTACACATACAGAATCATCTACACAAGGAGGAACACAAGGTTTGGATAAAACAAATCTAGAACCTCAGTTGGATACGACCAACACAGACCCTGAAAACACCCATCTTAAAGGAGATCCAGACACATGGAAGTCCTTTAAATGGAAGAAACTATCCGTTCTCTCAAAGGGATTAGAACACATGGAAGTGTTTCGTATGCTGACATTTGCATATTCCCTGGTGTTCATTATCCAGAGAAATTCAAAACTCTTGACTTTGAAAAGTATGACGAATTAGGGGATCCTTACACACATTTGAAGGTGTTCATTGGAGAACTTGGATCTTATGCGGAAAATAAAAAAGCTCAGAATGCAGCTGTTTTAGAATAGTCTAACTGGAGAAGCCCGTTCATGGTATACCAAATTAGACAACTCAAAGATCTACAGCTGGGAAGAACTAGCTCATGCCTTCCTCACTCAGTACAGTTTTTAATCTCAGATGGCTCCTAACCTGTACTAGATTACCAAGGTCAAGAAACAGTCTAATGAACCTTTCAGTGAGTACGCTCAAAGGTGGAGGTGCCTTGCTGCTCAAGTTATTCCTTTTATAACAGAGTCAGAAATGGTCACGACATTAATAGACATATAAGAATCTCCTTTATATGTAAGAGTTTTAGCTGGTATTGGCAAACCATTTTTTGAAATTATCAAACACAGAGAGATGGCTGAGATGGGATTGAAGTCAGGAAAGATTCAAGACCTAGCCGCTCTTAAAGTAGTTGCTGAGCACATCCAGTCCGGAACATATGGAAACAACCCCCGGAGGGTCCATAAAAAGAAAGAGGAGGATGTTTCCTTGATACTACAAGGTCAAAAAGGCAGTTAGAACATGCTTATACAGAGGAGAAACTACTCCCCTTTCCAAGCACAATCTTCAAACCCTCCATTGCCTAAAGGTGGATAAGCAAAGCACCCTTAAACGTTCACACCCTTAGGGGACTCACTCAAGAATATTCTTGCTCTTCTGACTACTCAGAGGAAAATCACGCATCTTCTTCCACTAGCCAACACTAATGGGAGGGGTTTCAATGCTACTCGAAAGTTTGCTTATCATGCCGGAGCACCTGGACATGATACTCAAGATTGTTGGGCCTTAAAACACAAGATCAAAGATTTAATAGACAACGGTGAGATCGTGGTTACCAAACTAGATCAACCTCATATGCAAGACAACCCTCTTCCTCAACACAAAGAAGAAACGGTCAACATGATTAGTTGGAGCAGTGGACAAAGTTCCAATTTTAATGGTGAATCATCCCAAACCATCAAAGACGGTGTTGACAGATGGGATTATGCAAAGTTCCAATTTGCTATAGAATGAAAGATGAAAGCTCTTTGTAAGCAAGTTGAACAATTGGTAGAACTGGTGATCCATCAACATCAAGTCACACGCCAATTAGTCAGCCAAGAGCATGCCTGTCTCCTTCCTTTTGTTATGAATGCTCCATCATCACCTTCTAAAAGAGAAGCACTGGAGGACAAGGTTGAGAAGAGAGCAAGTGCTAAAGCCCATCGGGATTTTGCCAATAAAAGGGAATTTACATACCTGGGCCAACCTATGGAGAAGATATTTTAGATGCTAATCAACGAAGGAAGAGTCACCTCACTTCTACCTCCAATTAATCCTCGTTTAAGACGGTTCAACTGTGATGGAGTATGTCAATATCATTCACATTCTCGCGGTCATAGTACAGAAGAATGCTGGGCACTCCGCCACCTTATTCAGAATCTAATTAACAGCAGTGTCCTGCAATTGGCAGACGATGACACTGTGATACTCGAGAGTGGGAATACCTGTCCTACCAAATGGAAGGGGCTAGTAGCAGTTATATCCGCTGAGGCTGATGAGACTGTCAAACCATTTCCCATACAAGTAATTCAACTCAAAGGAGCTGACAATCCTTTGAAAGTGGTTGCACCAGAGCCAATTTCTTTACCCTTCAGACCATAATATCCTATTGTCAGCCTACACAAAGTCCCATGGAATTATGGAGAAGCTGAATGATCCACGTCTTATACTACTACTACTACAGTGTCGAAGGAAAATCCACTGTATCTTCCTCAGAGGGTGATGAAGCCCGCCATAAAAGGAAAGAGGAAGATTCCCATGGAGAAAATTGAGAAATTCCTCTACACTATGGGCCATAATGAAGCCAAGGTGGTTCTAAGCTTAAGAGAAGGTCCACATTAGATTTCAATACTAGACTTGGTTTTCTCTTCTGAGGATCATAAGAAGATCTTATTGAAGGTTTTGGAAGAAGCCTACTTACCAAAATCAGTGGATGTGGAAAAAATTTCAACATCTGGTTGATCACATTTTTAACAACAATGTGATATCCTTCAATGATGACGAAATACCGCCGAAAGGGACCTGTCATTGCAAGCCATTGTACATCGCAATTTTGTCTTCCAGGTATATGTTAGATGGAGTTTTGATAAATAAATGTTCGTCTCTAAATATCTATCCTTATGCCACCTTAGTGAAGATGAATGTCAATCATAAACGGATCTGAAGTAGCCATACGGTTATCAAAACTTTTGATGGATCCTGACGAAATTCTGTATGAAAGATTGAGCTATCAATTGAGATTGGTCCTAATACATTCAATGTATCCTTTCACGTCCTCAAGATAGATTCTGGATACAACCTGCTATTGGGGAGACCATGGATCCACATGGCTAGAGCCGTCCCTTCTACACTGCATCAACAACTGAAATATGTTATCAACAATAGTTTAGTCACTGTCAACACTGAGGCGGAATGTCCTGAACAAGGAGACCTACCACTCATCAGCTTCAATTTAGAAGTTGAGCCGGCCAGTTTTCATACTTTGGAAATGAATAACACACAATATAATCCTATTAGAACACCACTTCCTGTACCCAAGATTTCTGCCAAAGTGATGGCAGTTACCCAAAAAATGATGTCATTGGGTCATCAGCCTGGACAAGGGCTTCGTAAAAATCAGCAGGGTATTTAGCACCCAATTCAAATGTCCAATCAAACTGGGACAGCTGAACTAGGTTATTCTGCCAGTTCTAGTCATAGGAATCCTCATAAGCATAAACAGATTCCTCAAGCTTCTGCCACACAGTGATTTTCTCTATCCGCACCTCATGAGCTGATACAGTCTCTGGTAAAGGTGTCAGCCCATGTTATGGCTATACTGTTTCCCAAACCATTACCATTCAAAGCAAAAGAGGTCCTGATTCCTGATCCCGAAGTGGAAGAAAGGGAATAGAAACGTAAACATGACATCGCCCTGATGATGTCAGGCATACACATCATTGTCCATGATGAACATACAAACAAATACACCAAGACGATGATTGCCCAGATGTTATGGTTATCATTCGGGAAAAAGAGGACTATGACACCCCCTCCATCACTGCAGTCCATCAGGACTTACCCTCGACAATTGGAGTAGCACTCCATGCATTGGTTGACGAGGGTAAAATGAGCAGAAATCCCTCTGCCCTGTAGATAACTTTAATTGCTTACTTTTCTGTATAGTATTAGCAGTTATTTTATCAGTACATGCTTACACTTTTGTATGATTAAACAGTTTCATATATTAAGTGAAAGCATATTTTGTTTCAGGACTCTGAATTTAGATGTTCCTGTACTTGCTGATGTGGTGCCTTTTCTCCACAAGGATTGTAACTTTGATGAAAAGTTGGACTCAGACTTGGTGGAAATCTAAGAAGACATTGAGATACCTCAGGAGGTTAAGGAATGGGTCGAAGACAAACATAAACCTAATCTTAATCAAACCATTCCTTTCAATCTTGGAACCTTAGAAAGCCCTAAGCTAATCCACATTGGTTCAGACTTAACCCCAAACCAACGAAATGACATGGTTGCGCTACTAACCCAATTCCAGGATGTGTTTGCATGATCTTATAAAGACATGGTGGGCTTGTCTACTAACATTATCCTTCATCGCCTTCCCATTAAGGAGGGATTTAAGCATGTCAGGCAGAAGCTCAGGCGATTGAAACCTGAGTGGAGTTTAAAGGTGATAGAAGAAATTGTGAAATAATTTCAAGCTGACATTATCATGGTGTCCACATATCTGGAATGAATATCCAACATTGTTCTCGTGCTTAAACCAGGAGGAAAGGTGCGAGTTTGTGTGGATTACCAAGATCTGAACAAAGCTTGCCTTAAAGATAGCTTTCCCGTGCCGTTATCCATATTCTTATTGACAATACTGCTCAATACAACATGTACTTCTTTGCTAATTGCTTTGCGGGGGTATCATCAAATTATGGTCGCTGAGGAGGATTGTGAGAAAACTGCTTTCATCACGCCTTGGGGAACCTTCTGCTACAGACGGTTGTCATTTGGCCTCATCAATGCCGGGGCAACCTATCAGCGAGCTATGATGGCTCTTTTCTACGACTTAATACATAAAGGAAATAAAGGTCTATGTGGATGACATCATTGTCAAGCCCCGAAGGGATGAAGAGCACTTAGACCATCTCAAAAAGCTTTTCAACAGGTTGCGTAAATTATAACTTGAAGTTGAGTCCAGCCAAGTGCGCCTTTAGCGTTAAATCAGGCAAGTTGCTAGGTTTCCTTGTCAGCCACAAAGGGATTAAGCTGGATCCCACCAAAATCCAGGCCATCAAGGAAATATCCATTTCTCAAACAGAGAAGGAAATACGAGAATTTTTGGGAAGAATCAACTTCATTAGTAGGTTTATTTCTCAACTCACAACAACCTGTGAGCCCATTTTCAAGTTATTAAGGAAGAACTCCTCCATGAAATGGAACGATGAGTGTCAGAAAGCCTTCCTTATAATCAAAGAGCAGCTAGTTAACGCTCCTATTTTGGTACCTCCCAAGGATGATGTTCCTCTGTTCATGTACCTATCAATTAATGACAATGCTATGGGCTGCATACTGGGGCAAAAAGACGATAGAGGCCAAGAACGAGCTATTTATTACCTAAGTAAAAGATTCAGCAACAGTGAACACAAGTATACTCTGATTGAGAAGACTTGTTGTGCTTTAGCATGGGCTTCCATGAGGTTACAACATTGCCTCCATGGTCACACAACCCATCTCATATCCCGCGTGGATCCTCTCAAGTATTTGTTCAGTAAGCCCATACTAAATTGTCGTCTATCCAGATGGCAGTTGATCCTACAGCAGTTTGACATCGTCTATGTGACGCAAAAATCTGTCAAAGGTCAAGGAATTGCGGATCAACTGGCTTCCGCACCTGCAGAGGATTACAAACCCTTGGAAACATATTTCTCCGATGAAGGGGTAATGGAAGTTCAGCAACACCATCAACATGATGCATACCGTACGTGGAAAATATATTTCGATGGAGCTGTTAACACAGAAGGTTATGGAGCTGGAGCAGTTCTAGTATTCGGTATGGGGGAGCAGTATCCCGTCGCCGTCAAATTGTAGTTTGTCAGCACCAACAACACAGCTGAGTATGAAGGCTGTATCATGGGGCTAAAACTTGCTCGTTTAATGGGCATCATGCGATTAACTGTCTTTGTGGATTCAGAGTTGGTAATCAAACAATCCACATGAATCTATCAAACCAAAGAATTACATTTGCTGCCTTACCATCAACAAGTTTTACAGATGGCTTTAGAGTTTGAAGAAATCTCCTTTCTGCACATTCCTCGTAATAAGAATGATTTTGCGGATGCACTAGCAACATTAGCCTCCTTGATTCACATACCTGACAAGGAAAATATGCCAAACATCACATTTGCCCTACAAAAGGCCCTAGCTTATAGGAACTATGTTGGAGAAGTATCGAATGAGCTACCTCCCATCCACAACCCTTGGTATCAGTACATCAAGGAGTATCTGCAAGATGGATCTACACTCGCTGATGCGAGCCTGACTGAAAAGAGGCGGATCCATCGACTTGCTATGAAATTCTTTTTGAGCAGAGATGCACTCTACAAAAGAGATGCATGATTAGGTCTCCTCAGATGTCTGGAAAAAGACTAAGCTCGGCTCATGGATTAGATCCATGGTGGAGTATGTGGCCCACACATGAGCGGACCCCTACTTGTTAAAAAAATCCTCAGAACATGGTATTATTGGCTTACGCTCAAAGCTGACTGTGATGATCACGTCAAAGAGGTGCTGTCGATGTTGGGATTTTTAGTTGTCCCTTTTTGTTACTTGTTCTTTGGTGTTCTCATGTTAATGTGAAATTTGTTTAAAAAAACAAGTGAAAGAGGTCCGACATGTGTAATGTCGACGATTTGACTTTAAGAGTTGCCATTTGGTGTTTTTAACTGGTTGCACCAATGCATCCGATAAAGGTTTGCACATTGACTAAGTGATATGACACTGCTAAACGGGTTTGTGAAACCGAGATTCATTTGGGTTTGGGGGCTTGATTATGCGAAGGGAAGGTGTTAGGCACCCCTGACATCTGTGTTGCCACGGTGATCGCCATTTTTTAAGAAACTGTTATATAAATGTGTGTGTGTGCGCGTGTGTGGATCAATGCGCAATTATTTGAAAGTAGTGCGAGGCCTCATTCGTACCTATATACAAAGGGTTTGAATTTATAGAAAAATTCAGTTTTAAGCAAGATATAGCAATGAAGTTTTGTAAAAGAGGTTTTTCAAACCCTGTGCTCAATAGGAATTGAGACCTTTTCATACTTCCATTTTATTAGTAAATGTTTAGCTTGTTTGCTTTTATTTTTGAGATGCGAGGCATCTTTGAGAAAATAATATACAGCAGTGCCGAACTCCTCATGGGCATGACAACCATCCAAGGAAATTTAGACACCGTAAATAATGTACAAGCTGCTTACAGCTGAAAATGTCCATCACGGGAACCGAATCTAGATTCAGTAGTCTGAATCTGTGATCACATGATTCCTAGGCTCACATGATACCACAATTTATATAAAAAGCAGTAAGCAGTTATATATATAAAAGCTATATATATATATATATATATATATATATATATATATATATATATATATATATATATATATATATACAGACATGATCAACCACCACGAAGTAACTCCATGGGAGATCAGAAATGTAAATGTATAAAAGCGATATATATATATACAGCGATATATATATATATATAATATATATATATATATATATATATATATATATATATAATATTATATTTTATTTAAAAGATTTTGTTTTATTAGAATAATTTATTAAATCAATATGGACCGTCTGATTAAAAGTAATCAATCTGGACCGTTCATGAATTAGTTACTATTCAGTCCATTCTTCTATTATAAATAGAAGCTCATTCCTTCATTATTTCTTACGAATTCACTGAAACTCTAGAGAGAGAAACTATAGAGAGAAAGAAGAAAAATGTTCTGCTACTTCGCTACTCCTATATCCAGTACCCTTCTTTCTAAGGTAAGGGGTATTATTTCTTTCTTTTTCATTAAGAGAACTTCTGTTATTCCGTTCTTTATTATTCTGTTGGAATAACCTGTATACGCGGTCTACACTATACTTGGTGAAATTCTTCTGTTATTCCATTCTTTATTATTATGTTGGAATAACCTGTCTATGCGAAGTACCGCATACATGGTGACATTCTTCTGTTATTTCCATTCTTTATTATTCTGTTGGAACATTCTGTCTGTGCGTTACGCATGACCTGGTTCCGTTATTTATTATTTTGTTAGAACATCCCGTCGGTGCGAATTTTACCTGACCTGGTTCCGTTATTTATTATTCTGTTGGAATATCCTGTCTGTGCGTTTATGCATGACCTGGTTCCATTATTTATTATTATGTTGGAATAACC
Organism: Panax japonicus; assembly: GCA_020205505.1. Taxonomy (NCBI): domain Eukaryota; kingdom Viridiplantae; phylum Streptophyta; class Magnoliopsida; order Apiales; family Araliaceae; genus Panax; species Panax japonicus. The sequence goes on from CM035092.1 coordinate 34,495,538, forward strand.
TATTTGTGCGGTCTATTGCATGCCTGGTGATTTCTTTTGTTATTCCATTCTTTATTATACTCAGTTGGTTAAAGTTTTGACTTCTATACTCCATGAAATTAGTGGAATGTCCTTGATATTTGCGCTTCATCCAGTATCTTTTCATGAAAATATTCTTCTGAGCATTCTTGAATTTTACTCTACAAAGAAGTATCATATTGACAATTTGAACGTTATTAGTTCCTAGATAAATTAATTCTTGAACTTGTTTTATTGAATTCTTATATCATTGTTATCATCCTCATGTTTATATTATGTTGAAAGTCATCTGTGGCCTGTAGTGCATAGATGGAGTTGGTATGATTATGACCAGGGATTAATCGGTATAATCATGACCGTAATGTTACAAATGATGTGGTAAAAGTCCTCATTGGCCTGTAGTGCATTGATGGACAGTTGTTGGCATGATCATGACCATTGATGAATACACGAATATCCTTGGCCCGTAGTGCATGGATAATTTGTGGTTGTGATACTAATGAATATCCTTGGCCATAGTGCAGGGATGATGTGGATTATTTATTAAGCTGAGTCCCAACGATAAAAGTATTGAAAAACCTTTTAAATCATAAAAGATAGTAGATTTTATTCTCTACTTGACTCTTTTAATGGATTGCTTGTTCCGCTGCAATTAAACTTGATGTCTATTATATTTTATCAGTTTAACATTGTTGAATACTATTGATAATTTATTCTGCATTATTTTAGTCATAATATTTCTTACTGGGCTTGTTGAGCTCACCCTTTCTTTCACTGTTCTCCTCAGGAAATGAGAACATAGCCGGGATTAGTCGGGGAACGAAGTGATGGTCCAGATGATAATATTAGTAGTCCTCACTATTCTGTTAAATAGTGTGACAATAAATGTAATGAGGACTTATTCTGAGAGTGGATATTGTCTAGAAGACAGTATTTGTAGTAAAACTCACAGCTCTCTTATTGTATATTAAAGATTGTATTTGTATTCTGTACCATGTATTTGGCGACTCAGAATAAGTGATATATACCTATTTTGGGGGCGTCACAGTTGGTATCAAAGCTTAGGGATATGATCCTTGGCTAAGATGTGAGACAAGAACTAGGAGGGGAGAGACGTGGAATTCCTTCACTAGTATGACCTACCTAAGTTTATTTGGTATTTAATTGGTCGGTCAGAGTATAGGGATAATATGTGATATGTTAATTAACCCTTGTTTTGTGGCAGTATTTGAAAATGACATCCGAGAATGTTGAGAACATCAATGGAGCACAAGAGACCGTTGAGTCTCCACAGATCAATAATCAGGATAATGTGCATGAGGAAGGCGACAATCCTCAGGAAAACAACAACACTGACCAGATGATGAACGATGGAATGTTCAGAGGCTTTATGCAATTCATGTAACATCAGGCAAGAGCGGCTCCTTTACAAAATACAGGTGGAAACACTGACAACTCTCGGACGGTCACCGCTAAGCAGTTCAAGGAACTGGGACCACTGGAGTTTTTTGGAGAGCCAAAACCACTTAAGGTGGAGACGTGGATAATGCAGATCTGCAAGATATTTGATGTCCTGGGATGCTTCGAGGAGAAAAAGGTTCCCTTTGCCACCTTCATGTTGCGTGCAAAGGAAGATTACAGGTGGGAATCTATAAAACGTACTCTACAGGCCAAAGATATTCATTAGTTGGTCATGTTCATCTAAACATCTGTTCATCTTTGCACTACGGGCCAAAGATATTAATCAGTCGGTCATGTTCATCTCAACACCTGTTCATCTTTGCACTACGAGCCAAAGATATTCATCAAGAAATCATTCATCTTTACACTACAAGCCAAAGATATTCAGTAATTTCATCATTTAGGACTGAGGATGATGAAAAATATTTTAAAGAAAACGAATCCAGTGAAACAGAAGAACAAGTATTAAGGATTCGTACTTTAAATAATCCAAATTCAAAAATACTTCATAAATAACCAGATTGGAGTAAAATTCAAGAATGAAGATCAAAACATAGATCCAATCAAAGATAGGAATCATAACAGACAATCTTGGACACAAAAAAGAAAAATTTAATTTTTCTGTGAATAATGTCGTATTTGTGAATAGTGCCGTATACGTGAATAGTGCCGTATACGTGAATAGTAACTCCGACCTCAAAAGATAGAAGTTTCACAAAAAAAACATACTCACGCTTCATGAATTATACTCGTGAATAGTAACTCGTAAATAGTAACTCGTGAATAGTAACTCATGAATAGTAACCCCGACATGAAAAAATTCTAAATTTGATAAAAATTTCCAACCAATATTTCGGCATAATGATATTGAAGAAATAATATCATTTTCGAATAAAATAACATCCCTTACCTCGAAAGACAGTACTTCTAGTTGAAACACCGGATATAGGCTATGACTTGAACTTGCACCGTATAGCAATACTCAAAGTATACTCAAAATACTCACAAGAATACGCTCGATAATATAGAGAGAGAAAACTTCAGTTTCTGGTGTGGTTTTCAATTCTAACCTAAGCACCCTATTTATAGGAAAATGCTTAGAACACCAAAGTAGAAAATTTAATAAAATATAAATATATATATCAAAATTCCTACGCCACTCTTGAAATCTGATTTCAGCTCAATAAATACATGCCACCTTGTAGAAAAAGTAAGAAAAAACGTTTTTCTAATTTAAAATAATTTAAACTTCCAAAAATCAATTATTTCGGAACTTCGGAACTTCAATAATTCATAACAAATAGCCCTTTTATCAAAAAATTCGAATCTCACGTCTTCTTATAGGAAATTCAATTCTCTAAAACTTTGCAGAAGAAAGTTTTTCCAAATTCCAAACAGAAATTGATTGAAATCCACAAACGGGTAATTTTACAGGCTATAATCAAATTTCAGTCAAGAAATGGGGTCCACCAACACATAAAACATTCTTTAAATATTTTTGGTAACAAAAATACCCCTCCTCCACATATACTCATATATCCCACATTCATCGTAAAAATATCATCATTATTATATTATTAAAATATAATAATATATTTAAATGAATTATTTTATCAGAAAAAGTTAAAATATTAATTTTCAACAATTGTCACATTAAAAATTTTCTCCATCTATATCCACATAAATTCAATATTTTCCTCATCATATAAATCAATAATTAATTATTCACAAATAATATTACAGAATCACAGTACTGGCAACCAGGCCGTTCCCATGAAAGAGGGGACTTTCCCATAAGAATTTCTCCTTACTAGCGCGCAATTAGGTGACCAAACCTCTCTTTAGACAGAACTTTATAGACATTGCCAATAATGTTATCTAATAATATTATTCAGATAATATGAATTATTGCTTCGATAATGAAAAATACTGTGTAATGACAATTATTGAAACAACAGCAGTATAAAATATCAACGCATCAATTATTAAATCAATAAAATAAAATACTGAACAGTAATTACTGTAACCATTATTGAGTAGTGACTTCTTACGTAAGAATCAATAATTGGTTCAATACCGTGTGCTACTGTGTTTTAACCACCGAGTATTTTAACAGTATTAAAGGTAACAACTACGCCGTTATTTTTAAACAACTTATATTTGTCATTTTCTTCATCCAATTACTTTTCGTTATGGGGCCCACACATGGCTGCGTCGTCGTACAAATATATCCTGACAGTACGAATATTCCATGACAAAACGAATATTCCCTGACAACAATGAATATTTTATAACCACTTGCTTATTTTGAAATATTTGCCTATTTTACCCATAACTATCCACATTAATCAAATCAACCCTTACTATTTCAAAATAATAAATAGAGAAAATTAAATTTCATTAATAATAAGTTGGGGTCTTACAACCTCCCCTCCTTATGAAATTTCGTCCTCGAAATTGACGTACGTACCTGGTGTTTCGAAAAGATAAGAATACCTCGCTTTCATTTCCGTTTCCAACTCCCAGGTTATTTTCTCAATAGCATGGTTTCTCCACAAAACTTTAACTTGTGGTATAACCTCGGTACATAGGACATGTTCTTTCCTATCCAAGATCTTGATAGGTACCTCCTCCTACATTAAGTCTTCGGCTATCTCATCCGGTTCTAACTTAATGATGTGGTTCAGATCGTCTACATATTTACGTAACATCGATACGTGAAAAACGTTATGAACACGCGTCATACTTGGCGGTAAAATGAGTCTATAGGCCACAGTTCCTATTCGATCGAGAATTTCAAATGGATTAATAAATTGAAGGTTTGAGCTTTCCTCACCTCACCGATTCTTATTTTTTAATAACAACTTCTTGCACCTCCTTCTTCAAATTCATCAGCTCCTGTGTGTAGCTTGAACATCTTTAACTTTATCAATTAAAGTCGATTATACTCGTATATCATCATGTGGGTACCTAGAGTTTTCATCTTCATCTCTATTATTTGTAAATTATATGAAATGAGTCTTTGACAATATCGTACTCGTACTTGTATACGATCTTCTACTCAACACGTCAGCTACCACGTTCGCTTTTCCAGGATGGCATGGTCAGAACATGTGCTGAAATGAGTCTCCACTTGAGTTCTTCGAAGCTCTTCCCACATTCCTTGCTCCATTCAAACTTTGTATCTCTACGAGTTAGTTGCGTTAATGGAATAGCGATTCGAGAATATCCTTCAACGAATCTCCGATAATAACCAACTAAGCCTAGAAAGCTACGTATTTTGATTACCGACTTAGGTTGTTCTCAACTGTGACTCATATCCATACCTTGGATAGCACGTTACAATGACACCTATCAGTTTACTATCGCATGAATATTGTCCCCTAAGGAGAGTTTGGCTTCGGTGCATTCCATAAAGGAAGTCACCAGATAAAGGCTTAGGTACCAAATTCTATAGTTGAATTTTTAACTCCTGAAGTTCAATAGGAGCCATTCGATATGAGATTTTAGAAATGAGTTTTGTACCGGGTTCAAAGTTGATACAAAATTTAATATCAGGCTTTGGGAGTAAGCCAAGAAATTCTTCAGAAAATACATTAGAAAAAATCAATAACAACAGGAATATTATTCAAATCTGATGTGTCTTTATTCAAATCCATAACATGGACTAAGAAAACTTGACATCCATAATAAACGAATGACCTCATGGCTTGATATGAAAATGTTTAACTACAATGGTTTGATTGCTTGAATTCGAATAACAGGTTGCTTAGGAATATGAAAACTAACAACCTTACGAAAGTAATCAATTTCGGCATTATGAGTAGTTAACCTTAAAATCACATCAAAAGCAAATATCTCTATAGAAATAAGGTTAACAGGTAATGTGATAGTGCCAACCTGAATCAAACAAGATTTCTAAACAATGGATGTAATGAAAGTTTCTCCTAACGGAGTCTCCATAAATAGGTCAAAGTCTAATTTCTCCGTAGTCAAGTTCAAATGTTAAGCGCAAGCAAGAGAGATAAAAGAATGGATAGAACAGGTACCTATTAAGGTATAAACTTCGCAAGAATTTATAATTAACTAACCCGTGCTAACTTCGTTTGGGTTCCTCTCATTTTGACCGGTCACGACAAACGCTCTTCCAGGAACCGTTGACTTTTACTTTTTTAGAACATCCTTTTGAGTCATCATTCCCGCTGGACTGAGTTTCGATACTGTACAATCTCGAGCGATATGTCCTTCTTTTCCACAATTATAGCATACCTTAAACTGTTGTGGGCAGTTTGAGCTGATATGTCCCTCTTTCCCGCATTTGTAACATACGACCGATGGTCTTTCTCCTCCCTTGGAACCAGTTGCTACTGGCGCTGACAGTCTTCACATGGTCGTTGTTGAATCTTCTCTTTTTAAAATCTCCTCCCGACTCACTTCTTCTATTTTCATGGCCACGATTACCACCAGAGTGGTTACCACATTTTGTCCGTCTTTTTCTTTCTCCGCTGGTTATCATTGTTTTGTTGACTGCTATCTCCGGTATGATCCTGATTGTGGTTCCTCGGTTGAACGTACTCGTTATCTCGCTCTAACAACTGAGCCCTGTTGACAACATCTGAATAGAGAGAAAATTTATGAGAAATGAGATACTGACGTATGCCGGGTTTCAAACCTCTCAGAAACATCCGCGTCATATGTTCCTCATTCTCCACCAAATGATGTGCAAACATGTATAACTCGGCGAACTTCGCCTCGTACTGGGACACCGTCATGTTATTCTGCTCCAGTTTAATAAACTCCACTTCCTTCATATGACGAATACTTTCAGGGAAATACTTGTCATTGAACTGTTTCTGAAACGTCTTCCATGACATACTGAGTGCAGCTGGATGGGTACGCTTCACAGATTCCCACCAGTAATCTGCCTTGTTACGGAACATAAAAGTAGCGAATGGAACTTTCTGTTCCTCCGTGCATCCCAAGACATCGAATATCTTGGTAATTTGTTTGACCCACGTCTCCGCCTTAATCGGATCCGGCTTTCCCTAGAATTATAGTGGTCCCAACTCTTTGAACTTCTTAACTGTGACCACCCGTGAATTGTTATCATTTCCTCCAGTATTTTGAACACGAGTCTCCCTCGTCTGATTTTGCATAAACTGCAAAAAGCTTCTAAACATCCCGTCGTTCATCGTCTGCTCAGTGGTGTTGTTTATAGGAGGAATATTGCCAGCCTGTTGAACGTTCTCCTCGTTGGTAAGTACAGACATCTCTACGGTCTCATTTACTCCACTGTTAATATTCTCAGTGGACATTCTCAAATACTGTCATAAAACAAGGGTTAATTAAGGAAATCAATATATCACATAATATCCATATATACTGACCAACTAACAAATAAGCTTAGGTAGGACACACTAGCGAAGGATTTACTCGTCTCTCCCCTCCTAGTTCTATTCCCCGATCTCCGCCAGAGATCATATCCCTAAACTCTGATACCAACTGTGACGCCCCCAAAATAGGTCCATTCCATCCAACCCATTCTGAGTCGCCAAATACATGGTACAGAAATAACTACAACTTTATTATTACAACATATAAACTGTGAGTTTAAATACAGATATTGCCGTCTAGACAATATCTACACGCAAATAAATCCCCATCATAATTATTGATACATTATTTTACAAAAATGGTGAGGACTACTAAACAACTCTCTCTAGAACCTTCATTCCATACCCCCGACTAGTACTCGCTACATTCTCGCCTCCTGAGAAAAAAATGGAACAAAAAGGAAAAGGGTGAGTTCAACTAGCCCAGTAAAGAATATTATGACTAAGATAATATACAACAAATTATCGTTAGTCTTCAACAGGGAAAAATCTAATAGAATACAATAGACAACCAGTTTTAAATCAACAACTGCAGCCGAAACAACAATTCATTAGAAGAGTTAAGTAGAGAATGCAAACTACTATCTTCTATATATGAATTTAAAAGTTCATCGTCGATATTTTATCCCTATAACATCAATAAATATATATCTGGATTCAAATATTCATCTTTGCACTACAGGCCAAATATATTCATTAGTTGGTCATGTTCATCTAAACATCTGTTCATCTTTGCACTACGGGCCAAAGATATTAATCAGTCGGTCATGTTCATCTCAACACCTGTTCATCTTTGCACTACGAGCCAAAGATATTCATCAAGAAATCATTCATCTTTGCACTACAGGCCAAAGATATTCAGTAATTTCATCATTTAGGACTGAGGATGATGAAAAATATTTTAAAGAAAACGAATCCAGTGAAACAAAAGAACAAGTATTAAGGATTCGTACTTTAAATAATCCAAGTTCAAAAATACTTCATAAATAACCAGATTGGAGTAAAATTCAAGAATGAAGATCAAAACATAGATCCAATCAAAGATAGGAATCATAACAGACAATCTTGGACACAGAAATTTTTTTAATTTTTCTGTGAATAATGTCGTATTTGTGAATAGTGCCGTATACGTGAATAGTGCGTATACATGAATAGTAACTCCGACCTCAAAAGATAGAAGTTTCAAAAAAAAAACATGATCACGCTTCATGAATAGTACTCGTGAATAGTAACTCATAAATAGTAACTCGTGAATAGTAACTCATGAATAGTAACCCCGACATGAAAAAAATTCTAAATTTGATAAAAATTTCCAACCAATATTTTGGCATAATGATATTGAAGAAATAATATCATTTTCGAATAAAATAACATCCCTTACCTCGAAAGACAGTACTTCTAGTTGAAACACCGGATATAGGCTATGACTTGAACTTGCACCGTATAGCAATACTCAAAGTATACTCAAAATACTCACAAAAATACGCTCGATAATATAGAGAGAGAAAACTTCAGTTTCTGGTGTGATTTTCAATTCTAACCTAAGCACCCTATTTATAGAAAAATGCTTAGAACACCAAAGTAGAAAATTTAATAAAATATAAATATATATATATATATATATATATATATATATATATATATATATATATATATATATATATCAAAATTCCTACGCCACTCTTGAAATCTGATTTCAGCTCAATAAACACATGCCACCTTCTAGAAAAAGTAAGAAAAAATGTTTTTCTAATTTAAAATAATTTAAACTTCCAAAAATCAATTATTTCGGAACTCCGGAACTTCAACAATTCATAACAAATAGCCCTTTTATCAGAAAATTTGAATCTTACGGCTTCTTATAGCAAATTCAATTATCTACAACTTTGCAGAAGAAAGTTTTTCTAAATTCCAAACAGAAATTGATTGAAATCCACAAACGGACGATTTTACAAGCTATAATCAAATTTCAGTCAAGAAATGAGGTCCACCGACACATAAAATATTCTTTAAATATTTTTGGTAACAAAAATACCCCTCCTCCACATATACTCATATATCCCACATTCATCGTAAAAATATCATCATTATTATATTATTAAAATATAATAATATATTTAAATAAATTATTTTATCAGAAAAAGAAAAAATATTAATTTTTAACAATTGTCACATTAAAAATTTTCTCCATCTATATCCACACAAAATCAATATTTTCCTCATCATATAAATGAATAATTAATTATTCACAAATAATATTACAGAATCACAGTACTGGCTGTGACAACCCGATATTTTCTATTTAAATAAATTATAAATTTACGTATAATTTTTTTTTATTAAAATAAATATGAATGATATGTGTCAAGATAATATGTAATTATAATTATATGTGTGATAAATAAAATTTATTTATTACATTAAGTATTGCAAATAAAATTATTTTAGAATTATTGACTATTATCAATTATATTTTTATACTAATTAATTCCTTATTGGAAATGCCTTTATTATTTATTTTCTATGAAAATATAATCTTATATTATTTAAATAATATATGAAATAATTTTAGAGTAATTATAATGATTATTTCAATATATGAATTTTGTTCAGGATATTAAGTTAATTATTTTAACTTAATTTATAATGTTAATTATGACAGATAAATCAGATATGGAATCCAAACCCTAATTTCGGGTTTTGATCAAGGAATGAGAATAATAATATAATATTATTATTTGTCAGTATTATAGATATGTATGGATATGTGTCTGCAATGTTAATGTGTGAAACAATTTTATTATATTACGACCAAACCTTAATACTATTTTACAAACCTTATTTCTAGTTCTGGAATAAGGAATGGTGATAATATTATTATATTAATTATATTTTGATTTTTCAGCGCTATAGATATGTACTGTATGTATGTGAGCTAGTAATGATTGAGTAATTGTGGTGCAGTATTTGAAAATCCTAGTTTTACTGTGGGAAAACCCTAATTTTGAAACTCAATTGTGAGTTTAAGGCTATTATATAACTGTGTTATGTGATATATGTTATGTGCTACTTCATGATATGTTAATTAGGAAACCCTAATTATAAATATTAAAATCCTAGTTTATATTTATATTTTCTAGATATTAGAAAACCCTAACTATGAATGAAAACCCTAATCCTGAAACCTAAACCGGAGGTTTGATCAGTCAGAAATAGTGTTACTATGATTAATATCAAGTATGATAGACTTTTATTACTAATTAAGGTGAATCTAATTAGTAAATTAAAACCCTAAAATCTAGAACCCTAAATTAAATTCTTGAAACCCTAATTGATTTGAAACCTTAATGCGAAAGTCATTCACGACTTTAAGAATTGGTTAAGTCGTTATGTAATCACGAAAATGTGATTTATGATCGGTGATATATGTATTAACCCTAATTACGGAGAATCGCAATTATTCAAAATCCTTATTAATTTTCTGTATTATAAACCCTAATTTCAAAAGTTAGAAACCCTAAATTGTTTATTGTAAATCCTAGTTGCCAGTTTGGGAAATGAGATGCTAATTAGTGTTGCTTAAACCTAATTAGAAAAGTGCTATAATTAATGATCTAAATTAAATTAGTAAACCCTAATTGGTATTTTTATAAACTAAAATTTTAGTTTATTATTTTATTTTATTTTATTGTACAAACCCTAAATTGGAAATCCTAGATTTTGTTTGCTTATAAAACCTAAATTAGCACAAACCCTAAACCCTAAGGGTTTATCAAGTTACAATTTTGCCATTAAAATGATTTATTAAAAGACCAAAATACCCTTTTAGCATTATTTAATAGTTTGCTTGCAAATCTATACAAAATAAGAGTTGTTGGCTAACTCCTACCAACTCTCTTGACTTTAATGGACAGCACACAAGCCCTAATCAGCCAATACATGCATCAAATTGGTCTATAAATAGATTGGGAAAAGGAAAAAAAGTGACTTTTGTTAGCCTAAATTATTGCAAACACTAAACCACTTCCTCTCAACTCAAAGCCAACGAAATATAGAGGTTTATCAGCCCCATTTTCAAGCCCCACGATCACAAACAACAAATCAGAAGCATCAAAGTCAGAAATCAAGAAATCAAAGCTTGAAAAGGTATAAAATCCCAAAAAATTTGAAATCGTTTGATTCTATGTTAATTTATGCAATTGATTGTTTAAAGTTGTGTAATAAGGTGTCAATTGATGTTCTGGGTTGTTAAATCCATGACCCATAACATCAAAGTTCTTGATTTTGAGATTTTAGAAAATCTGGAAATGGGAAAATTTTCGTTTTACAGCCAAATGTTAAACATAGATTCTTGTGTGTTTATTGTTTTTGATGTTTAAAGCTTGTAACATGTAGTCTGTAATGTGATCTTTAAGATGCAAAAAGAATTAAGGCCAGATCAATTGAAGATCGGAAGTTATAGCCGGTCAAAACCCGTTGACCAAATCTGTCAAAGTACCGAACCCAGAAAAATTAAGAACAGTGTCCGTGTCCAACTTTGACCGGTCAGATCTTGCTGATGTTTTGATATTTTTGTGTTATGATACTTTGTAATTGTATTACTACATGTTGACTACAAACTGGAGTTGATAGATCATATAAACGTTATACGAACATTAAGTTATAAGGACTCAAAGTAGGTACCTCGAAATCTGTTAAATCCAGAATGTTGAAGAACAGCATTGTCAGGTTTTTGGAGAGCTTAAATCTCTTTGATCTGATGTTGTTCAGCCACGAAACTTGTTAAGTACTTGTAGTATTACATGAATACTACAACATGAAATTAATTTAAAGGCCAGAAACACATTATCCTAAGAGATACAACCGGTCAAACCACCCCCCTAGCACACTGTCATGCATATCTGGAAATCCTCAAGAACACCTATAGCGACAGAAAGTGTCGCTATAGCCCTTTAGCGACAGTTTTAATTATAATTTCCAGAAATTAATAAAAAATTTGATAAAAATGGTTTTTAATTATTAAAAATATATAATAAATTCTTAAAAAATATTTTAATATCCGAAAATTATATTTTAATTATTTTGGGTATATTTTGAAAATATTTAATATTTTTGGAATGTAAATGGTATTTATTTATTTAATTACAATATTAGATAAATTATTTAAAAATAGTTTTAATTCATGAAAAATCATGAAAAATTATATTATTGTGTTAGAAAATAATTTTGAGTTATTTTTGATAACTTTTAATATTTTGTGATAATTTTTATTAATAAATTAATATTAATGATAGTTAATTTATTTATTAAATGAATTAAATAAATGAATTAAAAATTATTTTATTATATTAAAAATCATTTTAAATAATAATAAGGTATTTAAGAATATTTTAAGTTATAAAATATAACTTTTAATATTTAATGGTTAATTTCATTAATTAATAATTATTAATGATATTAAAGTTATTTAATAATTATATTAAATAATTTAGTTTAAAAATGATTTTAATATTATAATAATCATTTTAAATAAAAATAAAGTGTTTAAAGATATTTTAATTTATAAACTATAACTTTTAATATTTAAAGGATAATTTAATTAATAATTTAATATTAATGATATTAAGTTTATTTAATAATTATATTAAATAAATAGTTTAAAAATGATTTTATTTATTTAAAAATCATTTAAAAGGGATATAAATGAATTAAAAATATTTTAAGTTATAATTAATAACTTTTAATATTTAGATAATAGTTCATTAATATTTAAATATTAATGGTAATTATTTAATAATGATTTTAGATGTTTTAAAAATCATTTAAGGGTAATATAAGTACTTTAAAAATATTTTGAGTTATTATAAATAACTTTAATATTTTGACAATGGTTTCATTAATAGTTTAATATTAATTAAATATTAATGATAATAGAATTGTTTGATATTTAAATCATTTAATAATGATTCTGATATTTCAAAAATTATGGTAAATGATAATAATTATTTTATAATTATTATAAGGTCATGAAAAATAATACGATTGTTGTTTAAGTTGACTATTTGGATATTGAACTTTGAGATAGAGTCTTAGACTCGATATTTACCCGATAAAGCTGTCGATACGCCGACATGTTTTAGAAATTAATCAAAATTTAGATGTGTTGATTTGTTAACTGTTTATTTGTGATTCAATGGTTGTTAAGGTTATGTGACTATGTGATTAGGAAGGAGTTGATGTTAGTTTGTGATGCCATGATTGTTGAATATGTGTGATAAGATGATTAGGTTATGTGCTGACTGCGAAATGCAGTACTATGTGTTATGGTATATTGTTCTAATCGAACGATTGATTTGATTAATGATAGGTCGTGATAGAAAGATAGAACTAAGTTGAGAATTGTAAGCAGTGCATCAGGCAAGTATCCTAACTTTGCATTTTCTTTATGCAATGGACAGAAGTGAGAAGTTCAAAATTATTATTATTAATGTACAAATTGTTAAACCTATATTATATACACCCATTGATTATCAACATGTTAGTATATGATAATTCAGTTATATATTCTATTCGTTAATTTCTATAAATGATTATACAAGTGTCCCCACTTGGATAATCATTGTATTTAATCACATGTTTATACACCTTTGTTATACATATATGTTGAATTATAGATTATTGTTGGATAAAATAAAACCTTTTATCTGGAACCCTGACAAATATGAACATCCCGTTCACGGGAAAACTTTTATGCGCCCAAGGCGGACCAAGTAAATGATAACATCGTTCTTGTAATGTAGTATTGATCAATACAGGGCACAACGGGCTGATCACCCCCGTGTCCGTAAGTTATGACGGTTTACAGATGAAGTTCTGCTAAACCTTTTCGAAAATAAAAACAATATTCATAGAATGTCACTTAAACCTTATTTATAGCAAGTACGTAGTTTCAAAAATTTGAAAGAGAGTTGTTATGTTATTAATATCGGTTCAGAATACTTCACAACTATTGACTTGTTATAGATGGATATTATAAAGAAAACATTTAAACTCTTTCAACTTATATATATATATATATATATATATATATATATATATATATATATATATATATATATATATAATACTTGCTGGGCACTCAAATGCTCATCCTTGCTTAATTTAAATGTTTTCAGATAAGTGTGAACAATCAGAAGGATCGGTCAAGAACAAGTGAAAAGGAGAGCAAATAGATTAGATTTACGGTGTCATATAGTAAAGGTTGCGTACTTGGGATTAAACTCTGATAAAGGTAAGATAAGTTTATAATTTATTTAGTGTTATTATTATTAGTAATATTTTCGATCATAGAAATGGTATCATGATGTACCGAGTTCGGGTTTCAAGTATCCAGATTCGGGGCCTTCACATCATGGTATCAGAGCTATAGGGTTAAAAACCTTAGGTGGATTAGACCTTAGGCTATAACCTTAGTAAAGAGGGAAACGTTAAAAATACAAATAACTCATATAGAGTTAGTTGGTTGGTATGATTCAAAGATGAATCTCGGTGAGTTGTTAAGCCACAGAGTTTCCTAACTCTGATAATAAAGTTGAACAGTAATTGTGAATAGATCAAGTCTAAAAGACTGAAAGTGCATGTAAAGGAGATCGTAAAATAAAACAAATAAGACATAGAATTGAATCATTATATATTCGATGAGATCACCCCGTGATCTGATAAAATTATGACAGCCAGAAAGAATCAATCTTATGATTGGAAAGTTTAAAGCAAGATTGTTGTGTGAATGGTACAGATTCAAGAAAGGATTATGAATACGGATTAAATGAAATTCGAATGGAAAAAAGGGGGTTAAGATTATGTGGGGATTTCAATGAGGACTCATGTCGGTAGCTGAGTTGTATGATTCCTTGTATGGGCGGGGAATTGTACTTGGTGTAAAAACTACCTATTATCGGACACTGATAATCATTGAAATGTTTGTGTCGCGCTATTTGCTATATGCATGTTAAGAGGGTGATTCCTTTCTCATGTGTATAAAAAATAGATAGGTCATAGTTAGAGAACATAGGGTTAAGTACGAGTTCTTAAAACTCATACTTATGTGACATTCTTGACTCATAGTTATATGAAATGTTTATGAATCCCTCAGCGAATGGACGCCAAAGGTCTGACTAGGATAAGTTCGTAAACTCATATAACTGTGATAAGTTTATGGACTCATAAGTGTGGTTTGACGAACTGGATATAGTTAATTGTGAATGGATTATTGAGTATGATGGGAATAGATAAGATACTAAATAGTTAATCTTTAGTGAAGGCAAAAGAAATAGGTAGTATTGGTATTAGCTGAATATGTATGTTTTTGTATGGTATATGTGATAACTATGTTTGTGTAATAAAATATTTTTAACTTTTGTGTTGGACAAAGTTGTAAATCCCGACTTTTGAAGTCACAAAGGGATAGCGAATGTTTAAAATAGAATGTGCTATGGCATATCAAGTGATATGAATATGAGTCTATGTTGGATTAATGAAATAAGTTGGTATAAAGATAGTAGATATTTATTTGGTCACTGGTTATTACAGTAGACCGAGGTTTTAAAAATCTAATATTTTGAATACATGATTATATGAGTAGAAAATTTTGTGTGATATGTTAAAGCATTTACGATAAGGCTTAGTATGTAAGAATAATTTTTGAAAATGTCGTCAAGACAAAAACGAAATCAAAGGATAGAAGAATTTGTCAACAAAGCTGGAGGGCAACCAGACTCGATACAGAAACTTGTGAATATGGACGATCAAGTTGTGCAGAACGGATTACCAGCCGCGAAAGATCAACCAGATAATCAAACGTCGAACGTTAAAGACTTCAAGGCGGTCCTATCGCCAGAATTTAAAGGTACGACTGACCCTGTAAAAGCACAAACTTGGGTTAAGGAAATTAAAAAGGTGTTTGTGATAGTTAGGGTAGCTGAGGGGCAAAAGACCGTTTTTGCCACCTGCATGATGAAGGGTGAGACAAAATTTTTGGTGGAAAGCAAATTAGATAAGGGCAGGAGCAGGTGTGGTAGCATGGGATAGGTTTAAGACTTTATTTTTTGAAAATTATTTTTCTAGTAGTATACAGGCTAGAATGGAGGTGAAATTTCTGGAATTGAAGCAAGGAGATATGTCAGTTGCGGAATATGCCGCCAAATTTAATGAATTGGCTAGGTTTGCTCCGCATCAAGTTGGTACGGAGGCTAGAAAAACACGAAGGTTTGAGCTGGGCTTCGAACCCTAGCTCTATAACAAGGTAAGAAGGAACAAGGGTATGGTTGAGGGAACTGGGAAGGTAGAAATTAATAGTGGAAATAAAGGAGGAATCAAGCAAAGGGAATAGGAGTGAGAAGAGGAAGGTGAACATCTTTGAAAGTGTGCAGGTGAAGCAATAAGGTGTGAAAAAGAAGCAGGTGGTGTAATGACTTGTGGAAAGAACCACTCGGGAAAATGTTTGCAAGGAAAGTTTGTATGCTGTAAGTACGGGCAGAAGGGACATATCTCTCCCGATTGTCTCAATCCAAGAATATATAGTAGGTGTTTCAAGTATGGATCAATGGAGCATAAGGTGAAAGACTGTCCAAGAAAGATAAGGGTGGTAAGGAATGTGAAAATGCGATAAGGCAACAGGACATTGGCGACAACGGGACCGACATCAACAAATAAATCAACAGAACCAACTGCAAGCGTCTTCAACATGACCGTTCAAGATATCGTGGCAGTCGGGGATGCAACTCCAGGTATTACTCGAACCAATTTTATTTTCTTATATATGATTTCCTATATATAGTAAATTATTTTTATAAATTATTTTGAAGGAGGAATTTGAGTTCTTTTAGAAATCAAATTTCCGTTTAATCAGAAAGACAAGCTTTACGTGAATAGTTAAAGATCAATACGATCATTTATGATCGAGATCTACTTGCAATGATTGTGTATGCTATGAACCCTGATATGTATAGGTTTTAAAGTGGTGATTCCGGGGACGGAATCCTTATAAGGGAGGGTGAATGTGACAACCCGATATTTTCTATTTATATAAATTATAAATTTTACGTATAATTTTTTTTATTAAAATAAATATGAATGATATATGTCAAGGTAATATGTAATTATAATTATATGTGTGATAAATAAAATTTATTTATTACATTAAGTATTGCAAATAAAATTATTTTAGAATTATTGACTATTATCAATTATATTTTTATACTAATTAATTCCTTATTGGAAATGCCTTTATTATTTATTTTCTATGAAAATATAATCTTATATTATTTAAATAATATATGAAATGATTTTAGAGTAATTATAATGATTATTTCAATATATGAATTTTGTTCAGGATATTAAGTTAATTATTTTAACTTAATTTATAATGTTAATTATGACAGATAAATCAGATATGGAATCCAAACCCTAATTTCGGGTTTTGATCAAGGAATGAGAATAATAATATAATATTATTATTTGTCAGTATTATAGATATGTATGGATATGTGTTTGCAATGTTAATGTGTGAAACAATTTTATTATATTACGACCAAACTTTAATACTATTTTACAAACCTTATTTCTGGTTCTGGAATAAGGAATGGAGATAATATTATTATATTAATTATATTTTGATTTTTAAGTGCTATAGATATGTACTGTATGTATGTGAGCTAGTAATGATTGAGTAATTGTGGTGCAGTATTTGAAAACCCTAGTTTTACTGTGGGAAAACCCTAATTTTGAAACTCAATTGTGAGTTTAAGGCTATTATATAACTGTGTTATGTGATATATGTTATGTGCTACTTCATGATATGCTAGTTAGGAAACCCTAATTATAAATATTAAAACCCTAGTTTATATTTATATTTTCTAGATATTAGAAAACCCTAACTATGAATGAAAACCCTAATCCTGAAACCTAAACCGGAGGTTTGATCACTCAGAAATAGTGTTACTATGATTAATATCAAGTATGATAGACTTTAATTACTAATTAAGGTGAATCTAATTAGTAAATTAAAACCCTAAAATCTAGAACCCTAAATTAAATTCTTGAAACCCTAATTGATTTGAAACCTTAATGCGAAAGTCATTCACGACTTTGAGAATTGGTTAAGTCGTTATGTAATCACGATAATGTGATTTATGATCGGTGATATATGTATTAACCCTAATTAGGGAGAATCGCAATTATTCAAAATCCTTATTAATCATCTGTATTATAAACCCTAATTTCAAAAGTTAAAACCCTAAATTGCTTATTGTAAATCCTAATTGCCAGTTTGGAAAATGAGATGCTAATTAGTGTTGCTTAAACCTAATTAGAAAAGTGTTATAATTAAAGATCTAAATTAAATTAGTAAACCCTAATTGGTATTTTTATAAACTAAAATTTTAGTTTATTATTTTATTTTCTTTTATTGTACAAACCCTAAATTGGAAATCCTAGATTTTGTTTGCTTATAAAACCTAAATTAGCACAAACCCTAAACCCTAAGGGTTTGTCAAGTTATAATTTTGCCATTAAAACGATTTATTAAAAGACCAAATTACCCTTTTAGCATTCTTTAATAGCTTGCTTGTAAATCTATACAAAATAAGAGTTGTTGGCCAACTCCTACCAACTCTCTTGACTTTAATGGACAGCACACAAGCCCTAATCAGCCAATACATGCGTCAAATTGGTCTATAAATAGATTGGGAAAAGGAAAAAAGTGACTTTTGTTAGCCTAAATTATTACAAACACTAAACCACTTCCTCTCAACTCAAAGCCAACGAAATATAGAGGTTTATCAGCCCCATTTTCAAGCCCCACGATCACAGACAACAAATCAGAAGCATCAAAGTCAGAAATCAAGAAATCAAAGCTTAAAAAGGTATAAAATTCCAAAAATTTGAAATCGTTTGATTCTATGTTAATTTATGCAATTGATTGTTTAAAGTTGTGTAATAAGGTGTCAATTGATGTTCTGGGTTGTTAAATCCATGACCCATAACATCAAAGTTCATGATTTTGAGATTTTAGAAAATCTGGATATGGGAAAATTTTCGTTTTACAGCCAAATGTCAGACCCCATAGATTCTTGTGTGTTTACTGTTTTTGATGTTTAAAGCTTGTAACATGTAGTTTGTAATGTGATCTTTAAGATGCAAAAAGAATCAAGGCCAGATCAATTGAAGATCGGAAGTTATAGCCGGTCAAAACCCGTTGACCAAATCTGTCAAAGTACCGAACCCAGAAAAATTAAGAACAGTGTCCGTGTCCAACTTTGACCGGTCAGATCTTGCTGATGTTTTGATATTTTTGTGTTATGATACTTTGTAATTGTAGTACTACATGTTGACTACAAACTGGAGTTGATAGATCATATAAACGTTATATGAACATTAAGTTATAAGGACTCAAAGTAGGTACCTCGAAATCTGTTAAATCCAGAATGTTGAAGAACAGTGTTGTCAGGTTTTTGGAGAGCTTAAATCTCTCTGATCTGATGTTGTTCAGCCACGAAACTTGTTATGTACTTGTAGTATTACATGAATACTACAACATGGAATTAATTTCAAGGCCAGAAACACATTATTCTAAGAGATACAACCGGTCAAACCACCCCCCTAGCACACTGTCATGCATATCTGGAAATCCTCAAGAACACCTATAGCGACAGAAAGTGTCGCTATAGCCCTTTAGCGACAGTTTTAATTATAATTTCCAGAAATTAATAAAAAATTTGATAAAAATGGTTTTTAATTATTAAAAATATATAATAAATTCTTAAAAAATATTTTAATATCCGAAAATTATATTTTAATTATTTTGGGTATATTTTGAAAATATTTAATATTTTTGGAATGTAAATGGTATTTATTTATTTAATTACAATATTAGATAAATTATTTAAAAATAGTTTTAATTCATGAAAAATCATGAAAAATTATATTATTTTGTTAGAAAATAATTTTGAGTTATTTTTGATAACTTTTAATATTTTTTGATAATTTTCATTAATAAATTAATATTAATGATAGTTAAGTTATTTATTAAATGAATTAAATAAATGAATTAAAAATGATTTTATTATATTAAAAATCATTTTAAATAATAATAAGGTATTTAAGAATATTTTAAGTTATAAAATATAACTTTTAATATTTAATGGTTAATTTCATTAATTAATAATTATTAATGATATTAAAGTTATTTAATAATTATATTAAATAAATTAGTTTAAAAATGATTTTAATATTATAATAATTATTTTCAATAAAAATAAAGTGTTTAAAGATATTTTAAGTTATAAACTATAACTTTTAATATTTAAAGGATAGTTTCATTAATAATTTAATATTAATGATATATTAGTGATATTAAGTTTATTTAATAATTATATTAAATAAATAGTTTAAAAATGGTTTTATTTATTTAAAAATCATTTAAAAGGGATATAAATGAATTAAAAATATTTTAAGTTATAATTAATAACTTTTAATATTTAGATAATAGTTCATTAATATTTAAATACTAGCTGGGTCCCGTGCCTCCAGCACTGTATGGACAATATGATTTATCTCAAACTTTAAACGACCAAAATAATTTATTGAATGAGCGGAAAATTTAAAGTCATTTGTATTTTATTAAATTATTATTAGATTATTAGATAGATAGATGTATTTTATTAGATAGATGTATGAACGGTGAGATTTATCCCAAACTTTGGACGGCCCAGATGATTTATTGAGTGAGCGGGAAATTCAAAATTATTTGTATTTTATTAGATAGATTAATGGTAATTATTTAATAATGATTTTAGATGTTTTAAAATCATTTAAGGGTAATATAAGTACTTTAAAAATATTTTGAGTTATTATAAATAACTTTAATATTTTGACAATGGTTTCATTAATAGTTTAATATTAATTAAATATTAATGATAATAGAATTGTTTGATATTTAAATCATTTAATAATGATTCTGATATTTCAAAAATTATGATAAATGGTAATAATTATTTTATAATTATTATAAGGTCATGAAAAATAATACGATTGTTGTTTAAGTTGACTATTTGGATATTGAACTTTGAGATAGAGTCTTAGACTCGATATTTACCCGATAAAGCTGTCGATACGCCGACAAGTTTTAGAAATTAATCGAAATTTAGATGTGTTGATTTGTTAACTGTTTATTTGTGATTTAATGGTTGTTAAGGTTATGTGACTAAGTGATTAGGAAGGAGTTGATGTTAGTTTGTGATGCCATGATTGTTGAATATGTGTGATAAGATGATTAGGTTATGTGCTGACTGCGAAATGCAGTACTATGTGTTATGGTATATTGTTCTAATCGAACGATTGATTTGATTAATGATAGGTCATGATAGAAAGATAGAACTAAGTTGAGAATTGTAAGCAGCGCATCAGGCAAGTATCCTAACTTTGCATTTTCTTTATGCAATGGACAGAAGTGAGAAGTTCAAAATTATTATTATTAATGTACAAATTGTTAAACCTATATTATATACACCCATTGATTATCAACATGTTAGTATATGATAATTCAGTTATATATTCTGTTCGTTAATTTCTATAAATGATTATACAAGTGTCCCCACTTGGATAATCATTGTATTTAATCACATGTTGATACACCTTTGTTATACATATATGTTGAATTATAGATTATTGTTGGATAAAATAAAACCTTTTGTCTGGAACCCTGACAAATATGAACATCCCGTTCACGGGAAAACTTTTATGTGCCCAAGGCGGACCAAGTAAATGATAACATCGTTCTTGTAATGTAGTATTGATCAATACAGGGCACAACGGGCTGATCACCCCCGTGTTCGTAAGTTATGACGGTTTGCAGATGAAGTTCTACTATACCTTTTCGAAAATAAAAACAATGTTCATAGAATGTCACTTAAACCTTATTTATAGCCATTATGTAGTTTCAAAAATTTGAAAGAGAGTTGTTATGTTATTAATATCGGTTCAGAATACTTCACAACTATTGACTTGTTGTAGATGGATATTATAAAGAAAACATTTAAACTTTTTCAATTTATATATATATAATACTTGCTAGGCACTCAAATGCTCATCCTTGCTTAATTTAAATGTTTTCAGATAAGTGTGAACAATCAGAAGGATCGGTCAAGAACAAGTGAAAAGGAGAGCAAATAGATTAGGTTTACGGTGTCATATAGTAAAGGTTGCATACTTGGGATTAAACTCTGATAAAGGTAAGATAAGTTTATAATTTATTTAGTGTTATTATTATTAGTAATATTTTCGCTCATAGAAATGGTATCGTGAAGTACCGAGTTTGGGTTTCAAGAATCCGAATTCGGGGCCTTCACACTGGCAACCAGGCCATTCCCAGGAAAGAGGTGACTTTCCAATAAGAATTTCTCCTTACTAGCGCGCAATTAGGTGACCAAACCTCTCTTTAGACAGAACTTTCTAGATATTGCCAATAATGTTATCTAACAATATTATTCAGATAATATGAATTATTGCTTCGATAATGAAAAATACTGTGTAATGACAATAATTGAAACAACATCAATATAAAATATCAACGCATCATTTATTAAATTAATAAAATAAAATACTGAACAGTAACTACTGTAACCATTATTGAGTAGTGCCTTCTTACCTAAGAATCAATAATTGGTGCAATACCATGTGCTAATGTGGTTTAACCACCGAGTATTTTAACAGTATTAACGGTAACAACTACGCCGTTATTTTTAAACAACTTATATTTGTCGTTTTCTTCATCCAATCACTTTCCGTTATGGGGCCCACACATGGTTGCGCCGTCGTACGAATATTTCCTGACAGTACGAATATTCCACAACCAAACGAATATTCCCCGACAACAATGAATATTTTATAACCACTTGCTTATTTTGAAATATTTGCGTATTGTACCCATAACTATCTATATTAATCAAATCAACCCTTACTATTTAAAAATAATAAATAGAGAAAATTAAATTTCATTAATAATAAGTTGGGGTCTTACAAAGTTTGCCGAGTTGTCTCGGTTTGCGTTCCATTTGGTTGATAATGAGGAGAAAATGACACGAATGTTTCTAAGAGGTTTGAAACCCGAGATACGTCAATATCTTATCTCTCATATACTGTGTTTGTATTCAGATGTTGTTAGTAGGGCTCAATTATTAGAGCGCGATAATGAGTCAACCCAACCAAAAGAGAGCAGTCGATAAAATGATAATACCAGTGAGAACAATCATCGAAGCGGTGACAACAAGCGTGGAGGGAATCAACAGGCCAAAAATGGTAACCACTTCGGTGGTAATCAGGGCCAAAATAATAAGAATGGACATTTCAAGAAAAGGAGATTCAACAATGATGGAAAGACGTCAGCACCAACACCTGTTGTTAAGGAAGGAGAACGACCACCTATCATATGCTTCAAATACGGAGGGGAGGGACACATCAGTCCAAACTGCGCGATGTCGTCCAAAGCATGTTATAATTGTGGAAGAGAAGGTCACCTAGCTTAATTTTGTCGTTCACAAAAGACAAGTTCAGCTAGGATGGAGGCACCAAAGGCCGTCCCAGAAAAGTCAAAGTCGGTAGTTCAAGGGAGAGCATTTGTTGTGACCTCCCAAAAAGCAAGGAACCCGAATGAGGTCATCACGGGTAAGCTTATCATAAACTCTAGTGAAGTTTATACCTTATTTGAGACCGGTTCTACCCATTATTTTATTTCTCCTACTTGCGCTCAACGTTTAAATTTGACTCCGGAGAAATTGCACTTTGACTTATCTGTTGAAACTCCATTGGGAGAAACCTTCATTGCATCCACTGTTTATAAGTCTTATTTGGTTCAAATCGGTACCCTCATGTTGCCTGTCGATCTTATTTCATTGAAAATACTTGCATTTGACGTAATTCTAGGGATTGATTGGTTAACTACTCATCATGCAAAAATTGATTATTTTCGTAAGGTTGTTAGCTTTCATATTCCTAACCAACCTACTATGCGAATTCAAGCAACCAAACCATTAAAATCAATCACTATCATCTCAAGCCATAAGGCTATTTGTTTATTGAAAAATGGATGTCAAGCTTTCTTAGCTCATGTCACGGATCTAAACAAAAACATGTCAGTTTTGAATGATATTTCTATTGTTAATGAATTTCCTGACGTATTCCCTGAAGAACTTCCTGGCCTACCCCCAGAGCGTGAAATTGAATTTTGTATCGACCTTGAACCCGGTACAAAACCCATTTCCAAAGCCCCATATCGAATGGATCCTATTGAATTTCAGGAGTTAAAGACCCAACTACAGGAATTGTAAGACATCGGTTTCATTCGTCCTAGTACGTCTACTTAGGGTGCTCCTGTTCTATTCGTGAAAAAGAAAGATGGGAATATGCGACTTTGTATTGATTATCGGGAGTTGAACCATGTCACTATCAAAAATAGGTACCCATTGCCACGTATTGATGACCTGTTTGACCAGTTGCAAGGCGCCAAATTCTTTTCAAAGATTGATCTTCGTTCCGAATATCACCAATTAAAGATTAGAACCAATGACATTCTAAAGACGGCTTTCAGAACTCGGTATGGGCATTATGAATTCCTAGTCATGTCTTTTGGATTGACTAATGCTCCTGCTGCCTTCATGGTTATGATGAACCGAGTATTCAAGGAATATTTGGATCACTTTGTGGTCGTCTTTATTGATGACATCCTTATTTATTCCAAAAGCCGTGAAGATCATGAGCAACACTTGAGACTGATACTCCAAAAGCTTCGTGAATATAAGCTTTATGCCAAGTTGAAGAAATGCGAGTTCTGGCTTCAGGAAGTAGCATTCCTTGGGCACGTGGTATCAAGTCATGGAATATCTATTGACCCAGCAAAGATTGAAGCTATTCAAAGCTGGAGCAACCTAAATCAGTGACCGAAGTACGTAGCTTTCTCGACTTAGCTGGTTATTATCGGAGATTCGTAGAAGGATTTTCTCGAATCGCTACTCCCTTAACTCAGCTGACTCGGAAAAATACAAAATTCGATTAGAACGAGGAATGTGAGAAGAGTTTTCAAGAACTCAAGAGAAGACTCTTTTCAGCACCTGTTCTGACAATACCATCTGGCTCGGAGGGATTTGTCATCTACAGTGATGCTTCAGGCAAAGGGTTAGGATGTGTTCTCATGCAACATTGGAAAGGCATAACCTATGCCTCTTGATAACTCAAAGAATATGAGAAGAATTATCCTACTCATGTTCTAGAGTTGGCAGCTGTTGTCTTCGCACTTAAAATATTGAGACATTACTTGTATGGGGAGAAAGTGGAGATCTTTACGGATCATAAAAGCGTCAAATATTTCTTCACAAAAAAAGGAACTCAACATGTGACAACGACGTTGGCTTGAACTATTGAAAGATTATGATCATACCATCCTGGAAAAGCGAACGTGGTAGCTGACGCATTGAGTAGAAGATCATATGCGGGTAAGAGTGCAATATTGTGAACACAAAGGCCCATTTTGTGTGACTTACAAAGGGTGGAGATAGAGTTAAAGACTCCAAAGACCCATGTGATGATGAAGAATATACGAGTAGAACCGACTTTAATTAATAAAGTTAAAGGTGCTCAAGCTACAGACCTGAAACTGATGTGTATGAATAAGAAAGTGCAAGAAGGAGTTATACCGGAAGCAAGAATCGATGAAGAGGGAATAATTCGAGTCAACTCTAGACATTTTGATCCTAATGACCCTGATTTAAAGTATAAAATCATGATGGAGGCACACAACACACCGTTTACAATCCATCTTGGGAGTACCAAAATGTATCGTGATCTTCGACATACATTTTGGTGGAGCAATATGAAGAGAGAGATAGTGCTGTTTATCTCAAGGTGTCTAACTTGTCAACGAGTCAAGGCGGAACATCAAGTACCAAAAGGTCCATTGCAACCACTTAAAATTCTGGAATGGAAGTGGGAGCACATTACCATGGATTTCGTTACTGGTCTTCCCAAGGTTTCTCAAGGCATAAATGCAATTTGGGTCATTGATGATAGATTGACCAAGTCTGCTCATTTCTTACCAATACGAGAAACTTATACACTTGAACTTCTTTTTCGTATGTACATAAATGAGATTATAAGACTGCATGTTATACCAGTATCCATAGTTTCTAATCGAGACCCAAGATTCACTTCACGATTTTGGGTTATTTTACAAAAAGCTATGGGAACGGATTTATGATTTAGTTCGGCATATCATCCTCAGACGGACGGACAATCATAGAGGACTATTCAAACTCTTGAAAATCTATTAAGACTCTGTGTCCTTGACTTCAAGGGAAGTTGGGATAAGTTCTTACAATTGGTGGAGTTTTCCTACAACAACAGTTATCAAACAAGTATTGGCATGGCTCCATTCGAGGCGTTGTATGGAAGAAAGTGTCGTTCTCCAGTATGCTGGGATGAGGTGGGTGAAGCAACGTTGTTGGGACCGGAGTTAGTACGTATGACTCCATGGAAAGGAGTTACGAGATTTAAAAAGAGAGGAAAGCTTAATCCTTGATTTATTGGCCCATTTTTAATCCTCGATCGAGTAGGAACTGTGGCCTATAGACTCGCTTTACCGCCAAGTATGTCTCGTGTTCATAACGTTTTTCACATATCTATGTTACGTAAATATGTAGAAGACCCAAACCACATTATTGAGTTAGAACCGGATGAAATAGCGAAAGATTTAAAGTATGAAGAGGTTCCGGTTCAAATCTTGGATAAGAAGGAACATATTCTACGTTCCAAGGTTATACCTCAAGTCAAAGTTTTGTGGAGAAACCACGATGTTGAGGAAATGACCTGGGAGTTAGAATCTGAAATGAAATCAAGGTATCCTTACCTCTTCGATATACCAGGTACGTACCCTAATTTCGAGGGAAAAATTTCTGAAGAATGGGAGGTTGTAAGACCCCAGCTTTTATGAATAAAGATGATTTTTCTATAAATATCATTTTTGAATATTATGGAATGAATTTGATATAATGTTATAGTTGTGGGTAATATTTATAAATTTGGCAAAGTACGCAAGTTGATATATAATATTCGATTGGTCGGGGAATATTCGTTTTAACAGGGAATATTCGTACAACGGCACAATCATTGGTTGACCTCACAACTGAATTATTGTCGAATTGAGAAAACGATAAAAATATCTTTTTATGAAAATAATGGCGGATGTTTTACCGTTAACTGCTGAAACACCCGATGTTAAAATTACAGTAATACGCGTGGGTGCATAGTAGCACACAGTATTAATTATTGATGCTTACGTGATAAGTCACTCAGTTTTGTTCAATTATTGCTATAGTAATTGTTGCATAGTATCTCACGTTATTTGATTCAATTATTATCGATATTTTATATATTATTAAATCAATAATTGAAATGATAGAGTTATTAATATTATTATTTGCAATATTAACGATGTCTAAAAGTTCTGTCAATGAGAGGTTTGGTCTCCTAATTGCGCGCAAATAGGGAGAAATCCTTATTAGAAGGCCCCGTCTTTCCTGGGAACGACCTGATCGATTAATATTGTGAATTATAATAATAATGATAAATATTGTTAAAAGTATTGAGGGGATTTTTTATGAAGTATTTGTTATAAATTGGCTTATTTTATGGACCCCTACTTACTCATTTTCCAAAATAATCGGTAGAAAGTTATTTAATATTATAAAGGTGGGCCCACATGTGGGGCCACATGTGGGGCCCATATATGGAAAGTTAAATTGCTGGGAAGTTGTTTTTCAAAAGTGGTTCACATGGAATTGTAATTATATATATACATATATATATTTATGTTAGTATATATATATGTAAAGAAAGAAAATGATGTGCCATGGATGGCACGGTAGAGAGTATATCATATATATATATATATATATATATATATATATATATATATATATATATATATATTCATGAGATTGTCCAGCTAGTTCACGGGGGTAATGACCCATGAGTTATATATTATATATTATATATATAATATATATTATATTTTATTTAAAAAATTTTGTTTTGTTAGAATAATTTATTAAATTAATATGGACCGTCCGATTAAAAGTAAATCAATCTGGACCGTTCATGAATTAGTTACTATTTAGTCCATTCTTCTATTATAAATAGAAGTTCATTCCTTCATTATTTCTTACGAATTCACTGAAACTCTAGAGAGAGAAACTATAGAGAGAAAGAAGAAAAGTGTTCCGCTACTTCACTACTCCTATATCCAGTACTCTTGTTTCAAAGGTAAGGGGTATTATTTCTTTCTTATTCATGAAGAGAACTTATGTTATTCCGTTCTTTATTATTCTGTTGGAATAACCTGTATACGCGGTCTACCCTATACTTGGTGAAATTCTTCTGTTATTCCATTCTTTATTATTATGTTGGAATAACCTGTCTATGCGAAGTACCGCATACATGGTGACATTCTTTTGTTATTTCCATTCTTTATTATTCTGTTGGAACATCATGTCTGTGTGTTACACATGACTTGGTTCCGTTATTTATTATTATGTTGGAACATCATGTCGGTGCAAATTTTGCCTGACCTGGTTCCGTTATTTATTTTTCTGTTGGAATATCCTGTCTGTGCGTTTACGCATGACCTGGTTCCATTATTTATTATTCTGTTAGAATAACCTGTTTGTGCGGTCTATCGCATGCCTGGTGATTTCTTTTGTTATTTCATTCTTTATTATACTCAGTTGATTAAAGTTATGACTTTTATACTCCATGAAATTAGTGGAATATTCTTTATATTTGAGCTTCATCCAGTATCTTTTCATGAAAATATTCTTCTGAGTATTCTTGAATTTTACTCTACAAAGAAGTATCATGTTGACAATTTGGACGTTATTAGTTCCTAGATAAATTAATTCTTGAACTTGTTTTATTGAATTTTTATATCATTGTCATCATCCTCATGTTTATATTATGTTGAAAATCATCTGTGGCCTGTAGTGCATAGATGGAGTTGGTATGATTATGACCAGGGATTAATCGGTATAATCATGATCGTAATGTTACAAATGATGTGGTAAAAGTCATCATTGGACCGTAGTGCATTGATGGACAGTTGTTGGCATGATCATGACCATTGATGAATACACGAATATCCTTGGCCCGTAGTGCATGGATAATTCGTGGTTGTGATACTAATGAATATCCTTGGCCGTAGTGTAGGGATGATGTGTATTATTTACTAAGCTGAGTCCCAGCGATAAAAGTAATGAAAAACCTTTTAAATTATAAAAGATAGTAGATTATATTTTCTACTTGACTCTTTTAATGGATTGCTTTTTCCGCTGCAGTTAAACTTGATGTCTATTGTATTTTATCAGTTTAACATTGTTGAAGACTATTGATAATTTATTCTGCATTATCTTAGTCATAATATTTCTTACTGGGCTAGTTTAACGATATGGGCATTTGGTCTAGTGGTATGATTCTCGCTTAGGGTTTCTACTAATCCAGCAACTAAATCAATCAAAAACTAAATCAAGTGAATAACAATCAACATACAAATAGCAAAGGTGCAGATATTATTACCTTGATAGCCTTAATAACATATTCAACCTAAAATAATCGGCCTTTAGGAGAGAAGGTATTCACACCTTTGTTGTACTCGGTCCTTTAACCATTAATTTCAGAGAGAATATATGTTTTGTTTTTATATATGAGGAGAAAAAACTCAGATTGGTAGATCTCATGAGAAACATACTTTCTATGGGGGTAGTACGGCATCTCTCATAAGCATCTTCGAAGGAATCCCTTGTTCTTTTGTAAGCATCGCCGATGTGGTAGGTCCTCAGGTAGGTCGAGAGATGGATAGTACCCTCCTTTCTGAAGGCCGAGAGAAGGAATCCCTTGTTCTAGAACTCAAACCATGTTCGATTACTATATCAAACACAGAGGAAGAAACAAACCTTAGGCTTGATTTACTTGCTCGTTTTTCTCTCCGTGTTTAAATTTTAATTTTAAGTTTGCTCCGTGTTTTTACATATAGAGAACTTTTTTTTAAAAAAAACGTTATCTAGTTAAAATAAAAAAAATGCCCTTTTAAATAAATAACGTTTTTGCATATATATCTACAACGTTTTGTTTAAAAACATTGTGGAAAAAAATACCATAACGTTTTTATAAAAAAATTTATCTTTTAAGCGTTGTCTATTTAGTACTTTGTACTACTGACGCAACCGAAAAGGTTTGCACATTAATCCAGTGATGTGACACTGCTAAACGGGTCTGTGAAACCAAGATTCATTTGGGTTCGGGGGCTTGATTATGCGGAGGGAAGGTGTTAGGCAACCCCCCGACATCCGTGTTGCCACGGTGACTGCCACTTTTCAAAGAAACTGTTACATAAATGTGTGTGTGTGTGTGTGGATCAATGTGCAATTATTTGAAAGTAATGCGAGGCCTCGTTCGCACCTATATACACAAGATTTGAATTTATAGAAAAATTCAGTTTTAACCAAGATATAGTAATGAAGTTTTATAAAAATAGGTTTTTCAAACCTTGTGCTCAATAGGAATTGAGACATTTTCATACTTCCATTTTATTATTAAAATGTTCGGCTTGTTTGTTTTTATTTTCGAGATGTGAGGCATCTTCGAGAAAATAATATACAGCAGTGCCGAACTTCTTATGGGCATGACAGCCATCCAAGGAAATAAGTACACTATAAATAAAGTACAAGATGCTTACAGCTGAAAAAGTCTATCACGGGAACCGAATCTAGATTCAGTAGACAGAATCTGTGATCACATGATTCCTAGGCTCACATGATACTGCAGTTTGTATGGAAAACAATAAGCAGTTATATATATATATATATATATATATATATATATATATATATATATATATATATATATATATATATATGTGCATGATCAGCCACCACAAAGCAACTCCATGGGGGATCAAAAATATAAATAAAGAAGTAAATGCTATCAACCGCCACGAATTAAATTCCAGGTGGGACGAAATGTAAATAAAGCTGTAAAAGGCCACGAAGTGAACTCCGGGCCTGACAGGAATGTATGTATATATATATATATATATATATAAGTAGTAAACGCATCGGATGTAATTCCAGGCTCATCGGATATGTCCGACAATAATTATATATATATATATAAGCAGGTAAATGCTACGGATATAAAATCCAAGCTCATCAGATATGTCCGACAATAATTATATATATATATATAAGCAAGTAAATGCTCCAGACATAAGTCTAGGCTCAATCGAGGCATAACTCGATAATGTTAATCCATATATAAAACATATAAAAATATAAGTATATATATATATATAAATAGAAATGAAAACTACGGACCGAAGTCCGAGAATACGCACACAACACTAATTTTGTTGTCGGGGTCCACCAACAATTGTGTCGTTATTACTGTACTTTTATCACAGGGAATTTCAACAGTTAACATTAAAACTTTTGCTGTTATTTTTATAAAAAGTTATTTATGTCGTTTTCTAACTCCGACAATAATTCCCTTGTGGGGGTCCAACAACAATTGTGCCATCGTACGAATATTCCCCGACCAATTGAATATTTTATAACAACTTGTTTACTTTGCAAAATTTTTAAATATTACCCACAACTATAACATTATAACCAATTTATAACTTAATATTAAAAAATGATATTTAGAGAAGGCCGAGAGAAGGAATCCCTCGTTCTAGAGCTCAAACCATGTTCGGTTAATGTATCTTCTCTCCCTAACTCTTACTCTCTCGAAAACACAGAGGAAGAAACAAACCCTAGGCTTGATTTACTTGCGCGTTTTTCTCTCTATGTTTTAATTTTAATTTTAAGTTTGCTCCGTGATTTTACAGATAGACAACGTTTTTAAAAAAAACGTTATCTAGTTAAAATAAAAAAATGTCCTTTTAAGTTGATAACGTTTTTGCATATATATCTACAATGTTTTGTTTAAAAACATTGTGGAAAAAAACCACAACGTTTTTATAAAAAAGTTATCTTTTAAGGATTGTCTATTTAGTATTTTGTGCTAGTTACGCAACCGAAAAGATTTGCACATTAACCCAGTGATGTGACACTGCTAAACGGATCTGTGAAATCGAGATTCATTTGGGTTCGGGGGCTTGATTATGCGGAGGGATGGTGTTAGGCACCCTCCGACATCCGTGTTGCCATGGTGACCGCCACTTTTTAAAGAAATTGTTATATAAATGAGTGTGTGTGTGGTCAATGCGTAATTATTTTAAAGTAGTGCGAGGCCTCGTTCGCACCTATATGCACAAGGTTTGAATTTATAGAAAAATTCAGTTTTAACCAAGATATAGTAATGAAGTTTTATAAAAAGAGGTTTTTCAAACCCTGTGCTCAATAGGAATTGAGACATTTTCATACTTCCATTTTATTATTAAAATGTTCGGCTTGTTTTCTTTTATTTTTGAGATGCGAGGCATCTTCGAGAAAATAATATACAGCAGTGCCGAACTCCTTATGGGCATGACAGTCATCCAAGGAAATTCGTACACTATAAATAATGTACAAGCTGCTTACAGCTGAAAAAGTCCACCACGGGAACCGAATCTAGATTCAGTAGACTGAATCTGTGATCACATGATTCCTAGGCTCACATGATACTGCAGTTTGTATGGAAAACAGTAAGCAGTTATATATATAGAGAGAGAGAAGTCTGGATCCAGTCCGGGATCCCGGACTCTATTAAAATCTGGACTTTTTTTTTGCTTTTTTTTTTTGAAACAACTAAAAAAATAAAAAATAAAATTATGGAACTAATTTTTTTTACATAATACAGTGTTTTTGGCGTGATTTGGATGCCTATACCAAAATATTTCTGTACAGTCTGGGCAGACTGTATATACATTGGTTGGTGTAAGCATTAAAAACACACCCAAAACACAGTATTATGGAAAAATTTTAGTTCCATAATTTCGTTTAGTTGTTCTACAAAATAAAAATAAAAATTGGGGTCCGGATTTTGATCAGGTCCGGGAGTCCGCACCTGATCAGTTTTTCATATATATATATATATATATATATATATATGTGTGTGTGTGTGTGTGTGTGTGTGTGTGTGTGTGTGTGCATTATCAGCCACCACAAAGCAACTCCATGGGGGATCAAAAATATAATAAAGCAGTAAATGCTATCAACCGCCACGAAGTAACTCTAGGCGGGACGAAATATAAATAAAGCTGTAAAAGGCCACGAAGTAAACTCCAGGCCTGACAGAAATGTAAATATATATATATATTTATATATATATATATAAAAGTAGTAAACGCATCGGAAGTAATTCCAGGCTCATCGGATATGTCCGACAGTAATTATATATATATACATATATATATATATATATATAAGTAGGTAAATGCTCCGGATATAAAATCTAAACTCATTAGATATGTCCGACAATAATTTTATATATATATATATATAAGCAAGTAAACGCTCCAGACATAAGTCTAGGCTCAATCGAGGCATAACTCGATAATGTTAATCCATATATAAAATATATAGAAATATAAGTATATATATACAGATAGAAATGAAAACCACGGACCGAAGTCCGGGCATACGCACACAACACCAATTCTGTTGTGGGGGTCCACCAACAATTATGGCGTTACTACTGTACTTTTATCATAGAGAATTTCAACAGTTAACATTAAAACTTTTGCTGTTATTTTTATAAAAAGTTATTTATGTCGTTTTCTAACTCCGGCAATAATTCCGTTGTGGGGGTCCACCAACAATTGTGCCATCGTACGAATATTCCCCGACCAATTGAATATTTTATAACAACTTGCTTACTTTGCAAAATTTTCAAATATTATCCACAACTATAACATTATAACAAATTCATACATTAATATTAAAAAATGATATTTAGAGAAGGCCGAGAGAAGGAATCCCTCATTCTAGAACTCAAACCATGTTCGGTTACTGTATCTTCTCTCCCTAACTCTTACTCTCTCTAAAACACAGAGGAAGAAACAAACCCTAGGCTTGATTTTCTTGCGCATTTTTCTCTCCGTGTTTTAATTTTAATTTTAAGTTTGCTTCGTATTTTTACATATAGACAACTTTTTTTTAAAAAACTTTATCTAGTTAAACTTAAAAAAATGCCCTTTTAAATAGATAACGTTTTTGTATATATATCTACAACGTTTTGTTTTAAAACGTTGTGGAAAAAAATACCACAACGTTTTTATAAAAAAAAGTTGTCTTTTAAGCGTTGTCTATTTAGTACTTTGTACTACTGACGCAACCGAAAAGGTTTGCACATTAACCCAGTGATGTGACACTGCTAAACGGGTCTGCGAAACCGAGATTCATTTGGGTTCGGGGGCTAGATTATGCAGAGGGAAGGTGTTAGGCACCCCCCGACATCCGTGTTGCCATGGTGACCGCCACTTTTCAAAGAAACGATTATATGAATGTATGTGTGTGTGGATCAATGTGCAAATATTTTAAAGTAGTGCGAGGCCTCGTTCACACCTATATACACAAGGTTTGAATTTATAGAAAAATTCAGTTTTAACCAAGATATAGTAATGAAGTTTTATAAAAAGTAGGTTTTCAAACTATGTGCTCAATAGGAATTGAGACATTTTAATACTTCCATTTTATTATTAAAATATTTGGCTTGTTTGTTTTTATTTTCGAGATGCGAGGCATCTTCGAGAAAATAATATACAGCAGTGCCAAACTCCTTATGGACATGATAGCCATCCAAGGAAATTCGTACACTATAAATAATGTACAAGCTGCTTACTGCTGAAAAAGTCCATCACGGGAACCGAATCTAGATCCAGTAGACTGAATCTATGATCACATGATTCCTAGGCTCACATGATACTGCAGTTTGTATGGAAAGCAGTAAGCAATTATATATATAAAAGTTGTATATATATATATATATATACATATATATATGCATGATCAGCCACCATGAAGCAACTCCATGGGGGATCAAAAATATAAATAAAGCAGTAAATGCTATCAACCGCCACGAAGTAAACTCAAGGAGGGACGAAATATAAATAAAGCTGTAAAAGGCCATGAAGTGAACTCCAGGTCTGAAAGAAATGTAACTATATATATCTATAATTGTTGTCAGACATATATATATATATATATGCAGGTAAATGCTCCGGATATAAAATCTAAACTCATTAGATATGTCTGACAACAATTATATATATATATATATATATATATATATATATATATATATATATATATATATATATATATATATATATATAAGCAAGTAAACGCTCCAGAAATAAGTCTAGGCTCAATCGAGGCATAACTCGGTAATGTTAATCCATATAAAAAATATATAGAAATATAAGTATATATATACAGATAGAAATGAAAACCACGGACCGAAGTCCGGGCATACGAACACAACACTAATTCCGTTGTGGGGGTCCACCAGCAATTGTGTCGTTACTACTGTACTTTTATCACAGAGAATTTCAACAGTTAACATTAAAACTTTTGCTGCTATTTTTATAAAAAGTTATTTATGTCGTTTTCTAACTCCGACAATAATTCCGTTGTGGGAGTCCACCAACAATTGTGACATCGTACGAATATTCCTCGACCAATTGAATATTTTATAGCAACTTACTTTGCGAAATTTTTAAATATTACCCACAACTATAACATTATAACAACTTTATACCTTAATATTAAAAAATGATATTTAGAGAAGGCCGAGAGAAGGAATCCCTCGTTCTAGAACTCAAACCATGTTCGGTTACTGTATCTTCTCTCCCTAACTCTTACTCTCTATAAAACACAGAGGAAGAAACAAACCCTAGGCTTGATTTACTTGCGCATTTTTCTCTCCATGTTTTAATTTTAATTTTAAGTTTGCTCTGTGTTTTTACATATAGACAACTTTTTTTTACAAAAAACGTTATCTAGTTAAACTTAAAAAAAATGCCCTTTTAAATTGATAACGTTTTTGCATATATATCTACAACGTTTTGTTTAAAAACGTTGTGGAAAAAAATACCACAACGTTTTTATAAAAAAAGTTGTCATTTAAGCGTTGTCTATTTAGTACTTTATACTACTGACGCAACCGAAACGGTTTGCACATTAACCCAGTGATGTGACACTGCTAAACGGGTCTGTGAAATCGAGATTCATTTGGGTTCGGGGGCTTGATTATGCGGAGGGATGGTGTTAGGCACCCTCCGACATCCGTGTTGCCATGGTGACCGCCACTTTTTAAAGAAATTGTTATATAAATGAGTGTGTGTGTGGTCAATGCGTAATTATTTTAAAGTAGTGCGAGGCCTCGTTCGCACCTATATGCACAAGGTTTGAATTTATAGAAAAATTCAGTTTTAACCAAGATATAGTAATGAAGTTTTATAAAAAGAGGTTTTTCAAACCATGTGCTCAATAGGAATTGAGACATTTTCATACTTCCATTTTATTATTAAAATGTTCGGTTTGTTTGTTTTTATTTTCGAGATGCGAGGCATTTTCGAGAAAATAATATACAGCAGTGCCGAACTCTTTATGGGCATGACAGCCATCTAAGGAAATTCGTACACTATAAATAATGTACAAGCTGCTTACAGCTGAAAAAGTCCATCACGGGAGCCAAAACTAGATTCAGTAGACCGAATATGTGATCACATGATTCCTAGGCTCACATGATACTGCAGTTTGTATGGAAAACAGTAAGCAGTTATATATATATATATATATATATATATATATATATATATATATATATATATGTACATGATCAGCCACCACAAAGAAACTCCATGGAGGATCAAAAATATAAATAAAGCAGTAAATGTTATCAACCGCCACGAAGTAAACTCCAGGCTGGACGAAATATAAATAAAGTTGGAAAAGGCCACGAAGTGAACTCCAGGTCTGACAAGAATGTAAATATATATATATATATATATATATGTGTGTGTGTGTGTGTGTAAAAGTAGTAAACGCATCAGATGTAATTCCAGGCTCATCGGATATGTCCGAAAATAATTATATATATAAGCCGGTAAATGCTCCGGATATAAAATCCAAGCTCATCATATATGTACGACAATAATTTTATATATATATATATATAAGCAAGTAAATGCTCCAGACATAAGTCTAGGCTCAATCGAGGCATAACTTGATAATGTTAATCCATATATAAAGTATATAGAAATATAAGTATATATATATATATATAGAAATGAAAACCACGGATCGAAGTCCGGGAATACGCACAGAACACTAATTTCGTTGTG
The DNA here is from genome assembly GCA_020205505.1 of Panax japonicus. Lineage (NCBI taxonomy): Eukaryota > Viridiplantae > Streptophyta > Magnoliopsida > Apiales > Araliaceae > Panax > Panax japonicus. The sequence continues at coordinate 34,532,834 of CM035092.1, forward strand.
GGGGTCCACCAACAATTGTGTCATTATTACTGTACTTTTATCACAGGAAATTTCAACAGTTAACATTAAAACTTTTGCTGTTATTTTTATAAAAAGTTATTTATGTCGTTTTCTAACTCCGACAATAATTCCGTTGTGGGGGGGTCCACCAACAATTGTGCCATCGTACGAATATTCCCCGACCAATTGAATATTTTATAACAACTTGCTTACTTTGCAAATTTTTTAAATATTACCCACAACTATAACATTATAACAAATTTATACCTTAATATTAAAAAATGATATTTAGAGAAGGCCGAGCGAAGGAATCCCTCGTTCTAGAACTCAAACCATGTTCGGTTACTGTATCTTCTCTCCCTAACTCTTACTCTCTCGAAAACACAGAGGAAGAAAAAACCCTAGGCTTGATTTACTTGCGCGTTTTTCTCTCTGTGTTTTAATTTTAATTTTAAGTTTGCTCCGTGATTTTACATATAGATAACGTTTTTAACAAAAAATGTAATCTAGTTAAAATAAAAAAATGCCCTTTTAAATAGATAACGTTTTTGCATATATATCTACAACGTTTTGTTTAAAAACGTTGTGGAAAAAAAACCACAATGTTTTTATAAAAAAAGTTTTCTTTTAAGCATTGTCTATTTAGTACTTTGTGCTAGTTACGCAACCGAAAAGGTTTGCACATTAACCCAGTGATGTGACACTGCTAAACGGGTCTGTGAAACCGAGATTCATTTGGGTTCAGGGGCTTGATTATGCAGAGGAAAGGTGTTAGGCACCCCCCGACATCGTTGTTGCCACGGTGACCGCCACTTTTCAAAGAAACTATTATATGAATGTATGTGTGTGTGGATCAATGTGTAATTATTTGAAAGTAGTGCGAGGCCTCGTTCGCACTTATAAACACAAGGTTTGAATTTATAGAAAAATTCAATTTTAACCATGATATAGTAATTAAGTTTTATAAAAAGAGGTTTTTCAAACCCTGTGCTCAATAGGAATTGAGACATTTTCATACTTCCATTTTATTATTAAAATGTTCGGCTTGTTTGCTTTTATTTTTGAGATGCGAGGCATCTTCGAGAAAATAATATACAGCAGTGCCGAACTCCTTATGGGCATGACAACCATCCAAGGAAATTCGTACACTATAAATAATGTACAAGCTGCTTACAACTGAAAAAGTCAATCACAGGAACCGAATCTAGATTCAGTAGACTGAATCTGTGATCACATGATTCCTAGGCTCACATGATACTGCAGTTTATATGGAAAACAGTAAGCAGTTATATATATATGGAGAGAGAGAGTCTGGATCCAGTCCGGGATCCCGGACTCTATTAAAATCTGGCCTTTTTTTTTGCTTTTTTTTTTTGAAACAACTAAAAAAATAAAAAATAAAATTATGGAACTAATTTTTTTTACATAATACAGTGTTTTTGGCGTGATTTGGATGCCTATACCAAAATATTTCTGTACAGTCTGGGCAGACTGTATATACATTGGTTGGTGTAAGCATTAAAAACACACCCAAAACACAGTATTATGGAAAAATTTTAGTTCTATAATTTCTTTTAGTTGTTCTACAAAATAAAAATAAAAATTGGGGTCCGGATTTTGATCAGGTCTGGGAGTCCACACCTGATCTGTTTTTCATATATATATATATATATATATATATATATATATATATATATATATATATATGTGTGTGTGTGTGCGTGCGTGTGTGTGTGCGTGTGTGTGCATTATCAGCCACCACAAAGCAACTCCATGAGGGATCAAAAATAAAAATAAAGCAGTAAATGCTACCAACCGCCACGAAGTAAACTCTAGGCGGGACGAAATATAAATAAAGCTGTAAAAGGCCACAAAGTAAACTCCAGGCCTGACAGAAATGTAAATATATATATATATATATATATATATATACAAAAGTACTAAACGCATCGGATGTAATTCCAGGCTCATCGGATATGTCCGACAGTAATTATATATATATATATATATATATATATATATATATATATATATATATATATATATATATATATATATATATATAAGCAGGTAAATGATCCGGATATAAAATCCAAGCTCATCAGATATGTCCGACAATAATTTATATATATATATATATATATATATATATATATATATATATATATATATATATATATATATATATATAAGCAAGTAAACGCTCCAGACATAAGTCTAGGCTCAATCGAGGCATAACTCGATAATGTTAATCCATATATAAAATATATAGAAATATAAGTATATATAAACAGATAGAAATGAAAACCACGGACCGAAGTCTGGGCATACGCACACAACACTAATTCCGTTGTGGGGGTCCACCAACAATTATGGCGTTACTACTGTACTTTTATCACAGAGAATTTCAACAGTTAACATTAAAACTTTTGCTGTTATTTTTATAAAAAGTTATTTATGTCGTTTTCTAACTCCGATAATAATTCCGTTGTGGGGGTCCACAAACAATTGTGCCATCGTACGAATATTCCCCGACCAATTGAATATTTTATAACAACTTGCTTACTTTGCAAAATTTTTAAATATTACCCACAACTATAACATTATAACAAATTTATACCTTAATATTAAAAAATGATATTTAGAGAAGGCCGAGAGAAGGAATCCCTCGTTTTAGAACTTAAACCATGTTCGGTTACTGTATCTTCTCTCCCTAACTCTTACTCTCTCTAAAACACAGAGGAAGAAACAAACCCTAGGCTTGATTTACTTGCGCATTTTTTTCTCCGTTTTTTAATTTTAATTTTAAGTTTTCTCCGTGTTTTTACATATAGACAACTTTTTTTAAAAAACATTATCTAGTTAAACTTAAAAAAAATGCCCTTTTAAATAGATAACGTTTTATATATATATCTACAACGTTTTGTTTAAAAACGTTGTGGAAAAAAATACCACAACGTTTTTATAAAAAAAAGTTGTCTTTTAAGCGTTGTTTATTTAGTACTTTGTACTACTGACGCAACCGAAAAGGTTTGCACATTAACCCAGTGATGTGACACTGCTAAACGAGTCTGTGAAACCGAGATTAATTTGGGTTCGGGGGCTTGATTATGCAGAGGGAAGGTGTTAGGCACCCCCCGACATCCGTGTTGCCACGGTGACCGCCACTTTTCAAAGAAACTATTATATGAATGTATGTGTGTGGATCAATGTGCAATTATTTTAAAGTAGTGCGAGGCCTCGTTAGCACCTATATACACAAGGTTTGAATTTATAGAAATATTCAGTTTTAACCAAGATATAGTAATGAAATTTTATAAAAAGTGGGTTTTCAAACCCTGTGCTCAATAGGAATTGAGACATTTTAATACTTCCATTTATTATTAAAATATTTGGCTTGTTTTTTTTTATTTTCGACATGCGAGGCATCTTCGAGAAAATAATATACAGCAGTGCCGAACTCCTTATGGGCATGATAGCCATCCAACGAAATTCGTACACTATAAATAATGTACAAGCTGCTTACAGCTGAAAAAGTCCATCACGGGAACCGAATCTAGATTCAATAGACTGAATCTATGATCACATGATTCCTAGGCTAACATGATACTGCAGTTTGTATGGAAAGCAGTAAGCAATTATATATATAAAAGCTGTATATATATATATATATATATGCATGATCAGCCACCATGAAGCAACTCCATGGGGGATCAAAAATATAAATAAAGTAGTAAATGATATCAACCGCCACGAAGTAAACTCCAGGGGGGACGAAATATAAATAAAGCTGTAAAAGGGCATGAAGTGAACACCAGGCCTTACAGAAATGTAACTATATATATATATATACTTATATATCTATAATTGTTGTCAGACATATATATATATATATATATGGGGACCGATCCATAGCATCTATATGCTATGAGACAAATATTGGCATATAGGCTCTAAACCACACATTTTATTGATTAACGGCTGCGATCTAGAGTTCTATTTCCCCGTCCGCTAGTATTACTAGCGGATGTAATTAGTATAATTTCCGGACAATTAAGCCCCTCGTTACTGAAATTAACTATGACAGACACATGGTCCGCTAGTTTTTACTAGCGGATAAAAGTAAGAGAGCAAAATCTGTTTAAACATTTTTTAACTTGTTCAACGGGCTGATCACCCCCGTGTCTGTAAGTTATGACGGTTTGCAGATGAAGTTCTGCTAAACCTTTTCGAAAATAAAAACAATGTTCATAGAATGTCACTTAAACTATATTTATAGCCAGTACGTAGTTTCAAAAATTTGAAAGAGGGTTGTTATGTTATTAATATCAGTTCAGAATACTTCACAACTATTGATTTGTCATATTTGAAATAGGGTTGTTATGTTATTAATATCAGTTCAGAATACTTCACAACTATTGATTTGTCATAGATGGATATTATAAAGAAAATATTTAAATTATTTCAGCTTATATATATATATATATATATATATATATATATATATATATATATATAATACTTGCTGGGCACTCAAATGCTCATCCTTGCTTAATTTAAATGTTTTCAGATAAGTGTGAACAATCAGAAGGATCGGTCAAGAACAAGTGAAAAGGAAAGCAAACAGATTAGGTTTACGGTGACATTTAGTAAAGGTTGCGTACCTGGGATTAAACTCTGATAAAGGTAAGATAAGTTTATAATTTATATTAGTGTTATTATTATTAGTAATATTTCTGCTCATAGAAATAGTATCGTGAAGTACCGAGTTCGGGTTTCAAGTATTCGGATTTGGGGCTCTCACATCATGGTATCAGAGCTATAGGGTTAGAAACCTTAGGTGGGTTAGACCTTAGGCTATAACCTTAGAACAGAGGGAAACGTTGAAAATACAAATAACTCCTATAGAGTTAGTTGGTTGGTATGATTCAAAGATGAATCTCAGCGAGTTGTTAAGCCACAGAGTTTCCTAACTCTGATAATAAAGTTAAACAGTAATGGTAAATAGATCGAGTCTAAAAGACTGGAAGTGCAGGGAAAGGAGATCGTAAAAACAAAACAAATAAGACATAATATTGAATCATAATGTATACGATGAGATCACCCAGTGATCTGATAAAACTATGACAGCCAGAAAGAATCAATCTTATGATTGGAAAGTTTAAAGCAAGATTATTGTGTGAATGGTACAGATTCAAGAAAGGGTTATGAATACGGATTAAATGAAATTCGAATGGAAAAAGGGGGTTAAGATTAGGTGGGGATTTCAATGATGACTCATGTCGGCAGCTGAGTTGTATGATTCCTTGTATGGGCGGGGAATTGTACTTGGTGTAAAAACTACTTAGTATCTGACACTGATAATCATTGAAATATTTGTGTCGCGCTATTTGCTATATACATGTTAAGAGGGTGATTCCTTTCTCATGTGTATAAAAAAATAGATAGGTCATAGGTAGAGAACATAGGGTTATGTACGAGTTCTTAAAACTCATACTTATGTGACATTCTTGACTCATAGTTATATGAAATATTTATGAATCCCTCAGCGAATGGACGCCAAAGGTCTGACTAGGATAAATTTGTAAACTCATATAATTGTGACAAGTTTATGGACTCATAAGTGTGGTTTGACGAACTGGGTATAGTTAATTGTGAATGGATTATTGAGTATGATGGGAATAGATAAGATACTAAATAGTTAATCTTTAGTGAAGGCAAAAGAAATAGATAGTATTGGTATTAGCTGAATATGTATGTTTCTGTGTGGTATATGTGATAAGTATATTTGTATAATGATATATTTTTAACTTTTGTGTTGGACAAAGTTGTAAATCCCGACTTTTGAAGTCACAAAGGGATAGCGAATGTTTAAAATAGAATGTGTTATGGCATGTCAAGTGTTATGAATATGAGTCTATGTTGGATTAATGGGATAAATTAGTATAAAGATAGTAGATATTTATTTGGTCACTGTTTATTACAGTAGATCAACCAGATAATTAAACGTCGAACGTTAAAGACTTCAAGGAGGTCCTATCGCCAGAATTCAAAGGTACAAATGACCCTGTAGAAGCCCAAACTTGGGTCAAGGAAATTAAAAAAAAAAAGGTGTTCGTGATAATTAGGGTAGCTAAGGGGCAAAAGATCTCTTTTGCCACCTGCATGATGAAGGGTGAGGCAAATTTCTGGTGGGAAGCGAATCAGGTGAGGGCAGGAGCAGGTGTGGTAGCATGGGATAGGTTTAAGACTTTATTTTTCAAAAAAATTATTTTTCTGCTAGTATACCGGCTAGAAGGGAGGTGAAATTTCTAGAATTGAAGTAAGGGGATATGTAAGTTGCGAAATATGTCAGTGATAAATTTAATGAGTTGACTAGATTGGCTCCACATCAAGTTAATACGGAGGCTAGAAAGGCACGAAAGTTTGAGCTGGGATTACAACCCTAGATCTACAACAAGGTGGAAGTGTTGCAGATTCCTACATTTGCAGCACTCATGGGGAAAGCGATTATTGCTGAGGAGGGAAGTGAGGCCATGAGCCTCTATAACAAGGTATGAAGGAATAAGGGTAAGATTGAGGGAGCTGAAAGGTAGAAATTAATAGTGGGAATAAAGGAGAAAACAAGCAAAAGGAATAGGAGTGAAAAGAGGAAGACGAACAACTTTGGGAGTGTGCAGGTGAAGCAAGAAGGTGTGAAGAAGAAGCAGGTGGTGCAATGTGAGAACTGTGGAAAGAACCACTCTGGGCAAGTTTACACAACGTTTGTTTATTGCAGTGTGGGCAGCAGAGCATATCCCACTTGCAATTGTCCGTGTGCCCATGATCTTCCTTATATGCCTTGTTCAGGATGTTACATTCATATTTACCTTCACGAATGTAGCTGACCGCTAACACGATATGGAATCTAACCCTTAATATGGTTTTGATCAAGGATGAGAATAATAATCACGATATTTATTCTTTGCAGTGTTATAGATATGTGGTTCGGTGTGCCATGTTAGTGGGGGAACAGTTTCTCTCTATACGCTACCCTTTCATTCCTACTTTTACACACCCCTATTTCTGGTTTGGCATAAGGACTGGTGATACACATATAGATATTCCTTCTCTTTTGCTTTTCAGTGCTCTAGATAGTACTGTATGTATTGTGAGGCTAGTAATGATGGATTCACTTGTGGTGCAGTTATTGAAAACCCCTAATTGGAAATCAATTGTTGAGTTTTTTTCAAGGCTATTATAAATGTGTTCTGGGTGGAATATCTTTTCTGTGCCTTTGTGTTTTACTTCGAAACCCTAATTAATAAATATTAAAAACCTCGTTCTATTTATCTTTTCCAGTATTAGAAAACCATAATCGAATGAAAACCCTAATCCGGAAACCTAAAATCGGAGGTTGAGCAGTCAGAAAATAGTTCTTATATGATTATATTAAGTAATGTAGACCTTTAATTACGAGTAAGGGAATCTAATTAGTAAAATACAAACCCTAACATCTAAAAACCCTAAATTCCATCTTGAAAACCCTAATTGATTTGACCCTTAATGCGACAGTCATCATGATTGTGGGAATTGTGAAAGGTCGGTAGTAATCACGATACATGTGAATTATAATCTGGTGATAATGTATTAACCCTGAATTAGGAGAAAGCAATTATAAAATCCTATTAATTTTTTTTTATTATAACCCTACTTTCCAAACGTTAGAAATAACCTACTTGCTTTATTAGCAAAGTTAATTGTGATTAAAGATAATAAACTCTAATGTTCATGTATAAGATAATTAATAAAGTTATTATTTTCAAAATTTTAGAAACTAAAAGTTATTTAATTTTATTTATTTAATTTTTATGTAAACCATAAATTGGGAATCCTAGATTTGGTTTGTTTATAAAACCTAAATTTGCTCAAACCCTAAATCTAAACCAAACCCTAAACCCTAAGGGCTTCATCAATTGAAAATTTTAGAATTTAATTTGGAAGCAAAATGACCAAAAAGCCCTTTTGTCACATTTTTTTTAGTTTGCTTGCAAATCCTTCTATATCTTGAGTTGTTTAACAACTCCAACCACCACCTTGACTCTAAGATGACAACACACAGCCTCTAAATCAGCCTAAGTCCAGCCATACATGCATCTAACATCACTATATAAAGATTGGAGAGAGAAAAGTTTACTTTTGCTAGCCATTTTTGTTCATGACACTCCAACCTTTTCTCTCAAGCCAAGCTAACGAATTAGTAGTATATCGGTCGCCTTATCAAGCCCCACGGTCACAAACCCCCCCCTCCGCCGCCTCCCCCCTCCGGACATCCCGCAACTCCCGCATCAAGGTTAAAAACCCTTACTTTGTAGTACATCCTTCGATTTGTGTTTAAATGTTGGTAATTGATGTTTAAAAAGCTGCTGTTATAGGTGCCACTTGCAGTTTTGGGTTGTTCCCTCCCCTGCCCCCTACCATCCACGTTCATGCTTTTTGCGTTTCCCTAAATCTGGCCTCGGCTAAAAAATTGTGTTTTACAGCCAAAAGTTCAGCTCTTCTAAACTCGGTCTATAAGTTTTTGAGGTTTTAAAACTTTTAAACATGTAGATGTACTGTCTTTTCACTGCCCCACACGACTAACGTCAGCTCCTTGTAGCTCGGCAGCTCTACCACGGTTCACAACCCGTGACCGAAACTGTCCACGACCGACCCAGAGAAGATGGCATTTGTTGACCGTGTCCGTGTCAACTTTTTGATTGGCAGTTCTTGCTTATGTTTGCTGTGTTTGAGTTATGTCCTTTGTCCTTGTAGACCTATGGTATCTACAAAAACTAGAGTTGGATAGATCTAGTATACACGTTATACGCCCTCAAGTATAAGGATCAAAGTATGGTACCCTCACCATCTGTTACCCCTCCTGCCACGCCGAAAGACCCGCCGTTGCCTGTTTTTGGCGGCTTAACTTCTCTGATCGGCTGTTGTTTAGCCCCGACTTTTCTGTCCTTTTATTCTTACATGATACTACCAACCTGCCCATCCTTCCCGCCCCGAACCGCAGTATCCTTACGGATATCCCGGTCCCCCCCCCCTCCCCCCTCGCCCCCCTGTCCCGAGTTTCTGGAACTCTCCAGCAACCTCTCGCGCGGCCTAGAGACACTAAGTGTCCGCTCTCGCCCTTTAGCGCGCTTTTCCTTCGACTTTCTGGCAAAATTATCCACCAATGATCAACCCTGGTTTTTCCTTCTTCCCCTCCTTCCTACTTCTTCCCCATCTGTTCATGTCCGACACTTTATTTTCCTTCTTTTGGGTGCTTTCCCATCTTTCCTCTTTTTGGCATGTCCCTGCTCTCTTCTTTCCTTACAATTTAGATAAATTCCTAAAAATACTTTTAAGTCCTGCACCTCCGCCACCTTCTGTTATTGTGTTAGGGACAAATAATTTTGATGTTATTTTGAGAAACTTTTAATATTTTCTGCTACTTTTTCCATTCCTACCAGCTCCTATTAAGGATAGTTCAGTCTTTCTTCATCACTTACCATCCTGCCTATTCCACATGATTTCTTTGATATACCCCTCATTTTCCATAATAATAAGGTTATTTAAGAATATTTAAGTTATTAAACCTTATAAATTTTCATCTTTAATGGTTGTCATTCTTTAATTAATGATTATTCTGATCTTAAAGTTATTTCCCTCCCCGTTTTTTTCCCCCATGATTTTCTCTAATCATCCTTTTACATGCCCCTCACGTGTTCCAGCTATTTTAAGTTATAAACTATAACTTTTAATATTTAAAGGATAATTTCATTAATAATTTAATATTAATGATATATTAATGATATTAAGTTTATTTAATAATTATATTAAATAAATAGTTTAAAATGGTTTTATTTATTTAAAAATCATTTAAAAGGGATATAAATGAATTAAAAATATTTTAAGTTATAATTAATGACTTTTAATATTTATATAATAGTTCATTAATATTGAAATATTAATGGTGATTATTTAATGATGATTTTAAATGTTTTAAAAATCATTTAAGGGTAATATAAATGTTTTAAAAATATTTTAAGTTATTATATATAACTTTAATATTTTGGCAATGGTTTCATTAATAGTTTAATATTAATTAAATATTAATGATAATAGAATTGTTTGATATTTAAATCATTTAATAATGATCCTGATATTTCAAAAATTATGGTAAATGGTAATAATTATTTTATAATTATTATAAGATCATGAAAAATAATACGATTGATGTTTAAGTTAATTATTTGGATATTGAATTTCGGAATAGAGTCTCAGACTCGATAATTGTTCGATATGGTTGTCGATACGCCGACATGTTTTATAAATTAATCGGAATTTAGATATGTTGAGTTGTTAACTGTTTATTTGTGATTCAATGGTGGTTAAAGTTGTGTGACAATCTGATTAGGAATGAGTTGATGTTAGTTTGTGATGCCATGATTGTTGAACATGTGTGACAAGATGATTAGGTTATGTGCTGACTGCGAAATGCAGTACTATGTGTTATGGTATATTGTTCTAATCGAACGATTGATTTGATTAATGATAGGTCGTGATAGAAAGATAGAACTAAGTTGAGAATTGTAAGCAGCGCATCAGGCAAGTATCCTAACTTTGCATTTTCTTTATGCAATGGACAGAAGTGAGAAGTTCAAAATTATTATTATTAATGTACAGATGGTTAAACCTATATTATATACACCCTTTAATTATCAACATGTTAGTATATGATAATTTGGATATATATTATGTTCGTTAATTTCTAGAAATGATTATACAAGTGTCCCCACTTGAATAATCATTGTATTTAATCACATGTTGATACACCTTTGTTATACGTATATGTTGAATTATAGATTATTGTTAGATAAAATAAAACCTTTTGTCTGGAAACCTAACAAATATGAACATCCCGTTCACGGGAAAACTTTTATGCGTCCAAGGCGGACCAAGTAAATGATAACATCGTTCTTATAATGTAGTATTGATCAATACAGGACACAACGGGCTGATCACCCCCATGTCCGTAAGTTATGACGGTTTGCAGATGAAGTTCTGCTAAACCTTTTCGAAAATAAAAATAATGCTCATAGAATGTCACTTAAACTTTATTTATAGCCGGTACGTAGTTTCAGAAATTTGAAAGAGGGTTGTTATGTTATTAATATCAGTTCAGAATACTTCACAATTATTGATTTGTCATAGATGGATATTATAAAGAAAACATTTAAATTCTTTCAGCTTATATATATATATATACATCCTGTGGGCACTCAAACGTTCATCTTGCTTAATTTAAATGTTTTTCAGCTAAGTTCGTGAACCATCAGAAGGGCAGCGATCAAGAACAAGTGAAAAGGAAAGAAAAGTCAAACAGATTAGGTTTCCCAGGTGCATTTCGTACAGTTGCCTGTCCCTGGGATTTAACTCTGTAAGGTTCAGAAAGTTTATCAATTTTTTAGGTTCTTATATTAGTAGATTTCTGATCAGAGAAATGGCTTATCGTGAAGTACCGAGTTGGGTTTCAAGTATCGTATTTGGGGCCCTTCACATTTGCTCATGATATTTCCTCGGCTTTTGGATCCATCCGGCTGTCATCATAAAGATTGACACAAAGGATCAAATATTATTGAATACTCGGTCTTATCATATCCTCATGAAGGCAACATGGAAAAGATTAGTCCATCCAACAATCCATGACTAGGAATTCATAATCCCCGTACCGAGTTCAGAAAGCCATTTTTGGAATATCATCGGTACTAATCTTCAATTGGTGATATTAGAAACGAAGATCAATCTTTGAAAAGAATTTGGCGCCTTGTAACTGGTCAAACAGGTCATCAATACGTGGTAATGGGTACCTATTTTTGATGGTGACATGATTCAATTTTCGATAATCAATACAAAGTCGCGTACTCCCATCTTTCTTCTTCACAAATAGAACAGGAGCACCTCAAGGAGAAGTATTAGGACGAATAAAGCCAATGTCTAACAATTCCTGCAGTTAGGTCTTTAACTCCTGAAGTTCAATAGGAGACATTCGATATGGGGCTTTGGAAATGGGTTTTGTACCAGGTTCAAGGTCGATACAAAATTCAATTTCACGCTCTAGGGGTAGGCCAGGAAGTTCTTCAGGGAATACGTCAAGAAATTTATTAACAATAGAAATATCACTCAAAACTGACGTATTTTTGTTTAGATCTGTCACATGAGCTAAGAAATCTTGACATTCGTTTTTCAATAAACGAATAGCTTTATGGCTTGAGATGACAGTGATTGATTTTAATGGTTTGGTTGCTTGAATTCGCATAATAGGTTGGTTAAGAATATGAATGCTAACATCCTTACGAAAATAATCAATTTTTTCATGATGAGTAGTTAACCAATCAATCCCTAGAATTACATCAAATGCAAGTATTTTCAATGAAATAAGATCAATAGGTAATGTGAGGGTACCGATTTGAACCAAACAAGACTTATAAATAGTGGATGTAATGAAGGTTTCTCCCAACGGACTTTCCACAGATAAGTCAAAGTCTAATTTCTTTGGACTCAAATTTAAACATTGAGCGCAAGTAGGAGAAATAAAAGAATGGGTAGAACCGGTATCAAATATGGTATATACTTCGCTAGAGTTTATGATAAGCTTACCCGTGATGACCTCGTTTGTGTTCCTTGCTTTCTGGGAGGTCACGACAAACGCTCTCCCTTAAACTACCGGTTTTGTCTTGTCTGGGACGGCCTTTGATGCCTCCATCCCAACTGGACTTGTCTTCGGTGCATGATAAAATTGGGTCAGGTGGCCTTCTCTTCCATAATTGTAACATGCTTTGGATGACATCGTGCAGTTTGGACTGATGTGTCCCTCCCCTCCACATTTGAAGCATATGATAGGTGGTCGTTCTTCTTCCTTAACGATGGGTGCTAATGCTGACGTCTTTCCATCATTGTTGAATCTCCTTTTCTTGAAATATCCATTCTTATTATTTTAACCATGATTACCACCGAAGTGGTTACCATTTCTGGCATGTTGATTCCCTCCACGCTTGTTGTCACCGCTTTAATGTCTGCTATCACTGGTATTATCATTTTGCCGGTTGCACTCTTTTGGTTGGGTTGACTCATTATCGCGCTCCAATAACTGAGCCCTATTAACAACATCTTAATACAAGCAAAGTTTATGAGAAATGAGGTATTGACGTATCTTGGGTTTCAAACCTCTTAGAAACATTCGTGTCATTCTCTCCTCATTATCAACCAAATGGGACGCAAACCGGGATAACTCGACAAACTTGGCTTCGTACTGCGACACGGTCATGTTGTTTTGTTCCAGTTTAATGAACTCTACCTCTTTTATGTGACGAATACTTTCGAGAAAGTACTTGTCGTTGAATAGTTCTTGGAACTTCTCCTAAGACATCTTCAGTGCGGCAAGTTGAGTATGCTTTACATATTCCCACCAGTAATCTGCCTCTGCCCACAACATGAAGGTGATAAAGGGAACCTTTTGCTCCTCCGAGCATCCCAAGACATCAAATATCTTGTTGATCTACTTTATCCACATCTCCCCCTTAAGTGGTTTTGGCTCTCCAAAAAACATCGGTGGTCCCAGTTCCTTGAACTGCTTAGCGGTGACCGTTCGAGAGTTGCCAGTGTTTCCACCTGCATTTTGTACAGGAGTCGCTCTTGCCTGATGTTGTATGAATTGCATAAAGCCTCTGAACATTCCATCATTCATCATTTGGTCAGTGTTATTGTTTGCCTGAGGATTGTCGCCTTCCTGGTGCACATTATCCTGATTATTAATTTGTGGAGACTCAACGGTCTCATGTGCTCCATTGCTAACCTCAACATTCTCGGATGCCATTTTCAAATACTGCCACAAAACAAAGGTTAATTGACATGCAATATATTATCCCTATACTCTGACCGACAAATTAAATGCCAAATAAACTTAGGTAGGTCATACTAGCGAAGGAATTCCCTGTCTCTCCCCTCTTAGTTCTTGTCTCACATCTCAGCCAGGGATCATATCCCTAAGCTTTGATACCAACTGTGACGCCCCCAAAATAGGTATACATCACCCATCTTGAGCCGCTAAATACATGGTACAAAATTCAAATACAACTTAATTATACAACAGTCGTGTAAAATACGACAAAACATATGTTGTGAGTTTTAATACAAATATTGTCATCTAGACAATATCCACACTCAATTGAGTCCTCATTACATTTATTATCACACTATTTAACATAATAGTGAGGACTACTAATGCTATTATCAGGACCGTCAATCCGTTCCCCGACTAGTCCCTGCTACATTCTCATTTCCTGAAGAGAACAATGAAAGTAAAAGGGTAAGCTCAACTAGCCCAGTAAGAAATATTATGACTAAGATAATGCAGAATAAATTATCGTTAGCCTTCAACAGTGTTAAACTGATACAATATAACAAACATCAAGTTTAACTACAGCGGAACAAGCAATCTATTAAAAGAGTCAAGTAGAGAATAAAATCTACTATCTTTTATGATTTAAAAGGTTTTTCATCACTTTTATCGCTGGGACTCAGCTTAATAAATAATCCACATCATCCCTGCAATACGGCCAAGGATATTCATTAGTATCACAACCACAAATTATTCATGCACTACGGGCCAATGATATTCGTGTATTCATCAATGGTCATAATCATGCCAACAACTGTCCATCAATGCACTACGGGTCAATGAAGACTTTTATCACATCATTTGTAATATTATGGTCATGATTATACCGATTAATCCCTGGTCATAATCATACCAAGTCCATCTATGCACTACAGGCCACAGATGACTTTCAACATAATATAAACATGAGGATGATGACAATGATATAAGAATTCAATAAAACAAGTTCAAGAATTAATTTATCCAGGAACTAATAATGTCCAAATTATCAACATGATACTTCTTTGTAGAGTAAAATTCAAGAATGCTCAGAAGAATATTTCCATGAAAAGATACTGGAGGAAGCGAAAATATCAAGGATATTCCACTAATTTCATGGAGTATAGAAATCAAAACTTTAACTAACTGAGTATAATAAAGAATGGAATAGGAAAAGAAATCACCAGGCATGCGATAGATCGCACAGACAGGTTATTCTAATAGAATAATAAATAATGGAACCAGGTCATGCGTAAACGTACAGACAGGATATTTTGACAGAATAATAAAGAATGGAACTAGATTATGCGTAAACGCACAGACAGGATATTCCATTAGAATAATAAATAACGGAACCAGGCCATGCGTAAAGCACAGACAGGATGTTCTAACAGAATAATGAATAATGGAATAACAACACAATTCATCATGCATGCGATAGACCGCACAGACAGGTTATTCCAACAGAATAATAAATAATGGAATAACAGAAGAATTTCACCATGTATGTGGTACTTCGCATTGATAGGTTATTCTAACATAATGATAAAGAATGGAATAACAGAAGAATTTCACCAAGTATAGGGTAGCCCGCGTATACAGGTTATTCCAACAGAATAATAAAGAATGGAATAACAGAAGTTCTCTTCATGAATATGAAAGAAATAATACCCCTTACCTTAGAACAAACTGGATATAGGAGTAGTGAAGTAGCAGAATACTTTTCTTCTTTCTCTCTATAGTTTCTCTCTCTAGAGTTTCAGTGAATTTGTAAGAAATAATGAAGGATTGAGCTTCTATTTGTAGGAGAATGGACTGAATAGTAACTAATTCCTGAACGGTTCAGATTGATTTACTTTTAAACAGACGGTCCAGATTGGTTTACTATAAAATATTCTAATAAAACAAAATCTTTTAAATAAAATATAATATATTCTATTTATAATCTAATAAAATGAATAACTTTATAAAAGTATTCTGCTTTATATAAAAAGATTTTACTATACAAACACTATGCATAATAAAATATAATATATTCTATTTATAGTCTAATAAAACGAATAACTTTATAAATGTATTCTGTTTTATATAAAAAGATTTTACTAAGCAAAACACTATGCATAATAGAATATAATATATTCTATTTATAGTCTAATAAAATGAATAACTTTATAAAAGTATTCTGTTTTATATAAAAAACTTTTCTGTTTTATTACATTAATAATACTAATAAAACAAAACTTAATCATCATTATTATAATTCACACTATTAATCGACCAGGTTGTTCCCAGGAAAGATGGGAATTTCCAATAAGGATTTCTCCCTATTGGCGCACAATTAGGTGACCAAACCTCTCTTTGGCAGAACTTCTAGACATTGTTAATATTGCAAATAATAATATTAATAACTCTATCATCTCAATTATTGATTTAATAATATAAAAAATATCGACAATAATTGAATCAAATAACGTGAGATACTATGCAACAATTACTGAAGCAATAATTGAACAAAACTGAGTGACTTCTCACGTAAGCATCAATAATCAATATTGTATGCTACTATGCAACCACGCGTATTCCTGTACTTTTAACACCGGGTGTTTCAACTGTTAACGGTAAAACTTTCGCTGTTATTTTCATAAAATATTTTTGTCATTTTCTCAATCCGACAATAATACCATTGTGGGGTCCACCAATTATTGTTCCGTCGTACGAATATTCTCTGTTAAAACAAATATTCCCTGACTAATCGAATATTATATAACAACTTGCGTACTTTACAAAATTTATAAATGTTACCCACAACTATAACATTATATCAAATTCATTCCATAATATTTAAAAATGATATTTATAGAAAAATCATTTTTATTAAAAAAACGTTGGGGGCTTACACCATAGCCTCGCTTTCTGAAGGTGAGGGTGAAGCATTCATAACAAACGAAAGGAGATAGGCATGCTCCTGCCTGATTAATTGGCAAGTGACTTAATGCTGATGGGTCACCAGTTCTGCCAATTACTCAATTTATTTGCAAAGAGCTTTCATTTTTCGTTCCATAGTAAACTGGAACTTTTCATAATCCCATTTATCAACACCGTCTTTGATGGTCTAAGATGGCTCGCCATTAAAATTGGAATTCTGCCCAGTGCTCCAACTGATCATGTTGACCTCTTCTTCTTTGTGTTGAGGAAGAGGGTTATCTTGCACACGAGGTTGATCTGGTTTGGTGACTACAATCTCATCATTATCTATCAAGTCTTGGATCTTGTGTTTCAAGGCCCAACAATCTTGAGTATCATGTCCAGGTGCTCTGGAATGATAAACACACTTCCGAGTAGCATCAAAACCCTTCCCATTAGGGTTAGCTAGTGGAAGAAGACGGGTGATTTTCTTTTGAGTGGTCAGAAGAACAAGAATATTCTCGAGCGAGTCCCCTAAGGGTGTGAACATTTGAGGTCGCTTTACTTCTCTACTTTTAGGTAATGGAGGGTTTGAAGACTATGCTTGAAAGATGAGTAGTTTCTCCTCTGTATAGGCATGCTTTGATTGCCTTTTTGACCTTGTAGTATCAAGGAAACATCCTCCTCTTTCTTTTTATGGACCCTCCGAGGGTTGTTTCCATAAGATCCGGACTAGATGTGCTTAACAACTGCTTTGAGAGCGGCTAGGTCTTGAATCTTACCTAACTTCAATCCTATCTCAGCCATTTCTCTGTGTTTGATCATTTCAGAGAATGGTTTGGCAATACCAGCTAAAACTCTTTCATAGAAAGGAGCTTCTTGTACATCTATGAAAGTCATGACCATTTCTGATTCTGTCATGGAAGGAATAACTTGAGCAGCCAGGCAGCTCCACCTTTGAGCATACTCTCTGAAAGACTCATTAGACTGTTTCTTGACCTTGGTAATTTGGTACCGGTCAGGAGCCATTTGAGATTGAAAACTGTATTGAGTGAGGAAGGCGTGAGCTAGTTCTTCCCAACTATGGATCTTTGAATTATCTAATCTGGTATACCATGAACGGGCTTCTCCAGTTAGACTCTTCTGGAACAGCTACATTCTGAGCTTCTCATCTTTCGTATAAGATCCAAGTTCTCCAATGAACATTTTTAAATGTGTATAAGGATCCCCTAATCCATCATATTTTTCAAAATCAGGGGTTTTGAATTTCTCTGGAAAATGAACACCAGGAAATATGCAAAGGTCAGCATATGAAACACTTCCATGTGTTCCAATCCCTTTAAGAACATGGATAGTTTCCTCCATTTGGAGGACCTTCTTCCTGATGTCACCGGTGTCTGAATCTCTTTTGAGATGGGTGTTTTCAGGGTATTTATTGGTCGTATCCAACTGAGGTTCTGGAATTGTTTTTTCCAAACCTTGGGATCCCCCTTGTGTAGAGGATTCTGTATGTGTAGGTATCTTCGTACCCTGAGTAGATTGATGTAGTTCTTTTAGCAGAACAGCCAAGTCTGTGATTTTTTTACTCAATCCGTCAAATTCTTCTCAGGAAACAGTATTAGACTGGTCAGAAGAAGACATGATTGGTTGTAGGCTCGTGGCCTTTTTTGATTTTGAGCGGGTAACATGCCCAATTGTTTCCCTACAAAAGACTTATGTAGTTTAGTCTTAGGAATAATGTAAATGTTATCAAAACGTGTCCGTTTTAGGAATATGGTCCTACAAAAACGGTTGTTAATTGATAAAATGTCATGCATGCACATATATTCTTTATATTTTCCATTACATATAAATGATCATGGAATAAAATTACAAGTAAATGTTTTTACAAGTAATTGAAAATGGAAAGCATGAAGAGACTTTCCTCCACGTTTGGATTATCAGAGGTTGACCTATCTTAGGGTTACTCTCGCGACTTTTTGGCATGAAGGTTCCCAGATCATCGCAATCTACTTGACGGGAAGTTAATCCGGTCGTTCAACTGGAACGAATCTGAGTGGTGCCTTTCTTGAGCCCCGGGGAATTATTCTTCCCACGAGTCTAGTAATCAAACACCGACAGGATAGCCTCCTGGTGGAGGGACCACACAACATACATTCACATACAAGTCTCACCGTTTATGCAAAATGATGACATGTGCGAAGCACTAATATCACAGATAGATATTTAGCAGTTCAGTAATTAATATGCATTCGTACACATTCATCATAAATGTAAATGCAACATTCACACACAAGCATATAACAATTTTGAAAAGCTTGTAATAGTGGCTTAAGCCCTCTTACTGTAGTCCCCAGCAGAGTCGCCACCTGTCGACGTCGGGATTTTTATTTGTCCCTTTTCGTTAATTGTTCTTTGATGTTCTCATGTTAATGTGAGATTTGTTTGAAAAAACAAGTGAAAAAGGTTCGACATGTGTAATATCAATGATGCACTGGTAAGAGTCGCCAGTTGTTGTTTTTAACTGGTTGCACCGAAAAGGTTACACATTGACCCAGTGATATGACACTGCTAAATGGGTCTGTGAAATTGAGATTCATTATGGGTTCGGGGGCTTGATTATGCGGAGAGAAGTTGTTAGGCACCCCCCAACATCCGTGTTGCCACGGTGACCCCCACTTCTTAAAGAAATTGTTATATGAATGTGTGTGTGTGTGTGTGTGGATCAATGTGAAGTTATTTGAAAGTAGTGTGAGGCTTCGTTCGGACCAATATACACCGGGTTTGAATTTATAAAAAAATTCAGTTTTAACCTGATATAGAAATGAAGTTTTATAAAAAGAGATTTTTCAAACCATGTGCTCAATAAGAATTGAGACCTTTTTATACTTCTATTTTATTGTTAAATGTTCGGTTTGTTTGCTTTTATTTTGAGATGCGAAGCATCTTTGAGAAAATAATATACAGCAGTGCCGAACTCTTTATAGGCATGAAAGCCATCCAAGGAAATTCGTACACTGTAAATAATGTATAAGCTGCTTACAGCTGAAAAAAGTCCATCACGGGAACCGAATCTAGATTCAGTAGACTGAATCTGTGATCACATGATTCCTAGGCTCACATGATACTACAATTTGTATGGAAAGCAGTAAGCAGTTATATATATATGTATTTCAACTCTTAAATGCACAACACCAAATAATGCAAATTAGAAACTCCCTTTTAATTTCATTCTGCCTTGGCCAAGGATTACTGGGTTGTCATTTATCGAATCACATAGGACATTTCTCTTCTTTTACTAGAAGTTGTAGATTCTTTATTGATCATATATTATCTCCATGTACAACTTATTATACTTAAGCATACCCTTTGTTATACCCTAAAGGTCTTAAGAAATAAGTCTAAGTATAATTCATCATACATAAGATACTATGATGATCTCAAGTCCAAGGATCACTTGTACTACTATCACTATAGGAATTTCTATTGACAGACAAGTAAAACTCAATTTGGTATTCTTTAGCGAGCCACGTTCAGTGAAGTTATTCTATAATAAGCACCTACATATTTTCTTTAGTGTCTCCACACAAATGATCATGAGATCAATCATCCTCATCCAATGAGCAAGCAACGTATGTACCAATCTATCCAAATTCACTAATCCCCAATTTAGTAATCCAACGATTGGGAAATATTTTAGTTTTAAACTTTCTAAGAATTTAGATCTCATTAGAATGATCATCATCATTATTCTAAAAGTATTTCTTAAAACTATGGGTTTATCACATATTATAAAATAACATCATGTAGATAATTAAAAGCCTTTAATAAATTAATAGTTTTTATTAATAAATGAATAAGATTGTTACAAAGTGTATACTTTATCATCAAACATAATTGGCTTGTGTGCATACTACTTTCACTCCTGATACACAATAATTGATTGATGTATCTGAAAGGAAAATCGTACCTTGTTGAACGTGGTGTGGTCAATAATGATTTTACCGATATTCCAGTATTCTTCTGTGATAATGTCCTAGAAATGACAGCATATCTACGAAAAAGGTAACCTCAAAATCCGGCCACAAGACTCCATAAAAGTTATGGACAGGAAGGATTCCTAATTTTAAGTAAGTTAAGATAAAGGGTTGTCCATCTTATATGAAAAGGTTTCAAAGGATAAGCTTGGGACAAGATTTGACAAGTACAGATTTGTGGGACATCCTAAAGTAAGTTTAGGGTAAATGTTTTATAATCCTACTTAGCAAAAGGTGTTTGTTGTGAAACATGATGCCTTCTAAGATAAAGATGTTTATCATTGAAGGGACTAGTGGGAGGATAATAGATCTTGAAGAGTTCAAGAACCACAAATCACTATAAGTTAAATAAGAGGAACCTGTTGATAGACCTATTGTACCACAACCGAATCGTAAATCTAGAATAGTACCGAAGATACCTGGGAGGTATGAATTCATCATAGATGATGATGATGATGAGGTACCCATCATAGATGATGATGATCCAGTTACATACGATGAGGTAAGAGTTATAGACACTCAGAGAAATGGATAGAAATCTTCTCAAAAATGGAACATTCGATTTGATGAGATAATCAAAAGAGTTTGATTTTATCAAAAATAAGAATGAACCTAGTGTGTATAAAAAGGGTCAATGGGAGCATCGTGACATTCCTAATATTATATGTTGATATACTACAGATAAGGAATGACATTCCAATGCTATAATTAGTAAAGATAAAGTTGTCTAAACATTCCTCCACGGATGATTTGGGAAGAGTATCGTTATTGGGGATACAAATCTATATAGATAGATTTAATAGGATGTTGGGCTTAATCCAAGAAACGTATATTCATTTGATGCTAAAGTTGTTTAGCATGGAAAACTCCAAGAGATGTCTCATGTTGATGAGCCTTGGAGTGTATCTCTCTTAGTAGTACTCATAGACTCATAAAAGAGAGATTGCATGAGTAACTATAATGTATGCAATAAAATGTATGAGACCTGATGTTGATCAGTCATATTCTAGAGAAGTTCACTGTGAGTCGGTAAAACAATATCTTAAAGTACTTAACCAACACTAAGGATGTGATTAAAATTGATGGTGAGTCTAAATTAAAACTTGAGGGCTTAACAGACTCACGTATTTTCAGATAGACGAAGACAACAGAAAATCTACATTAAGGTAAAGGGTTACCTTGAACAGTGGTGCAGTAATTTGGAAAGGTTTCAAACACCAAAGAGTTGTTGGTTTAGTGATAAAGACAAAGTATATAGCTATAAATGAATCTGCAAGTTGATTGTTTGGATAAAAAGTTCATTACAGAAATAGGAATAGTTCATAAGTCTCATCTTGGATCTAAACATGTGTTGTGGCACTTTCATTTGATTATAGGAATAATTGAAAGATGGGAAATCACTATAGAGATAGTGAACTCTCAAGAACAATATTATATATCCATTAACTAATGCTTATCCAACAGCAAGATAATTGTCACTTGGAGAAGAAGTGTATGAGATACTATGATTGTAAGACTCCGAATTTTATGAAATAAAAGCATTCCATTTTCTTATAATTATTATTTTATTTAGTAAATGGTTAAATTGATAAAAGGATTAAAGTAAAGGATGATATGTGAAAATTTTGCAAAGTAAAGTAAGTTGTTATAAAATATTCATTTGGTCGGGAAATATTCTTTTTGTCGTGGAATATTCATACGATAACACAATCATTGGTGGACCCCACAACAGAATTATTGTCAGAGTTAGAAAACGACAAAATTATCTTTTTATAAAAATAAGGGCGAAAGTTTTACCGTTAACTGTTGAAATACCCGGTGATAAAAGTACAGTAATACGCGTAGTTTCATAGTAGCACATAGTATTGATTATTGATGCTTACGTAAGAAGTCACTCAGTTATACTCAATTATTACTACAGTAATTATTGCATTGTATTTCACGTTATTGATTCAATTATTGTCACAGTATCATCTGCACAATATTTTATATTATTAAATCAATAATTAAGATGATAAATTTATTCATATTATTATTTATATTATTGACGATGTCTAGACAGTTCTGTCGAGAAAAGGGGTTTTGTTACCTAATTGCACGCCAATAAGGAGAAGTCCTTATCGGAAAGCCCCCTCTTTCTTGGGAATGATTTGGTTGTCAATATTTTGAGTTATAATATTAATGATGAATACTTGTTGAAAGATTAAAAAAATGTGTTGATTGAAGATAAAATAATTTGGAGTAAATATTTATTCAATCTTTGATATAAATAAGAAGTCTGTTATGAGACGTTTGTTATAAATTTGGTTTATTCTATAGGACCCATATGTCATCATCTAAGAGTCACTTTCGCCAATAGTACTTGCCTTTACCAGACGTCGAACCACTTGTCGTTTCATATCACAGGCGTCGAACCACTTGTCATTTCATATTATAGGCATCGAACCACTTGTCGTTTCATATTACAGGCGTCAAACCACTTGTCGTTTCACATTAAAGGCGTCAAACCACTTGTTATTTCACATTACAGGCGTCAAACCACTTTTCTTTTCACATCACCAGTCATCAAGCCACTTGCCTCTTCCCATTGCAAGGGCTAAGCTAGAAATCTTCTATAAATAGAAGCTTATTTCTTCTTTAATTCTCACCAATTCACTATGACTCACAAGAGAATTCTATAGAGAGAGAATCAGATAGAAAGAAGAAGAGTATTCTATTACTACACTATTACAGTATCCAATCTCCTACTAAGGTAAGGGGTATTATTTCTTTCATATTCATAAGGGGTATTATTTCTTTCATATTTGTAAGGGGTATTATTTCTTTCATATTCGTAAGGGGTATTATTTCTTTCATATTCGTAAGGGGTATTATTTCTTTCGTATTCATGAAGAGAGTTGTTTCTTTCAATACTCGTATAGGTTGTTATTTCATTTTTTATTATTCTGTTGGAATAACCTGTCTACGCGGACTACCGCATACATGGTGAAATCCTTTTGTTATTTCATTCTTTATTATTCTGTGGGAATAATATTTCTACGTGGACTACCGCATGCCTGGTGAATAACCCTTCGTATTCATTTGTTATTAAATTATGGAAATGATCTGTCTACGCGGACTACCGCATGACAGTTGAAAATCCATTTGCAGTTTCGTATATTGTTCATTTCAGATTCCTAACTCTAAACTTACTGTGGTAAGTATTGCTTCTATAATTCCTGAAATGATCAGAAATTCTTTGATATTTTCCCTTCATCCAATACCTTTTATGAAAATATTATTCTGAGCATTCTTGATAAGTTTTAACCTTTTTATGTCGAAGTACTATTCACGGGGTACTATTCCCAAAGTACTATTCATGGGGTACTATTCACTCAGGTACTATTCACCCGGGGTACTATTCATGATAAAAATTGATTTCTTTTATGTCCGAATCATTTTTGATACAATATTATTCTTAAATTTTACTCCACGAAGCAGTGTCATGTTGATAATTTGGATATTATTAAACTCTGGATAAATTTAAAGTCTTTAATAATTATCCTTGATTTTGTTTGATTAATGCTTATATCATTGTCATCATCCTCATTCTTATATTGTGATGAAAGTCATCTTCGGCCAAGGGTGCACAGATTGACTGTTGATCGGTATGATTATAACCAGGGATTATTCGGTATAATCATGATCGTAATGTTACAAATGATGTGGTAAAAGTCCTCATTATCTCGTAGTGCATTGATGGACAGTGGTTGGCATGATCATAACCATTGGTGAAAATAAGAATATCCTTGGCCCGTAGTGCATGGATAATTCGTGGTCGTGATACTAAAGAATATCCTTGGCCCGTAGTGCATGGATAATTTAGTGATGTGGATCATTTATTAAAGCTGAATCTCAGCGATAAAATCGATAATAAACTTTTAATTCACAGAAGATAGTAGATATCATGCTCTACTTGACTCTTCTAAAAATATAGTTGCATGTCTTTGGCCTATAGTGGAAAGATGAATTGTTAATGAATATCTTTGTCCCATGGTGCAAAGATGAATTTATTAGTATGATTATGAACAGGAACTGTGATTTGGTATAACCATGATCTTTGATGTTTCAGGTAAAGACAGGTGATGAAAATTATCTTCGTCCTAGGTGCGAAGAGGAATTTAGAATCACAATTATGATTATGAATTATTGGGGACAGGAACTGTTGATTGATGTTACAGGGATAAAACATGGTTGGTGGACTTTTAACATGAAGAAGATAATAGACTTTATAGTCTATTTGAATCTTCTAATGGATTGCTCATTCCGCTGCTATTATGGTTGAAAAGTTTAATCATCTACCATATGTTCTAAATCTCTGATTTATTTCTGACGAAGGCTATTGATAATTTAATTATCTTTAGTCATGATATTCTTTACTAGACTAGTTGTGCTCACCCTTTTGCTTCACAATTCCTTTCAAGTAATAAAAGTGTAGTTGGGTCGAGCGGGGGTAACAAGGGAATAAAACGATGGTCTATAGCTGTTGAGGTTTCCCATAAAATAGTATGGAAATAATTTTATTGAGAATTATAGATAATTGTGTCATATTTTATACGTCATTTTAACCGTTGATTTTGGTGAACCGAATAGGGTGAGGTGAACCCAACTTTGGAAGGGCGTTTTGCCACTGTCATACAAGATGTCTAATGACAGACAACCTAGTGTTATCATAAGACAAGGTTTTGCACATGCACTTGCTAATTATATCTATGAGCACTACCTATATAATCTTGGAGTTTGGTTGAAATATAATTCTCACTTGGAGACAATGAAGATAATTATATGTCAAGAGAAGACTCACCATTGGAAAGAACATGATAGTAATCTCCTCGTTTTTCTTTGGGGTCTATTGGGTCAACCCAAGATAATTCTCGAGTCATATGATATCTATCATAACTTAGATGCATGGCCTCCCATGTACGAAAAGGTTTTCTTGAGCATTTTTTAAAGATTTTAATTTCTAAAATAGTTATTAACTGTACTTTTATGTAAAGTACCATTGTAAGGTGTTGTGGTCGAAGCACCATGAGAGTTACATATATTTCTATTAAAACTCGCAGCTTATGTGTTGTTGTACTCTGCACGACAGTTCAACAGTTGTATAAATAAAGTTTGTATTTGATTTCTATAATGTGATATCTGGCGACTCAGAATGGGTGATGTATACCTATTTTGGGGGCGTCACAATGACGATTGACTTTAGTGCAAGTGTGAGATTGAAAGTAGTATGCACACAAGCCAATCATGTTTGATGATAAAGCATATACTTTGTAACAATCTTATTCATTTATTAATAAAAAGTATTAATTTATTAAAGGCTTTTAATTATCTACGTGATGTTGTTTTATAATATGTGATAAACTCATAGTTTTAAGCAATGCTTTTAGAACAATGATGATGATCATTCTAATGAAATCTAAATTCTTAGAAAGCGTAAAACTAAAATAGTTCTCAATCGTTGGATTACTAAATTAGGGATTAGTGAATTCGGATAGATTGGTACATACGTTGCTTGCTCATTGGATGAGGATGATTGATCTCATGATCATTCATATGGAGACACTAAAGCAAAGTATATAGGTGCTTATTAGAGAATAAGTTCACTGAACGTGGCTCGCTAAGGAATACCAAATGGAGTTTTACTTGCATGTCAATAGGAATTCATGTAGTGATAGTAGTACAAGTGATCCTTGGACTTGATATCGTCATAGTATCTTGTGTATGATGAGTTAAACTTTGACTTATTCCTTAAGACCCTTAGGGTATATCAAAGGATATGCTTGGGTATAATAAGTTGTACATGGAGATAATGTATGATCAATAAAGAATCTACCACTTTTAGTAAAAGAATTGAAATATCCTATGTGATTTGATAAATGACAACCCAGTAGTCCTTGGCCAAGGCAAAATGAAATTAGAAAGGAGTTTCTAATTTGTATTATTTGGTGTTGTGCATTTAAGAATCAAAAAATATATAATTAAATAAAATAAGACTTGACAGTAAATTCATGTCTTATACTTAATTGGGACATTGTATGGTGGAAGGATTGAATTGTACGGTAACTATTTACTCAAAGGTTCTTTTATGATTAATGTTGAAATCTATATTATCTGAAAAATCGTTAATGGCTAGGGAGTCTTATCCCTATTGTAGAATAAATATTATTTATTTAAATAAATTAATATTTTAATTTATTTATTTAAATAAGATTAGAATTATTCTAATTAATTTATTCACAATCGGTTTAGTATGGAGAACCTAAAGGGTCACACCATAAAAGGAAGAATAATTATTTGAGAATTTAATGGTATAATAGTAATAATAAGTTAAGTATATTTAATTTAATCTATGGTGATAGAATAAATTAAATATCTTAATATTTATTATTTAATATTTTTGAAATATTAAATATAAATTAATAAGAGGAGTCTTATTATTATTATTACTATTGTTATTATTATTTAATTCCTAAAGTAGTTTAGTAATTAATTAATAAAAGTACTCTCATATATTCTTAATAATATTAGGAGACTAATTAATTAAAAGATTTTAATTAATTATTCCTAATAAAATTAGGAGCTTAATTAATTAAAGGAGTTTAATTAATTAAAATAAAACTCAATTCCTTAATTGTTAAGGAGGATTGCCTACATCTATAAATAAGAGTAGTCTTATTATGGGTGAGGTGGTTGACATATTCACAAAACACGTGAATACGTAATTCCAATAGTTGGGAGAGTACACCATTTTCTATGAGAGATAGAAAAATTAGGGTTTTACCAAATATCCATCTTTTTGAATCTTTCTTCTTCCTTGGTGGATCACCTCTAGAAGCCAAATACTTGGGTGGCTAACGTTGATCAAAGGAAGGAACCAAACCCGGTGGATTCAAGTTGAACGCGAAAAGGATTTGGAGGTGAACTTGTACCTGAGGAAGCTCGACTCTTCAAGGGTATGATTCTTGTTCTTTATCCTTTCGTTTAATTAATAATTTTGCATAAAGGATGATCTGGGTATATGGTTTGTAAAATTTTAAAACTCTGTTTTTCCACGTTTCTGCTTATCTTGTGCAATTTGATTGCGTTCATGAATATTACAAACCTAACAAAAAGCTATGGGCACGGATTTACGATTCAGTTCGGCATAACATCCTCAAACAGACGGGCAGTCGGAGAAGACTGTTCAAACTCTTGATGATCTATTAAAACTCTGTGTCCTTGACTTCAAAGGAAGTTGGAACAAGTTTTTGCCATTAATAGAATTCTCCTACAACAATAGTTTTCAAACAAGTATTGACATGGCTCCATTTGAGGCATTGTATGGACGCAAGTGTCGTTCTCTAGTATGCTGGGATGGGGTGGGTAAAGCAACGTTGTTGGGACCGTAATTGGTACGCATGACTATGGAAAAGATTTAAATGATCCGGCAACGTATAAAAACCTTCTAAGATTGACAAAAGAGTTATGTTGATCTTCATCGAAAGGACATGGAATTCAATGTTGGAGAGTATGTGTTGTTACGTGTGGCTACATGAAAAGGAGTTACGAGATTTGAAAAGAGAAGAAAGCTCAATCCTCGATTCATTGGGTCATTCAAAATTTTTAATCGAGTAGGAATTGTGGCCTATAGACTCGCCTTACCGCCAAGTATGTCTCGTGTTCATAATGTTTTTCACATATCTATATTACGTAAATATGTGAAAGACCCGAACCACATTAATGATTTAGAACCGGACGAAATAGCAGAAGATTTAACGTATGAAGAGGTACTTGTTAAAATCTTGGATAAGAAGGAACATATTCTACGCTCCAAGGTTATACCTCAAGTCAAAGTTTTGTGGAGAAACTACGATGTTGAGGAAATGACCTGGGAGTTGGAATCTGAAATGAAACCAAGGTATCCTCACCTCTTCGACATACCAGGTACGTACCCCAATTTCGAGGACGAAATTTTATAAGAAGGGGAGGTTGTAAGACCCCAACTTTTATGAATAAAGATTAATTTTTCTCGAAATATATTTTTGAATATTATGGTGTGGATTTGATATAATGTTATAGTTGTGGGTAATATTTATAAATTTTGCAAAGTAAGCAAGTTGTTATAAAATATTCGATTGGTCGGAGAATATTCGTACGACGTCACAATCATTGGTAGACCCCACAATGAAATTATTCTTGGAGTTATAAAACGACAGAAATATCTTTTTCTAAAAATAACGGCGAAAATTTTACCATTAAACTGTTGAAATACTCGGTGGTAAAAGTACAGTAATACGCGTGGTTGCATAGTAGCACGCAGTATTGATTATTGATCCTTACGTGAGAAGTCACTCAGTTATACTCAATTATTGTTACAGTAATTGCTGCATAATATCTCTCATATTATTGATTCAATAATTTTCATAATATCATCTGTATAATATTTTATATTATTAAATCAATAATTGAGATGACAAAGTTATTCATATTATTATTTGTATTATTGACGATGTCTAGAAAGTTCTGTCGAGAAAAAGGGTTTGGTCACCTAATTGCGTGCTAATAAGGAGAAATCCTTATCGAAAACCCCCCTCTTTCCTAGAAATGATCTGGTTGTTAAATATTGTGAGTTAATTATAATAATAATGATGAATAAGTTAGTGTTGATTAAAGATAAAATTGTTAATAAAAAAATATTTTTATTGTGTTAAAATTATTAGTGTTAGTGAAAATCGACATTTATTTCGATAATAATTAATTTCTGGATGTTAAATTGACCAAACGGGCAATTAATCAGATAAATGAGCAATTAATTTCTATTAGTTCACATGCAAATTACTGATGGTTCACATGTATGGAACTATTGATTCACATGCATGTATTATTAGGGGAGGTGGTGCAAGATTGGTAATACTTGAAAGACTAAATTAAAAATAGAGGTATAGATGAAGCTACTATACTGTAATAATTCGAGCCCCTAATCTTGCAATTATCGAAACTATATTTTTCTATAAATAGAAGCTCATTCTTCTTTCATTCTCACCAATTCACTAAGAATCACAAGAGCAATTATAGAGAAAAAAGTTATAGAGAGAAAGAAGAAAAGTATTCGGCTACTTCACTATTGCAGTATCCAGCCTTCTACTAAGGTAAGGAATATTATTTATTTCATATTTGCTTACGATATTATTTTTTGTATTCGTGAGAAATTTTATTTTCGTTCAATATTCGTAAGAAATATTATTTTCATTCAATATTCGTAGGGATATTGTCTTCGTTTAAAATTCGTAAGGAATATTATTTTCGTTCAATATTCGTAAGGGATATTATTTTTGCTCGATAACCATATGAAATCATATTTTCTTTCATACTATGTAGTATGTAAGTAATATTATTTCGTTTCGTATTCCTACTTTTATATTCATTTTATTAAAGTATTGCTTCTATACTCCGTGAAATTAGTAGAATATCCTTAAAATTTGCGTTTCTTCCAATATCTTTTCATGAAAAATATTATTCTTAACATTCTTGATAAGTTTTAACTTTTTTATGTCGGAGTACTATTCACGAAATACTATTCTCGAAGTACTATTCACGGGGTACTATTCACCTGGGGTACTACTCATGACAAAAATTGATTTCTTTTTGTCCAAATTATTTTTGATACAATATTATTCTTGAATTTTACTCCACAAAGCAGTATTATGTTGACAATTTAGACATTATTGAATTCTGAATAAATTAAATTATAAATCTTTAAAAATGTATCCTTTGCTTTCTTTTAATTGAATTCTTATATCATTATCATCATCCTCATGCTTATATTGTGATGAAAGCCATTTTTGGCCCGTAGTACATAGATGGACCATTGATTGATATGATTATGACCATGGATTATTTGGTATAATTATGACCTGTAATATTACAAATGATGTGGTAAAAGTCATCATTGGTCCGTAGTGCATTGATGGACAGTTGTTGACATGATCATGACCATTGGTGATAACACGAATATCTTTGTCCCGTAGTGGATGGATAATTCGTGGACATGATACTAATAAATATCATTGGCTCGTAGTGCATGAATAATTTAGTGATGTGGATTATTTATTAAGCTGAGTCTCAGCGATAAAATTGATGATAAACTTTTTAAATCATAGAAGATAATAGATATCATGCTCTACTTGACTCTTCTAATGGATTGCTTGTTCCGCTGCAGTTAAATTTGTTATTTATTAGTTTAACACTGTTGAAGGCTAACGATAATTTATTCTGCATTATCTTAGTCATAATATTTCTTACTGGGCTAGTTGAGCTCACCCTTTTACTTTCATTTTTCTCTTCAGGAAATGAGAACGTAGTCGGGACTAGTCGGGAAACGGAGTGATGGTCCGAGATGGTGGCTATAGTAGTACTCACTATTCTGTGAAATAGTGTGATAATAAATGTAATGAGAACTCCATTTGAGTTTAGATATTTGATTTCTATACTAAGCATTTGGCGACTCAGAATGGGTGATATATACCTATTTTGGGGGAGTCACAAACATTATATCAAATCTACACCTTAATATTCAAAATGTTATTTCGAGAAAATTAAATTTTATTCATATAAGTTGGGGTCTTACATTTACCATTATAATATATATTCTTAATATTAGAGTTTTTAAAAACAAAAACTAAAAATAGAATTCAAAATACAAAAAATAGTAAAAGATAAAAAAATTAATTCAATTTAAAAAAATAAATAAATAAAAAGTTTTAAAATAATAATTTTTTTCAAGAAAAAATTTAGAAATTTTTTTAATTTTTTTTTAAAAAAATGAATAAAATATTTTTCTTGGAGTGAAAAGTGCTAATAAGTAATAAAAAAATTAACACTAATAATTATTCACATAACTAATAATAAAAAAATTAATATAACAAATTGCTTACCAAATCTCAATAGTAAAAGTAAAAAATGTACTCCCTTCATTCCTTTGTACGTCTTTCAAGAGATTTTTTTAATAATCCATTTGTAACTTTTGAAAAATTTATTAACTTAACTTCTCATATTGTCCTTAAATATTAATTACTTTTTTATTTTTTTTCTCTTTCATCTTTTAATAATTAATAATTACATATGTTTTTAATGGCTGAATGGCACTTATAATCTTTGAAGTTGTCATCCATTTTCAATGTCATCCCCAAAGTGTATTTTTCATCAATTGCATCCTTAAGTGGCATTTTGTGTCGATTCTGTTCCTTTTACTCAACTTGACTCCAACCTGACCCATGTTAATCGAATTTTGACCCAATCAGACCCAGTTTGACCCACCCCCAAATTTTAATATTTTAAAACAAAACATTCTTTTAAAAAAAATAATTATATTTAATATTTTAAAATAAAATAATATTTTTAAAAAAAATTTAAAATAAAATATTTTTTTATATTTTAAAAGAACAAAATATTTTTATAATAATAATTATATTTATTTAAAATTATGTTTAATTATATTTACATTTAAAATTTTAAAATAATAATTATATATAATATTTTAAAATAAAATATTTTTTAAATAATTTTAGAATAAATATTATGTTAAATATTTTAAAAGAAATTATTATTTTTAAAATAATAATTATATTTAATATTTTAAACTAAAATATTATTTTTAAATAATAATGATTTTTATATTTAAAATAAAATATTATTTTAAAAAGTTTTAAAAATAAATATTATTTTAAGGTAAAAATATTAGAAACTTTTTTTTCAAAAATGAGTATAATTTCACAAAATATAGATAAAAAAACTAAAGTTAAATTGTTTAAAATCTTAATTATTTTTATGAAAATTTACACATCTTTAAAAAATATACAATAAATTATTTTTGTTTTACGAAAATAAATTTTTTTAATCTATATTTTATAAAACTTTACTCAATTTTTTTAAAAATGATTTTTTTAAAAAAATTAGTTTATTTTTTTTAAATAATTAAATCAGTTTTTTTTAAAAAAAATTGTATTTTAATTTCCATTTTAAGTTTTTGTTTTTAAAAATTCTAATATTAAGAATACATATAATAATGGTAAAGATATCAACATTTTATGAAAATAAAGTTTTGCATAAAAATGAAAAAAAATCTACTGTTTTTTAAATAAAATTTTATTTTTTTATTTAATTTTTTAGAATCTATATTATATAAAATTTTACATATTTTTGAAAAAATAAGTTTCTAATGTTTTTACCTTAAAATAATAATTATTTTTATAACTTTTTAAAAATAATATTTTAATTTAAATATAAAAAATAATAAATATTTAAGAATTGTTTTTAAAAAAAGTTATTTTAAAATGTTTAAAAAATATTATTTTATTTTAAAATATTGTATATAATTATTATTTTTAAAAGAATACTTAATTTTAAAATATTTATTTTATTTTAAAATATTAAAATTTAAAGTTGGATCTAGGTCGAGTTGGGTCAAACGGGTTAGTCAGCTAAAAAGAACAAAAGTTAGTGACAACTTGAAGGGTAATAAGTGTCATTCAGCCATATTTTAATCTACATAATTTTCCCTAAAAAGTCGATTAAAGAATCAAAAGGAGGATAAATCATTTATCTACGTCCTGCTTGAGGATAAAGCACAAACAAAATCAAAAGCAGGGGAACCACGAGTATAATCAATTGAGGATAAAGCACAAACAAAATCAAGAGCAAGGGAACCACAAGTTTAACCAAAATACCGACAATAAATTACAATTCAACGTCATATGTAGTTGAAACTTTCATGTCAAAGAAAAGGAGAGAAACTGATGAGTCATAAAGACAAAGAAAGTATGACTCCCTTTTAACATAAAAGTATGATCTTCCATACACCCAACAAAAGGCATATCCAAGACAAGAACTGTGTGTACCACCTAATGCAGAGACGTGAATTTGTCCCCCCAAATAAAACAGTTCCAAGGTAAGCAGAGAATGAAGAGAATGGACTGTGCTGTGCTTTTCCAGCTGCTTTTGAAGTTAGTTCAGGTCAATCTAATTCTTTACACCCTGAAACAGAAAATGATAGGATCAATACATGTATTATTAAATAAATGGGGTTAGGGAAAACACACTTCAATTTTCCCCACCCTTCTTGTGCAAGAGGAAGTGCAAAACATGAATATATTGGTAGATCGTGATATATTTGCTAGCCAAGTATCACCAGGTTATGTCTATACAAAGCTTGGATTCAGCATTGTATACTACTCATAAGAACGGTATATATCACTGCTTTTCTATATACATGATCAATCTTCTGGATGAAGGCAATAACAGAGATGACAAATAAATTTGAATAGCCCCAATAGATATTGTTATTAACAAAAACTAACTATTGCTTTTCACTGACCAGATAATGCAAAATATCGCAGCAGTTGGGAAATGAAATAGTATGAAGGCTAGAACGATAACCACTTGAAATGCTAAAGTGCATGGAATATATTATTGGTCAAACTTTGTAAAGATTCCTGAAGATTTACTTATAATGCCTTTGTTTAGATGGTACTTATTGGTGTACCTTATGAGGTGGTGTCCCCGGTCTTAACATGTTGCCTCCAAATCCTAGTTTGAGTTTCTTGTCTGAAGCTTTAAGGATCTGAAAGGAGCATGTCAGAGTATCATCCACGCTCATCATGGCACCCGCATTATCAAACTCACCACAGTAATTAGGAGCAGAGAATAAGGTCACCAGTTGCCTGTTTGCAAAGAATTCATATCCATCTTCTACAACCTGGAAAGGCATTCACATTAGTAAGGAGCATTTCGGGCAGTAAAATAACAACACTCTAAGATGCTACCATATAAGATATGCCACCATAATGGTGCATATGTCCAGAAAAAGAATTCAGCACTTTGCAATGCCTACATGGTGCAGTATCATATCTACAGTTTAGTTAGCTGTGCCAAGAGACAAAGAATAAACCTGCACCTTCTTTGCTTAGTCCCTAAAAATCTCATAGAATATCAGAAGCAAGAAGCTCAACTTAACAAGTAGATTGCATCTACGAAGTAAGAATGCCTCTTCACAAAACCTTTCAACACATGTGGGCACATGTGTTGTGTCTGTGTCTATGTTTCTGTTTGTATGTTTTCTATATTAGAAACAGTGCAACTCATTCTACATGTAGTAAGGGATCTCTAAGTTACTATAATAATTTGCATCAAGACGTTGCCTCAAGTCTACCTGGTGAGCTCGGCAAATGAGATCGAGATCATGCTTTTGAAGGAATTCAGCAACCTTGTCAGCTCCAAATGTATATGATACACCCCTATCATTCTCTCCCCATCCCTCAATATCTTTATCAGGATCAGCCCACAATAGATCACAAAGAAGGCCCTGATCTGGTACATCAACAGGTCGAGCAATATTCCTGATCTGGTCCAAGTTCTTTAAATCAGGAGATAATCCTCCATGCATGCAGAGGATCTTCTCATCAATTAGAGCAGCAACAGGCAAGCAGTTGAAACAGTCAGTAAATGTCTTCCACAGGCGAACATTAAACCTCCTCTTGCATTCATCATAGAAACCATATATACGATTAATGGAAGCACACTCATGGTTACCCCTTAACAAGAAGAAATTCTCCTTGTATTTGATCTTGTATGCAATGAGAAGACATATTGTCTCTATGCTTTGCTTACCACGATCCACATAGTCCCCCAAGAATAAATAGTTTGCAGCAGGTGGAAGCCCACCATACTCGAACAATCGAAGAAGATCAGAAAATTGACCATGAACATCTCCTGTCAAACCAAAGCAATAAAAACATCATAAACTATATAATGGGAGCAGAAAGTAAGATGTTGGTAGAAGAAATGTTTCCCATGAGAAAAGTTGCTGCAAATTATGTACTACAAATAATCTGATATCACAATGAAAGAAAATAATTTTCAAAAATATTAAAATGCAGTACATGCAAAAAGCTCAAAGAAAACAAAAAGAATTGCCAAAGTTTGTGAGTGGAATGGAGTGGAAACTCAGGCATTTCACAATTACAAAGTTCTACTCACACTCTCACCCCACATTTGGTTACTTTTGCGCTGAACGCATTAAGGTGTATAAAACATGAAGCATGTTTGAAGGCTTTATGACTCTCAACAGCATTGGAAAAAAAACAGTGAAGATGAGAAACAAACATTGGATCATTTCCGGTGCTGTTACAATCACTTAATTGTATATTTAATTTCAGCGACTTCCAACCAATTTCTTCTTTTGGCATACATTTGCTACTAAAGCAAGCCATTAATTGCATAGCTAAACAGGAAAGCAACATCTTCATCTTTTTTAAGGGATGAAAAAAAGAGTCCTCGCTTTAGAAATACCCAATTCGACATGAAAGACCAATTCTCTAGAAGAAATTTGCAAGCCCTTGCAATTCTATGTCTAAGGATCTCTACAACGAACCCACAAGTAGCCCATTATAAGCACCAAGTGATAGGCCTTACCTGATGTCAGTGGCCTCTCAAAGGCCCAACACCCCTTCAAGATGCGAAGAGATCATTGGCTGCTAGGACAACTGTCATGGAAGCTCCTCTTCCCCAACCAAAAATTAAAGTTGGATAGGGTGCGTAGAGAGACACACTGATGCTTCATGTAAAATATGCCACAAGTGGCAAGAAAACAAAAAAAAATGTTTTTAATGTGGAAATCACAAAAGGAACTCCCGAAAAAGGGGGATAGATCCTTTATGAATTTTGTCAAAATATATCAATTTTGAAAGAGAGGACCATCACATAGTAGTTGCATGATAATAATGCCAAAGAAACAGTTATGAAATTCTTAGTGATAGAAAGAGAACGACGTCCCTCTCCTACTATTTGAGCTGGAGTTTTCTCGTAATTCATCAAGATGAATTCTCACTTTCTCAGCAAAAGCATAGAATATATGTTTTAAAAGCAAACTAATTGTTACAACCGCGATGCAAGAGAATCAATGTCTCAAAAGCTTAACTGTTATTATATCATTTGCATTACGAACCATTCCAAAATATTCGAATTAACAAACCACATAGTATAGACTGCAATAAAAGAAACTAGTACAAAAAGCAATCCCCCTCTGAACGACATTCACCAGGTTTGCCTAATATAGAAAGTAAATACTTAATACTTCCATTTTGTAGTTGAGG
The DNA here is from genome assembly GCA_020205505.1 of Panax japonicus. Taxonomy (NCBI): domain Eukaryota; kingdom Viridiplantae; phylum Streptophyta; class Magnoliopsida; order Apiales; family Araliaceae; genus Panax; species Panax japonicus. The sequence continues at coordinate 34,569,892 of CM035092.1, forward strand.
GTGATCATCGTTCAAGGTTTTCGACTCCATTTGTTTAGAAGATTTTGACAAGTTCAATGGTAGTTACATTGCTACTTAATTCATTAAATTCCAGATAGTGGTTCTTATTTTGTGAATTCATCCCCAAGATGTTTACTAACACTTGTTCCGAAAGTCAAATTTTTAATGCTTGGTTTGTTTGTATTCTTGGTTTGTTTGGACTTATGTTGTGCACGTTGCGCCGCATCCATATCTCACTTGCATATACTTTTCATGCAAAATCTTTGGAAATGCCGTTTAATTTGTCGTGTTCCCAATAAAGAAAAGATTTTGAAGTAATGGCATACATGTATACACATCAGGAAAGTATCTAAACCTAAGAAATGATTATACACGACAGAAAAAATCCTGTTAGGATCTACGTCATCTTATGAGGGTATTATCATCCCCATCCCACACTGAGCATCATAATAATAACAATTACAGTTTGTCAAAAAGTCCATAATTCATACAATTACAACAAATACATAGACCCAATTACCAAAATTGAATTATAATAACAAATAATCAACACATAACATGCAAAACAATATATAAAATCAAACCAACAAAAATTAAATTTATAGCATTAATTGGAAGAAAAAGAAAAAAAGAGAAATTAATTAGTCAAACTTCCATGATTCATACCACTACTACACATATAATCAAAATAATCCATACATTATGTATAAAATCAAACAAGCATGAACCAAAAAAATATAAAATTAATAGCATTAATTGGAAAACAAAAAAAGAGAAATTAATTAGTTTACCACAAATCTTAATGGGAGCTTCAAGCTCAAGTAGACTAGGTTGACTAAGAAAGATCTCCTTGGACATAGCACAGAGTTGCTTAATTTCAGCCTCAGTCAGCTGTACCTGCTTCGTCGCCCTCCCATTCTTCGATTCCAAAAGCCGCCTTATTATATCGTCAACCAAATTCTCCTCCATCCCTACTGATTGATTTCAGTCCCTAAAACCAAAAACCCTAGGTTGAAACTAATTTGTTTTCACAGACGATATAATAACGACAAGACAAGACAAGCCGTGAATGAAACGGAGGAGAATTAAGAAGAAGAAACACTATCCTTTCTACAAATGAAACGGTGGGTACTGACTGGTATTATTGCTTGGCGGCCATTATTTCCGCAAGAAGGATGTGCGAAGAAGACGGTACTAGTAAAAGAGAAGAGCCCCTATCCATCTTTCGATTCCAAGCTGGGACACGAGTGGAGGGTATCATCACGTGCGGTGCTTTTTTAGTTTGGTCAGCGATTCTTACTTTGACTTGTTAGTGACTTTAACTACAGGCAAATGAAGATTTTACTTTTTAAGGGTTATGGGTGCAAATCGGTCCGGATAGCTTGTTGCTATTCAATTCGGATTCGAGTCGAAAATATAATTTGAGATTTTGATTCAGTAAGCATTTGAGTAGAATACGAGTCAAGCTCGTTTTTGAGTTATAATAGTGAACTTGAATATAAGCACAATACTATTCGTTCATTTTAAGGTTCTAGTTTGTCTCTTTTATTTGATCCATACTCGATTCTAATTATTCGATGAACCCTACTCGTTTAAGGGTTCGATACTTACTCGATCCTTAATCTTTGATAAGGAAGTGAAAAGGTTTAGCCGTTTGGTTGTTTACTCTACTCTTTTCATCTCTTAAGATTTCAATTGCCTCTTCGTTTATAGAGAAATTAAAAGTTTCCAGACTCGAAGGGGTGAGATTTGAGAACTGATGACTGAATCATCCCACAAAACAGACTCGATGTAAGACTCCAACTTTCATGAATAAATATAATTTTTCTCGAAATATATTTTTGAATATTAAAGTGTGAATTTGTTATAATTGTAGACACTCGAAAATTTATGCACACCTGTTACTAACACTACAGGAGGACAGATTCGTCTTTCGAAGATAACCCTAGAAGACAGCGTACATCCATTCCGGATACTACCGGAAGTGCAGTTCCAACCCGGAACACAAACCGAGTCTCAAACCCGGAACACACATCGGGAATGTCATTTCCAATCTCAGAGATAACCCCGAGGTTTGCAAGATCAAAAGACCGGCAACAACACCGGAGAGGACAGTTCTGTCTAGGCGATAACATCGCGACGTTCAGTTCCAATCCAAGAAACAACACTGGGAGTTGCAACTCCATCCTTGGTGATAGCCCCAAGGGATGATTTTTCAGTTCCGGTGATAACTCCGGAATTATTTGTTTCAAACACATGCGATCAGCTTCAAGCTCAGACCTCCTACCGAGGCAGTCATACCTCAGACCCGGAGCTAACAACGGGCAGACATGCACACCCACAGATGACAGTGAGGCATACAAACAAGCAGTCCAATCTCAGATGTAACCTTGAGCAACGTCTGTTTTTTGCTCAAATCGGCGATAACCCCGGTGAGGAGTCAAAACGTCATCTTACTGCCTCAACCTTTTCTCTCACAAGATGATATCGCGACATACAAACAACTAGTCCAATCTCATATGTAACCCTGAGCAACGTCTACTTTCAACTCAAACTGGCGATAACCCCGGCGAAGAGTCAAACATCATCTTGTCTCATCAACACCTACGCGTCGTCTCAACACTTCATACATACATACATACAACAATGTCCCACAAGAACCGAGAAGTAACAATCCTGAGTGACTATTACGCGTGGCAGTACTTTGGATAGAATTTGAAGCTTGAAGACCATGGGCATAGACCCTTCTTCCTGACTTCGTACAACCTCTAATCCATGTCATTGCGTAACTCTCGACACAAGCGGTCCGAAGAAAGTCAGGTATACCTCGTTTGGATGCTCAAATTGAAGTTCTGCAAGTTCGAGCGGACATTACAGTGCATGAGTGCACGTACTACAAGACGACGGGACCCGCGAGGCTCGAATGCACCACGACCAGCCGCAGGTACAACCGCGACTGCTGCAGGTGTGCCTGCGGCCATCCATCTATATATACAAGCCTTGGGGTCAGCCATTTGAAGGGGAGAAAAGAGAGAAAAGGTGAGGAAGCCCTGTCCATTTTACTCTGCATACACATATTTTTAGTGTTTCCTCACTTTTAAACACTTGTTAGCTCACATATAGCTATCTTTTATCCGGTGGGAGCTGAGTGTTTATCCATTTAAAGTCATAGAAGTCTACTTTGGCAGCCCACTGTAAGCCTTCTCACATTATATAAAGTCTTCTTCTCATATTAGCACACACTGTTGTACGTTGAGAGTCGTGTGAGTGTGTTTGCCCGAACTTTGGTCCATGGTTTTCATTCCTGTCTGTATATATATACTTATATATATATATATATGTATATATTTCATATATGGACTAACATTATCGAGTTATGCCTCGATTGAGCCTAGACTTCAATCTGGAGCATTTATTGCTTTATATATATATATATATATATATATATATATATATATATATATATATATATATAATTGTTGTCGGACATATCCGATGAGCCTGGATTCACATCCGGTGCGTTTACTGCTTTTATATATATATTTGTACGTATATATATGTATATATATATATATATATATATATATATATATTTATATTTCTTTCAGGCCCGGAGTTTATTTCGTGGCCTTTTACAGCTTTATTTACATTTCGTCCAGCCTGGAGTTTACTTCATGGCAGTTGATCGCTTTTACAACTTTATTTACATTTCGTCCCACCTGGAGTTTACTTCGTGGTGGTTGATCATGTCCGTATATATATATATATTTACTGCTTTTATATATTTACATTTCCTATCCCCCATGGAGTTGTTTCGTGGTGGTTGATTATGTCTGTATATATATATTTACAGCTTTTATATATATAACTACTTACTGCTTTTAATACAAATTACAGTATCATGTGAGCCTAGGAATTATGTGATCACAGATTCAGTCTACTGAATCTAGATTCGGTTCCCATGATGGACATATTTTTCAGCTGTAAGCAGCTTTTACATTATTTTACAGTGTCTGAATTTCCTTGGATGGCTGTCATGCCCATGAGGAGTTCGGCATTACTGTACATTACTTTCTCAAGAATGCTTCGCATCTCGAAAATAAAAGCAAACAAGCCGAACATTTAATAATAAAATGGAAGTATGAAAAGGTCTCAATTCCTATTGAGCATAGGGTTTAAAAAACCTCTTTTACAAAAGTTCATTGATATATCTTGGTTAAAATTGAATTTTTCTATAAAATTCAAACCTTGTGTATATAGGTGCGAACGAGGCCTTGCACTACTTTCAAATAATTGCACAGTGATCCACACACACACACACACATTCATATAACAATTTCTTTGAAAAGTGGCAGTCACCGTGGTAACACGGATGTCGGGGGGTGCCTAACACCTTCCCTCCGCATAATCAAGCACCCGGACCCAAAATGAATCTCTGTTTCACAAACCCGTCTAGCAGTGTCAAAACAATGGGTCAATGTGCAAACTTTTTCGGTTGCGTTGGTGCAACAAATTAAAAATACCAACCGGAGACTCTTAAAGTCAAATCGTCGACATTATACATGTTGGACCTTTTTCACTTATTTTTTCAAACAAATCTCACATTAACATGAGAACACCAAAGAACAAGTAACGAAAAGAGACACTCAAAAATCTTGACATTGACAGGTGGCGACTTTGCTGGGGACTCCAGTAAGAGGGCTTAAGCCACTATTACAAGCTTTTCAAAATTGTTATATGCTTGTGTGTGAATGTTGCATTTACATTTATGATGAATGTGTACGAATGCATATTAATTACTGCACTGCTAAATATCTATCTGTGATATTAGTGCTTCGTACATGTCAACATTTTGCATAAACTGTGAGACACGTTGTATGTGAATGTATGTTGTGTGGTCCCTCCACCAGGAGGCTATCCTGTCAGTGTTTGATTACTAGACTTGTGGGAAGAATAATTCCCTGGGGCTCAAGAAAGGCACCACTCAGATTCGCTCCAGTGGAACGACCGGATTAACTTCCCGTCAAGTAGATTGCGATGATTTGGGAACCTTCATGCCAAAAAGCCGCGAGAGTAACCCTAAGATAGGTCAGCCTCTGATAAACCAAACGCGGAGGAAAGTCTTTTCATACTTTCCATTTTCAATTACTTTTAAAAGCATTTACTTGTAATTTATTCCATGTTCATCCATATGTAATGGAAAATATGAAGAATATATGTGCATGCATGACATGTTATCAATTAACAACTGGTTTTACAGGACAAAATTCCTAAACGGACATGTTATGATAACATTTACATTACCCTAAGACTAAACTACGTAAGTCTTTTGTAGGGAAAGCAATTGGGCCTGTTACCCGCTCAAAATTCAAAAAGGTCACGAGCCTACAGCCAATCATGTCTTCTTCTGACCAGTCTAATGCTGTCTCCCGAGAAGAATTTGATGGATTGAGTAAACAAATTACAGACTTAGCCGTTCTACTGAAAGAATTGCACCAGTCCACTCAGGGTACGAAGATACCTACACATACAGAATCCCCTACACAAGGAGGAGTTCAAGGTCTGGAAAAAATAATTCCAGAACCTCAGTTGGATACAACCAACAAAGACCCTGAAAATACCCATCTCAAAGGAGATCCAAACAACGGTGATATTAGAAAGAAGATCCCTCAAATGGAGGAAACTATTCGTGTTCTCAAAGGGATTGGAACACATGACAGTGTTTCATATACATACCTTTAAATATTTCCTAGTGTTCATTATCCAGAGAAATTCAAGACCCCTGATTTTGAGAAATATGATGGATTAGGGGATCCTTATACACATTTAAAAGTGTTCATTGGAGAACTTGAGTCTTACACAGAAAATGAAAAGCTCAGAATGCAACTGTTTCAGAAAAGTCTGACTGGAGAAGCCCGTTCATGGTATACCAAATTAGACAACTCAAAGATTCATAGCTGGGAAGAGCTGGCTCATGCCTTTCTTACTCAATATAGTTTTCAATCTCAGATGGCTCCTGACCGATACCAAATTACCAAGGTCAAGAAACAGTCTAATGAGTCATTGAGAGAGTACGCTCAAAGGTGGAGGCGCCTTGCTGCTCAAGTTATTCCTTCCATGACGGAATCAGAAATGGTCATGACTTTCATAGATGTACAGGAAGCTCTTTTCTATGAAAGAGTTCTAGCTGGTATTGGCAAACCATTCTCTGAAATGATCAAGTAAGGAGAAATGGCTGAGATGGGATTGAAGTCCGGTAAAATTCAAGACCTAGCCGCTCTTAAAGCTGTTGCTGAGCACATCCAGTCCGGATCTTATAGAAACAACCCCCGAAGGGTCCATAAAAAGAAAGAGGAGGATGTTTCCTTCATACTACAAGGACAAAAAGGCAATCAAAGCATGCCTATGCAGAGGAGAAACTACTCCCCTTTTCCAGCACAATCTTTAAACCCTCCATTGTCTAAAAGTGGAGAAGTAAAGCGGCCTCGAACGTTCACACCCTTAGGGGAATCGCTCGAGAATGTTCTTGCTCTTCTGACTACTCAGAAGAAAATTACACATCTTCTTCCACCAGCTAACCCTAATGGGAGGGGTTTTAATGCTACTCGAAAGTGTGCCTATCATGCCGGAGCACCTGGACATGATACTCAAGATTGTTGGGCCTTGAAGCATAAGATTCAAGATCTAATAGACAATGGTGAGATCGTGGTCACCAAACCAGATCAACCTCATGTGCAAAACAACCCTCTTCCTTAACACAAAGAAGAAGAGGTCAACATGATCAATTGGAGCACTCTACAAGGTTTCAATTCTAATAGGGAATCATCCCAACCCATCAAAGACGGTGTTGACAAATGGGATTATGCAAAGTTCTAGTTTACCGTGGAACGAAAGATGAAAGCTCTTTGCAAACAAATTGAGCAACTGGCAGAACTAGTGACCCACCAGTATCAAGTCACACGCCAATTAATCAAGTAGGAGCATGCTTATATCCTTCCTTTTGTTATGAATGCCTCCTCACCACCTTCAAAAAACGAAGCTATGGAGGATAAGGTTGCAATGAGAGCAAATGCTAAAGCCCGTCGGGATTTTGCCAATCATAGGGAATTCACCTATGTGGGCCAATCTATGGAGGAGATACTACAGATGTTAATCTATGAAGGAAGAATTATCTTCCTTCTCCCTCCAATCAATCCTCGTTTAGGATGGTTCAGTCTTAATAAAATGTGTCAATATCATTCACATTCTCGTGGTCACAACACAGAATAATGTTGGGCACTCCGCTATCTCATTCAGAATCTTATTGATAGTAGTGTCCTGCAAATAGCAGATGATTACACTGTACAACTCAAGGGTGGGAATGCATGTCCTACCAAATAGAAGGAATCAGTAGCAGTTATATCTAAAGTGGATGATGAGACTGTCAAAGTATTTCCCATACAACCAATTCAACTCAAAGGAGCTGACAATCCTTTGAAAGTGGCCGCACCAGAGCCAATTTATTTATCTTACAGACCACAATATCATGTTGTCAGCTTACACAACATTCCATGGAATTATGAAGAAGCTGAAGGATCCACGTCTCAAACTACTGCTACAGTGTCGAAGGAAAATCTATTGTATCTTCCTCAATGGGTTATTAAATCTACTTGCAAAGCAAAGGGGAAGTTGCCCATGGAGAAGATTGAAAAATTCCTCAGCACTATGGGCCACAATGAAGCCAAAGTGGTTTTAAGATTGCTAGAAGCTCCACATCAAATTTCAATACTAGACTTGGTTTTCTCTTCTGAGGATCATCGGAAGATCTTACTGAAGGTTTTAGAAGAAGCCTACTTGCCAAAATTAGTGGACGTGGAAAAATTTCAACATTTGGTTGATCACATTTTCAACAATAATGTGATATCCTTCACTGATGACGACATACCTCCCGAAGGGACCGGTCATTGCAAGCCATTGCATATTACAGTTTTGTCTTCCAGGTACATGTTAGATAGAGTTTTGGTAGATGGAGGCTCATCTCTAAATATCTGTCCTTATGCTACCTTGATGAAGATGAATGTCAATCTCAGGCGGATCCAAAGCAGTCATACGGTTATCAAAGCTTTTAATGGATCCCGATGAAATGTCGTCGGAAAGATTGAATTGCCAATTGAGATTGGTCCAAATACATTCAATGTATCCTTCCACGTCCTCGAGATAGACTCAGGATACAACCTGCTATTGCGGAGACCACGGATACACATGTCTGGAGTCGTTCCTTCCACGCTACATCAACAACTCAAATACATTATCAACAGCAGTCTAGTCACTGTCAACGCTGAGCCGAATTGTCCTGAACAAGGAACTCTACCAATTATCAGCTTCAATTTAGAAGTTGAACCGGTCAGTTTCCATACTTTGGAAGTGAGTAACACACAATACCATTCTATTGGAGCGCCACTTCCCATACCTAAGATTTCTGCCGAGGTTATGTCGGCCACTCAAGAAATGATGTCATTGGGTCATCAACCTGGACAAGGGCTTGGTAAAGATAAGCAGGGTATTAAGCACCCTATTCAAATTTCTAGTCAAATTGGAACAGCCAGACTAGGCTATTCTTCCAATTCCACTCACAGGAATCCTCATAAGCACAAGCAGGTTCCTCAAGCTTCCGCCGCACGGCGATTTTCTATACTATTACCCTATAAGCTAATGCAGTCTCCAGTAAAGGTACTAGCCCATGTTGTGGCCATGCTGTTTCCTAAACCAGTGCCAATTAAAGCTAAAGAGGTGTTGATTCCTGATCCCGAAGCGGAAGGAAAGGAACGAAAACATAAACATGACCTTGCCTTGATGATGGCAGGCATACGCGTCATTGTTCATGATGAACATACAAACAGATATACCCCAGACGATGATTGCCCATATGTCATAGTTATCATTCGGGAAAAGAAGGACAATAACGATCCTTCCATCATTGCAGTCCATCAGGACTTTGCCCTCGATAATTGGAGCAGCACTCCATGCATTGGTCGACGAGGGTAAAATGAGCAGAAAATCCCTCTGCCCTGTAGATAACTTTAATTATTTGATTTCTTTTACAATACTAGCAGTTATTTTATCAAGTACATGCTAACACTTTTGTATGATCGAACAATTGCATATATTAAGTGAAAGCATATTTTGTTTCAGAACTCTGAATTTAGATGTGCATGTACTTACTGATGAAGTGCCTTCTCTCCACGAGGACTGTAACTTTGATGCAAAGTTGGACTCAGACTTGATGAACATCCAAGAGGACATTGAGACACCTAAGGAGATTAAGGAATGGGTCGCAAACAAACCCAAACCCAATCTTAATCAAACCACTTCTTTCAATCTTGGACCTTAGACAACCCTAAGCTAATCCAAATTAGTTCAGACCTTACCACAAATCAACGGAATGACATGGTTGCACTATTAACCCAATTCCAGGATGTGTTTGCATGGTCTCATGAAGACATGGTGGGTTTTTCCACTGACATTGTTCTTCATCACCTTCCCATCAAAGAAGTATTCAAGCTAGTCAGGCAAAAACTCAGGCGATTGAAAGCATGAATGGAGTTTAAAAGTTAAAGAAGTAATTGTGAAATAATTTCAAGCTAGCATTATCATGGTGTCTACATATCCGGAGTGGATATCCAACATTGTTCTCGTGCCTAAACCAGGGGGAAAGGTGCGAGTTTGCATGGATTACCGGGATTTGAACAAAGCTTGCCTTAAAGATAGCTTTTTCGTGCCCTTTATCCACATTCTTATTGACAATATTGTTCAATACGGCATGTACTCCTTTACTGATTGCTTTGCGGGGTACCATCGAATTATGGTCGCTGAGGAAGATCGTGAAAAAATTGCTTTCATCACGCCTTGGGAAACCTTTTGCTACAGACGGTTTTCATTCGGCCTCATCAATGCCGGGGCAACCTATTAGCGAGCTATGATGGCTCTTTTTCACGATTTAATGCACAAAGAGATAATGATCTACGTGGATGACATCATTGTCAAATCCCGGAAGGAGGAGGACCACTTAGACCATTTCACAAACTTTTAAACAGGTTGCATAAGTACAACTTGAAGTTGAATCCTGCCAAGTGCGCCTTTGGTGTTAAGTCAGGCAAGTTGCTAGGTTTCCTAGTCAACCACAAAGGAAATGAACTGGATCCTACCAAAATCCAGGCCATCAAGGAAATGCCCATTCCTCAGATAGAGAAGGAAATACGGGGATTTTTGGGAAGAATCAACTTCATTAGCAGATTCATTTCTCAACTCACAGCAACCTGTGAGCCAATCTTCAAGTTGTTAAGGAAGAACTCCTCCATGAAATGGAACAATGAGTGTCAGAAAGCCTTCCTCACAATCAAAGAGCAACTGATTAACGCTCCTATTTTGGTACCTCCCAGGGATGATGTTCCCCTGTTCATGTACCTGTCCATAAATGACAATGCCATGGTCTGCATGCTGGGGCAAAAAGACAATAGAGGCCAAGAATGAGCTATCTATTACCTCAGCAAAAGATTCATCATCAGTGAACACAAGTACACTCTGATTGAGAAGACTTGTTGTGCTTTAGCATGGGCTTCCATGAGGTTACAGCAATTACCTCCATGGTCACACAACCCATCTCATATCCCGAATGGATCCTCTCAAGTATGTGTTCAGTAAGCCCATACTGAATTGTCGACTGTCCAGATGGCAGTTGATCCTACAACAATTTGACATCGTCTATGTGATGTAAAAGTCTGTTAAAGGTCAGGGAATTGTGGATCAACTGGCCGCCGTATGAAGGGGTAATGACAATTCAACAACAACAATACAATACATGCCGTACGTGGAGAATATATTTTGATGGAGATGTTAACACAGAAGGCTCTGGAGCTGGAGCATTCCTAATATCTGGTACGAGGGAGCAGTATCCCGTCGCCGTTAAATTACAGTTTGTTAGCACCAACAACACAGCTGAGTTTGAAGGCTGTATCATGGGGCTAAAACTTTCCCGTTCAATGAGAATCAGACGGTTAACTGTCTTTGGGGATTTAGAATTGGTAATCAAGCAATCCACAGGAATCTATCAAACCAAAGAATTACATTTGCTGCCTTACCATTGGTAAGTTTTACAGATGGCTTTGGAGTTTAAAGAAATCTCCTTTCTACACATTCCTCGCAATAGGAATGATTTTGTGGATGCAATAGCAACGCTGGCCTCCTTGGTTTACATATCGGATAAGGAAAACATGCCAAGCATCACGTTTACTCTACAAAGAGCCCCAGTCCGACTACGGCAATTCAAACAACATTACTTGGTTTTGAAGAAGATCATTGACAACCAAGATCAATCTAAGGGAAAATTCGCTCCTAACTAGGAAGGCCCATTTGTTGTCAAGGAAGTATTGACAGGAGGTGCTCTCAGATTGCAGAAAATGGATGGTGATGAATTTCCATAGCTTATCAACTCGAACATCGTGAAACGGTACTATTTCTGAAGTTACCATCAAACAAACATCCTGGTTTTAATCATCAAATCACCAGTTATTCCAGTTTTGAACCCTTTCCTTTCTACATACTATTTTGCCCCTCAGGGAAACATACACTTCAAGCCAGCAGCCTGGTTTTACCTCAATTTTAACCTTCCATACAATCTCGATTATCCTGAAGATGAGATTTAACCTTTCACAATTTCGGTTATTCTGAAGACGGGATTAAACTTTTCTACGCTTGCAGTTTGTCCTGAAGACGGGATTAAACTTTTTCCACACCTGTAGTTTATCCCCATTATGGGATTAAACTTTCCTCTCCCCGCAGTATAGCCTGCACATGGGATTCACATTTCTCTTCAGCTGCGATTCATCCTGAGGGGCGAACTACGTCGACATGATCTCCTCTTTAATAGGAGTACGTAGGCAACCATATGCTATATGGCCCGGTCGCAACAACAAAAACAACAAAAACATTTCTGCCCTTTCTTTACAACAAAAACAACAAAAACATCTCTACACCTATCTACCTTTCACAATCAGCGTTGAACCTCCTACACTAGGTTCGAACTATGCATACTTGATATCCTCTTCAATAGGAGTACGTAGGCAGCCATTTATGGTTCAGTCTAACCCCTACTAGAACAAAAATTCTTGTCAGACGGTACTGGGATCAACCTTCAATTCACCACATTTCACCGGTTTCAGATCAAAGGGATGGAATTACCCAACCTTTTCTCATAAATAGAAGATTCAGTGACCATCTAAGCTGCGATCGTACCTCAAAGAGAAATACCAACCCATAAGAGATGGAATTAACTAGGCTTCTCACAAATAGAAGTACTGGCGACCATTTATGGTGCGGTCAATCTCAAAGAGGAAGAAACCACCATACAGATACCAGTCCCAAGACACCAAAGATGGTAGGGATTTATAGAAATCAATGATCCGTTCTTAGAGATCTTGCGACGTCTCAATGTCCGTCTATCAAGGATAAGTTCAGAATGCATCAAGATCACAAGGCCCTGAAGAAACAGGCAAACATCAAGCAAGTATCAAGGCATAACTAAAAGGGAAGTGAATCAAAATATATTTCCCTGCCATACATAATACTGTTTGATATATACATTTGTGTTGTACATGACAAAATGGCTAAGCTAGTCTGTGCAGGAAAATACAAAGCTATCTACAGATCTGTGTGTATGCGGACTATCAGATCTAACATAGCATCCCTCTCTGACGACGGAGGAAGCACTGTAAGCTCCTGCCCAAGGGTATCTACATGAGCCAGCATATCAGAGGCTAACTGTATGGTGGCATAGTGCTCATCAATGAAAGCACTCATGTCGGCAAGACTGACAGTCATCTGGGATCTAATGGAAGTACTATCTGCAATGGCCACATCCCTAGCAGATAAGACGGCATCCCGCTCCCCAATCAATGCATCCTTGGCTGATCTAGCCTCATCCCTCTCTAACAGAGCGGTATCTCTCTCATCAAGAGCTGTCAACATCGCGACCCTAGCCTGATCTCTATCATAGGTCATCAGATGTAATCTCTACTCCAAATGATGTGCCGAATACTGAGTAACAGTGGTACTCAGGGTGGGAGAATCCATCAGAAATGCTGGCAGCCCAGCAGTTAAGTCATCGGTGGGAATAACATCCTCCTCTATAGGCTCCTCATCGTCAGAATCAGTCCCCTATATTGTGGATACTGCCGCAGCCGATGTAGTCTCTGTCTCCATCTATGCGGAATACTCTGCAGAACAACCTGGATGACTGACAAAAAACTCAGCTAGCTCTCGCTGATCTCAACAGGCATACAACCTGGATCTGTCCTCTGCTGACAAACGGTGTGAAGCGAAGCACTGACTCACTACCCCCTCATAAGGATGAAAATCATAAAACTGGTCAAACTGACACATCACAACCAGTGGGTGGTAAGTAATCATGCCCCTCAATCCAGCTAGAGGGAGATAATCCATGCCCGGAGCATGAGTAATGAAGTTGTAGGGTGAACTAAGCCCTGAACATGGCAATATGGCAAACGGATCCCTAATCCCTGCTAGGAAAGCTGACCATGATGCAACATCTGTGCACTCTGCAGGCTGAAAGGAGTATAACATGGCTATTTCCTGGGTGAAACAAAACCCATGTCGTCTAAATATGCCAATCGGTCTCAAGTGTGATATAAACCACACATACAACATGATCGAGCTACCTGTAAATACTCATGTAGGATAAATGTAGAAGTATGTAGATGACCTCAGAGTCTCTGCGATGATCATCGGAACAATGGTATGACCCTCCCTGAGAGCTCTCACTGCCATAATGACGCTGATATCCAGCTCATCCATGTACTTGCAGCACTCCTACATGGGTCCCACACCTCCAGCTCGCTCTAGTTAGAGTTGAAAAGGAGGTCTTACAAGCTAAAAGGCCAAATCAGGAATAAAAGTGCTACGCGATTGAGCGAAATAGCCTAAAATCCTAGTTTCTCGTCGGTCAAAGTTAAACTCTCGCCGTCTCAACGGTATTCACCTGAATGCAGGGTATACTATACCAATGAGCTCAACTTTCATAGATCATGCTTGACAATACCTCATAAAGGTCTGATTCTGTCATTTGCAAGGTCACAACCCTAAACCTCCCCGGCGGGGGTTACAACGCAAAACCACAAAATATCAAACCTCCCCAGCAGGGGTTACAACGCCAAAGTTATCAAGCATCTACGTATCCCCGGCGGGGGTCACAACCCATATCTTTCAAGAATCTATGTATCCCCGGCGGGGGTTACAACGCAATGCAACCATTGATATACACATCAATGAAGGTCAAGCAGCCTTGACATCATGTCAGTCGATGGCAAGTAAACCCATCGAAGCAACCTTCCCCAGCAAGGGCTATAACACAATGCTACCATTGACAAATACATCAATGAAGGTCAAGAAACCTTGACAATACACCTAGCAGGGATTTATCTGATGATACACACATCAACGAAGGTCGGGCAACCCTGACGACGACAAACTGTTGGCAGTAACTCCGACAGAATGAGGGAATATGTTATACACATCCTCAAACAGACAAAGCTTTATCCCCACAGATCTCTTACACACAAGAGGTACCTCTATGGAATATAGGCCAGTGTCTAAGATTCAAGACTTTGGTGATAGCCCCAACGTCAACATCCTTGGAGACTTTAATCGCATGTCAAAGACATCACTGATTATCATCCCAATAGGATTACCTGACAATCATGCATCATACATTTGCATCATGTTGCTGCATATAGCATCATGTTTATCTTGCTTGCATTTCAAGTGTCTAGGATTCTTTATCTTATACATGCCTTGCATTGTATGAATATAATAAAGAGGGGCATTTGTAGACACTCAAAATTTTCTGCACACCTGTTACTAACTGATGAGTAGGTTTTATACCTATGAATCCGATATTATTAAACTTAATTATTGTTATCTTTAAGTGTTTGTTAGTATCTTTTTATGTGTTTTGTGTTTATTTGTTGTAGGTTGGAGCTGGAGGGACAAATTGGTCATTTCGGAGAAGAAAAAGGTCAAAACTCATGAAAATTAAAGGTGAGTGGCATTTTTGTAATTATATGGTCCTGGTCAAGCACCTAGGCGCTTGGAAATGGCCTATGTTGAGCGCCTAGGCGCTCCTGTGCGGAAAAAGATGCGTTTTTCTACTGCTAAGTGGGTTTTTAAAGCCAAATAGGAGTCTGAATGAGGGAGGAGACCAATACAAATAGGAGAAGACTTTAGAAAAGACGGATCACTCAATTTTTCAAGGGATTTGCAGAGAGAACAAGGAAGAAAAACACGAAGGAGTATTGCAAAGGCTAAAGATCTAAAAGAGAGTATTGGAGCAAATTCAGAGTTTCTTCTTCTCTTCTCTAGTTTTATTTTTTGTAACTATCTGGGATGTTTGGATTATTAATTTGGATAATGTTTTTCTTTATTATTATCATGAACTAAATTTTAATTAAGATTGCAACGGAACTTGGTATGTAGTCTAAATTGAAAGCTTCTCATTGAATGAAAGTTAGTTTTTATTGAATTATTTATTATATCTTATGTTTAAATTGATTAATTGTTTGGCCAACAATTACTGTGATAATCTATATAAAATTGGAAGATGGAGTATAGATTGAGATCAGGATATGATAACATCTGTTCATATAATCTGAATAGGGTTAATATGATTAACGTGTAGGATAGGAATATACCTATGTGTCTTTTGTATCCATTAAAAGAATTTGTGCGTAAACCCTAATTAACTTGATTCACATAGGAATATAGTGAGTTGATTAACTGGGGTGTTCCTTGTAATTCCGCATCTTAAAGATTGGATTTAGGAGGATTTGTTCACGTGTCTTTGGAAGAAGTGCGTGAATATTCATAAAGCATTCTTGGATAATGATTCATATTAATTGATTTATTTTAAATGGGAAGTAAGTTAGTTTAAATGAAATACCAAGGGAAGTTGTAATCTTAACCTGTTAAATCTGCAGTTATTCTTGTAAAATTTTGATTTTTAATCATTAGTTTTGTTAAGTTTAAATTTCAAATCACAAACAAAATTTTCGTAGTTTAAAACAGGATTAATTGCATTAGAGTTAGTAATTGATACATATTAGTCTATTTCCTCGTGGGAACGATATCCTTGCTTGCTGAATATTACAATTGAACGCGTATACTTGCGTGGTAAAGTGCTATTAAAAATTTAGGCAACAAGTTTTTGGCACCGTTGCCGGGGAAATTAGTCTATTTCCTCGTGGATATTAGTCTATTTCCTCGTGGGAACGATATCCTTGCTTGCTGAATATTACAATTGAACGCGTATACTTGCGTGGTAAAGTGCTATTAAAAATTTAGGCAACAAGTTTTTGGCACCGTTGCCGGGGAAATTAGTTTAATATTTTGTCATTATTGATTTTTATAGCGTTAATCTTAATTTAAACTTTTTCTGTTCTGTTCTATTCAGGTGTTCTTGACTAGTGTATGCAAACGCGATCGAAGAAGCCAGATTTATTGCCTCACGAGGACGACATCGATAAAAAATTTCAGCGGTTGCGTAAGTGGGTTAAAGAAACCAAAGAGGAACTTGATAAGAAAGATACTATGGCTGAAGAAGAGCAAAAAGCACTGCGGGATTATGCTACGCCGCGAGTTACTGAAATTCAGTCGAGTATTACGAGGCCTGCCATTACTGCTACAAGTTTTGAGATAAAATCAGGGACAATACAGATGATTCAAAATTCTTGTCAGTTTGGAGGGTTACCAAATGATGATCCGAATGATCACATAGTCAGCTTTATAGAAATCTGCGATACTTTCAAGTACAATAATGTGTCAGAGGATGCAATAAGGCTAAGGCTATTTCCATTTACTCTCAGAGATAAGGCTAAGAGTTGGCTCCATTCACTACCACCAGGCTCGATTACTACATGAAATGATCTCGCCCAGAAATTTCTTGCAAAGTTTTTCCCGCCTGCAAAAACAGCAAAGTTGCGGAACGATATCTTCTCTTTCGTTCAGCACGATTCATAATCACTATATGAAGCTTGGGAGAGATTCAAAGATTCATTACGAAAATGTCCACACCATGGGATTCCTAAATGGCTTCAGGTGAAAACTTTTTATAACGGTTTATTCAGCACAGTGAGATCGAGTATAGATGCTGCAGCAGGAGGAGCTATTATGGCCAAGAATTGTGATGAGGGGTATCAGTTGCTTGAAACCATGGCAGCTAATAATTATCAGTGGCCAACAGCAAGAACGACTCAGCCAAGGACAGTCAGAGTGTATGAAGTGGATGCGATGACAGCATTGTCAGCTCAAGTGACAGCTCAGATTTCTGCTCTTACAAAGAAGATAGATGCACTTGGGGTACAACCAGTTCAGAAAATGGAAACGATTTGTGAAATATGTGCGGGTAACCACTCAAGTGATCAATGTGCAATAAATCCTGAGTCAGTCCAGTTTGTTTCCAATTATAATAGGCAGCAAGGCAGTTATTCAAACAATTACAATTCAGGAGTGAGAAACCACCCGAATTTTTCTTGGAGTAATAATCAGTCACATGCTCAAGCCCAAGCTCCAAGGCAATCATATCCACCTGGATTTCAGCCACATCAACAATCTCAACAACACCCACAACCTCATCAACCTGATAAGTTATCACAAATGGAAGAATTGTTGGCAAGATTGGCAACTCAGTTTGAAGCCACAACAAAAAACCAATCAGCTGCAATAAAGAATCTTGAGAACCAAATGGGGCAGATATCTAATGCTTTGAATACTAGAATTCCAGGTTCTTTACCTAGTGATACGGAGAAAAATCCAAGGAATGATGGAAATGAGCAATGTAAGGCAGTTACACTCAGAAGTGGGAAGGAGTTGACTACAGATCTGGACAGACACAAGAAAATAATTTCTGCTAAGGATGGTGAACAAGAGCATGGAAATTCGGAAAGTAAATCTGGGGAAAAAGTTGTGAAACAACAACAAGAAGGTAAGCAAACAACAGTCGTACCACCTGTGTCGTTTCCTCAAAGATTTCAAAAGCAGAAATTAGATAGACAATTTTCAAAAATTTTAGAAGTGTTCAAAAAAGCTGCAAATCAACATTCCATTCACAGATGCTTTAGAACAAATGCCTAGTTATGCAAAATTCATGAAAGATATTTTAGCAAGAAAGAGGAAGCTAGGGGAGTTCAAAACTGTAGCATTGACAGAAGAATGTAGCGCAATTCTGCAAAGAAAGTTACCACCGAAGTTGAAGGATCCGGGTAGCTTCACAATACCGTGCACGATTGGGCCCCAGTTCTTTAACAGATGTTTGTGTGATTTGGGTGCGAGTATTAACTTGATACAACTTTCGATCTACACTCAGTTGGGATTACCAGCGCCAAAGCCAACAAATATCTCTCTACAGCTCGCAGATAGATCAGTGACATACCCTAGGGGCATTGTGGAAGACATATTAGTGAAGGTGGACAAATTCATATTTTCAGCTGACTTCATTGTGTTGGACTACGAAGAGGATAAGGACATACCCATTATCCTTGGAAGACCGTTTTTAGCCACTGGAAGGACATTAATTGATGTACAGAAGGGAGAGTTAACAATGAGAGTTCAAGATGAAGAAATAACTTTTAATATTTTCAAGGCTATGAAATTTCCGAAGGGAGAGGAAGAGTGCTTAAGAGTTGATCTAATTGAAGAAGCAACTGAAGAGGTATTTAGTGAATCTGTGATTGAAGACCCTCTTGAAACCGCATTGGTTAGTGAAAATTTATTTGATGATTCAACTGTGCTAGAATGGGTTCAAATGTTAGATTCAACTCCGAAGTTCACACAATATTTGCAAAAAGTTGAACCTCTGGATTATCGGGGAAAGCTAGATGAAAAGGTGACATCATCCTTAGAAGAACATCCTACCTTGGAACTTAAGCCATTGCCTAATCACCTCCGGTACGCCTACCTTGGTTCTTCTTCCTCCTTGCCAGTCATTATTTCTGCATCACTTGATAAAGTTCAAGAAGAAAATCTACTAAGGGTACTTCGACAATACAAGACTCCTCTTGGATGGACTCTTGCAGATATTAAGGGGATAAGCCCATCAATTTGTATACATAAGATCTTGTTGGAAGATGAAGCAAAACCAACTATTGAACAACAACGAAGACTCAATCCCATCATGAAGGAAGTTGTCAAAAAGGAAATCATTAAATGGTTGGATGCGGGAATTATCTACCCTATCTCAGATAGCTCATGGGTAGGTCCGGTTCAATGCGTACCAAAGAAAAGGGGAATGACAGTAGTTGCAAATGAGCATAATGAATTGATCCCAACTCGAACAGTTACGGGTTGGCGGGTGTGTATGGATTACAGAAAGTTGAATAAGGCCACTCGTAAGGACCATTTTCCTCTACCATTCATAGATCAGATATTGGACAAGCTTGCAGGGCACGAGTATTATTGTCTCTTGGATGGATACTCGGGCTATAACCAGATTGCTATTGCACCCGAGGATCAGGAGAAAACAACATTCACATGCCCATATGGCACCTTTGCTTTTCGCAGAATGTCTTTTGGGTTATGTAATGCGCCAGCGACATTTCAACGGTGTATGATGGCTATTTTTTCCGATATGGTTGAACAAAATCTCGAGGTATTTATGGATGATTTTTCAATTTTTGGGGATTCATTTGATTATTGTTTGGAAAATCTCACGCTCGTGCTCAAACGATGTATGGAAACGAATTTGGTTTTAAACTGGGAGAAATGTCATTTTATGGTGCAAGAGGGGATAATCTTGGGTCATCGAGTGTCATCAAAAGGAATTGAGGTTGATAGAGCTAAGATCGAAACCATTGAGAACCTGCCACCACCTATTTCTGTAAAGGGTATTCGAAGTTTTTTGGGACACGCTGGTTTCTATAGACGATTTATAAAAGACTTCTCCAAAATCACGAAACCACTTTGCAATCTTTTGGAGGAGGATGTCCCATTCAACTTTGATCAAGCATGCCTGGAAGCTTTTGATGTGTTGAAGAAGAAACTTGTTACCGCACCTGTAATCATAGCGCCAGATTGGAATATCCCGTTCGAATTAATGTGTGATGCTAGCGACTTTGCGATTGGCACAGTTCTTGGCCAACGAAATGATAAAATTTTTCACGCTATATATTATGCTAGTAAGACATTGACGGATGCTCAACTGAATTATACCACTACCGAGAAGGAGCTATTAGCAGTTGTTTATGTATTTGATAAATTTCGCTCATATTTGATTGGGATAAAGGTGATTGTGTTTACAGATCATTCGGCAATTAAGTACTTAATAGCAAAGAAAGACGTGAAGCCGAGATTAATTAGATGGGTATTATTGCTACAGGAGTTTGACTTGGAGATCCGGGACCGAAAAGGAACAGAAAATCAGGTTGCTGATCATTTATCACGATTAGAGAATTCAGAACTAAAAAATGACACAACAGTGATCAATGAATTTTTTCCGGATGAACAACTATTTGTGGTAAGGATGGATACACCATGGTATGCAGATTATGTAAATTTCATTATCAGTAAGGTGTTTCCGCCAGATTTGACAATTCAGCAGAAGAAGAAATTTCTCTATGATGTGAAACAGTATTTATGGGATGAGCCATTTTTATTTAAACAATGTGGCGATCAAGTAGTAAGAAGGTGCGTCCCGGAAGTTGAAATGGAGAATATTCTATACCAATGTCATGCATCTGACTATGGTGGACATTTTGGGGGAGAAAGAACGGCAGCTAAAGTGCTTCAATGTGGATTTTTCTGGCCAACACTCTTTAAAGATGCCCGTGTGTTTTCATTAAAATGTGACAGATGCCAAAGAGTTGGTAATATATCAAAGCGACACGAGATGCCACTTAATATGATCCTGGAAGTCGAATTGTTTGATGTTTGGGGAATTGACTTCATGTGACCATTTCCACCATCTTTCTGTAACTCCTATATACTTCTAGCGGTGGACTACGTTTCGAAATGGGTAAAAGCTATAGAATCGCCCACCAATGATGCGAAGGTTGTGATTAAGTTCATTCAGAAGAACATTTTCTCTAGATTCGACACTCCTTGCGCAATCATTAGTGACGAAGGCACGCACTTCTGTAATAAGCAGTTCTCAGCTATCCTCGCTAAGTACGGAGTCACTCATAAGATAGCTACTGCTTACCATCCACAAACAAGTGGTCAAGACGAGGTATCTAACCGAGAAGTGAAACGAATCCTCGAGAAGATAGTGAATCCTAGTCGGAAAGATTGGTCTAGCAAGTTGGACGATGCTTTATGGGCATACCGTACAGCTTACAAAACTCCGATAGGGATGTCTCCGTACAAGTTAGTTTATGGGAAGGCATGCCATCTTCCAGTTGAACTCGAACACAGTGCTTATTGGGCAATTCGGAAGTTAAACTTTGATATGTCTGCTGCGGGGGAGAAGCGCCTCTTACAATTGAATCAAATGGATGAATTCAGACTCCAATCGTATGAGAACGCGAAAATATATAAAGAAAAGATTAAGAGGTGGCATGATGAGAAAATTCTGGAAAGAAAGTTTGAAGCAGGGAAAACAGTGTTATTATACAATTCAAGGCTTAAACTGTTTCCTGGAAAGTTGAAATCTCGTTGGTCAGGGCCATTTATCATTACAAAAGTTTATCCTCATGGAGCTGTGGAGGTGGAAGACCCGAATTCCAAACATAATTTTAAAGTCAACGGTCAAAGATCGAAACACTACTATGGGGGTTGTGTTGATCATGAAAAGACATCGGTCAACCTTGCTGATTAGAACAGAGGAGAAAGTCAGGCTGAAGACTATAAACCAAGCGCTAACTGGGAGGCAACCCAGGAATTTTTATTGTTATTTTCTATTTTTACTTTTATTAATTTACTTTACTGTTAGTTTATTTAGTGGTTAAACTTTTATAGTTTAGGATTTGTTGCATCCCTCGTTCTCTAACAGATATTCAATTTATTGCAGGAAAGGAGGCCAAGCATTTATGATCTTAATAAGATGAATGTCCACTCGTCAAAATCTCAAATTTCTAATCATTTCCGCAAATTTTGGTGTGGAAGGAAACAAGTTATTGGAGGTATGGCATACAAGAAGCATAAAACACCAAAATAAGCAATGTACACTGGCCAAGCGCCTAGGCACTCCAGACAAGCCAAGATCAAGCGCCTAGGCGCTCCAAGTCAGTAGCAAAAACGCTGCACAAGCGCCTAGGAGCTCATTTTTAAGCCAAACCAAGTGCCTAGGCGCTCCAAGTTATTTTGGCATTCTGCAGCCAACCGCCTAGGCAGTCCAGACAAGGCTATCTCAAGCGCCTAGGCGCTCCAACAGAAAAAAAATAAAAAATAAAAGCCCTAATCGGGCTAAACTCTTCCAATCCCAAATCAAACACATTCTTGCTCTCTTACTCCAACTCTAACTCACTCAACTCTCAAACCTCATCTAATCTAGCCACAACAACCATCTTTCTCTTCCAAATCCTAATCAAACACTAAATCTCCTACCCAAACTAAGTCACTCAAGCTCCATCTTATCATCCTTCTTCACCAATTCGGGCATTAACTTACATTCAAGCCACGTCTATCTAAAGTAAGGGTTCAAAGCTCAAATTGCTCATCCAACTTTGATTGAAACATCATATTTGGCTATAACCAAGTAAGTACACAAGATTTTATTGCAAATTATTTGGATTCACTTGGATAATAGCTATGTTCGTACTTTGAAGCTAGTTTCTATCATTGTGTTGGCTCAAGTGGGTGTGGGTACTCTTAATTGTTGCTTGTATTGCCTTGGAAGTATAGTGTGCTTAGTAATTGGAAAATTTGGTGAAAATTAAGTTTGGGGGAGTGACTACCAATAGTGTTCAAAATTTGTGCACACCAAGTGTTCGATAATTTGTCACAAAGAGGATTTGGCTATCCTAAGTCACTGAATATCATTTGGTTTGGCAAGAACATATTAGATAAGACTATGGCTACTAAGAGACAAAGAGGAGAGACTTCGGGCACTTCGCAAAAGTTTGACAAAAAGAGATTTACAAGTGCTAAAGCGTCCGAAAGATATTACAATGTACTTTCTAGTAAAGCACTAATTCCCGAGCGTGGATTATTGCCAGAGATAGAAGATGGGGAATTATTACAAATGATTGGGAGTAGAAGATGGGTGAACTTTACAGCCTAACCGGACGCATCAGTTGTTAAAATTGTTAAGGAATTCTACGCCAATGCAAAAGATCATGTTGGTAACATAATTTGGGTTCGCGGAAAATCAGTGGAGGTCAGTTTTAGGTCAATAAATGCTTACTGCGGCTTGAACACGATACCCAATAATGGCTACATGCAATATTTAGAGCACGAGCTAGACTACAGTGAGATCATTCAAGCCTTGTGTGTACCTGGAACAACATGGAAATTAACAGATCAACAAGAAGCTGTTTTGTTCCCTGCATCCACACTAAGCAGTTATGGGAAAGCATGGCATGCCTTTATTTGTGCCAAGTTGATGTCGTGTAGGCATATGAGTGATGTTATAAATCAACGGGCAGCGTTGCTTTTCTGCATTTCACAAGGAAAAACTATAGATGTGGGTCAGGTTATACATGATTCCATTAATAGAGCAATTCAAAGAGGGACCTCAGGTGGATTACCACACCCATCTTTGATCACTGGACTATGTCAACAAGCTGGGGTAAAATGGGATGCCGAGGAAGCTACACAACCTCCTTTAGCCGCAATTGACCACTCGCTTATTAAGAAATACAAGGTATGAGGTGGGGGTATACCACACCCGAGAGGGTTAGGATTCATTATTGTTCCTCCCGAGCTTGCAGACGAGCCTAATCAACAGTTCCACGACAATCCTTCTGTAGCTGGAAGTTCTGGGCCACCACCAATTTTTTTTGAAGATATTCGTCGAGATTTAAGCAATCAAACTAGAAGGATTGACATGGTGGCCACTCGAGTTCATCAGGGTATTGATCGAATGGAAAGAAATCAAGATAGCCTAGCTCAGCGACAAATGGAGGTGTATCAGAATTTTAGTGCAGCATTCCTAGAAATGTTTGCCCGCATGAATCCAGGTGCCGCTCCCTACCAATTTCCACCATTGTCTGCGTACCCCCCAGATGAAGAAGAAGAAGAAGAAGAAGAGGAGGAGGAGGAGGATACTGACGAGGAATAAAGCTTCTATCTTTCAGGGAAGTCCTCAGTGCTTAATTTCTTAAATTTTCTTTGTTATATACAATGAGGACATTGCATCGGTTAAGTTTGGGGGTGTAATTTTCCAACTCCAGTTCATGCATGTAGTATTCATCTAGTGCATTCATATAGTATTTAGTTAATAGTTTTTCATGTAGTTTGCATTCATGTAGTTTTCATTTTAATTTCCTAAAAAAAAAATTAAGTATTTGCATGTTTCCAGCTGTTAGATAGTTTAAGTTTGTTTTGGCCAGTGATGAGATTGGAATTGAGTAGACAAGTATAGTATTGTCTGTTAAGACTTTGATGTGATTTCTTGTCATGATTTGAATCTTTACCTGTTTGAAACTGATATAATAATGATAGCACAGTAAAAGCAACTATGTTAACTGATTGAGTTTAAATTGACACATAATGGACTTATAGAGGATAATGCTAGTTTGAATGAATGAAAGACATGAATAGGCGAAGATGACTGAATTTAGACAAAAACTTAAGTTTGGGGGAAAAATTTGGGATATATAAGCTTAAAAATTAATAATAATAAAAAAATAAAAAATAATAATATCATGGCTAGTTTTGTTTCGGGGTCTTTGTTACTTGAGCAAGTACGCCCGAAGGGGTATCTTAAAACCTAGCGTCCTAAGGTTTTATATGGTCTGGGAGTCGTTGGTCGAAAGCTCGCTAAGGGGTAGCACTGTTAGCCTAATGGAATGAGACATTGCACAGTCATGGTTAAAAATATATATATATATGAAAAAAAAAACAAAAACAATAAAACGGGAAAAGAGCAAAAAGCCCCCGTAAAGCACAATAAAACATAAGTATCCCAGATTGGACTCTTAAATTTGGTAGATGTTTGTTTTTAGTTGGATCTAGCTTGTTTGTGAATTTTGTGAGTTTACACTGTATGATTCCTTTAAAGAGATTTATTATGTGTTGTATTTAGCATCATATCAGTTAGCATGGATGTTAAGCACACACACACACTATATCAATAATAACACGTTAAGATTTGATGATTGGCGAGGAAATTATTAATATGTCTTGATATGATGTACTATCATGATTATTGTGATTTCTCTGAGGCTTGATGAATAGATTTCATTCTGTTTGACTGCAGGAATTTAAGCATTTATCTAGTTGCATTTGCATTGCATATTTAGTTATTGCATTGTGTTGTGTTGCTTGGGGACAAGCAATTGGTTAAGTTTGGGGGTATTTGATGAGTAGGTTTTATACCTATGAATCCGATATTATTAAACTTAATTATTGTTATCTTTAAGTGTTTTTTAGTATCTTTTTATGTGTTTTGTGTTTATTTGTTGTAGGTTGGAGCTGGAGGGACAAATTGGTCATTTCGAAGAAGAAAAAGGTCAAAAATCATGAAAATTAAAGCTGAGTGGCATTTTTGTAATTATGTGGTCCTGGTCAAGCGCCTAGGCGCTTGGAAATGGCCTATGTTGAGCGCCTAGGCGCTCCTGTGCGGAAAAAGATGCGTTTTTCTACTGCTAAGTGGGTTTTTGAAGCCAAATAGGAGTCTGAATGAGGGCGGAGACCAATACAAATAGGAGAAGACTTTAGAAAAGACGGATCACTCAATTTTTCAAGGGATTTGCAGAGAGAACAAGGAAGAAAAACACGAAGGAATATTGCAAAGGCTAAAGATCTAAAAGAGAGTATTGGAGCAAATTCAGAGTTTCTTCTTCTCTTCTCTAGTTTTATTTTTTGTAACTATCTGGGATGTTTGGATTATTAATTTGGATGATGTTTTTCTTTATTATTATCATGAACTAAATTTTAATTAAGATTGCAACGGAACTTGGTATGTAGTCTAAATTGAAAGCTTCCCATTGAATGAAAGTTAGTTTTTATTGAATTGTTTATTATATCTTATGTTTAAATTGATTAATTGTTTGGCCAACAATTACTGTGATAATCTATATAAAATTGGAAGATGGAGTATAGATTGAGATCTGGATATGATAACATCTGTTCATATAATCTGAATAGGGTTAATATGATTAACGTGTAGGATAGGAATATACCTATGTGTCTTTTGTATCCATTAAAAGAATTTGTGCGTAAACCCTAATTAACTTGATTCACATAGGAATATAGTGAGTTGATTAACTGGAGTGTTCCTTGTAATTTCGCATCTTAAAGATTGGATTTAGGAGGATTTGTTCACGTGTCTTTGGAAGAAGTGCGTGAATATTCATAAAGCATTCTTGGATAATGATTCATATTAATTGATTTATTTTAAATGGGAAGTAAGTTAGTTTAAATGAAATACCAAGGGAAGTTGTAATCTTAACCTGTTAAATCTGCAGTTATTCTTGTGAAATTTTGATTTTTAATCATTAGTTTTGTTAAGTTTAAATTTCAAATCACAAATAAAATTTTCGTAGTTTAAAATAGGATTAATTGCATTAGAGTTAGTAATTGATACATATTAGTCTATTTCCTCGTGGGAACGATATCCTTGCTTGCTGAATATTACAATTGAACGCGTATACTTGCGTGGTAAAGTGCTATTAAAAATTTAGGCAACAAGTTTTTGGCACCGTTGCCGGGGAAATTAGTTTAATATTTTGTCATTATTGATTTTTATAGCGTTAATCTTAATTTAAACTTTTTCTGTTCTGTTCTATTCAGGTGTTCTTGACTAGTGTATGCAAACGCGATCGAAGAAGCCAGATTTATTGCCTCACGTGGACGACATCGAGAAAAAATTTCAGCGGTTGCGTAAGTGGGTTAAAGAAACCAAAGAGGAACTTGATAAGAAAGATACTATGGCTGAAGAAGAGAAAAAAGCACTGCGGGATTATGCTACGCCGCGAGTTACTGAAATTCAGTCGAGTATTACGAGGCCTGCCATTACTGCTACAAGTTTTGAGATAAAATCAGGGACAATACAGATGATTCAAAATTCTTGTCAGTTTGGAGGGTTACCAAATGATGATCTGAATGATCACATAGTCAGCTTTATAGAAATCTGCGATACTTTCAAGTACAATAATGTGTCAGAGGATGCAATAAGGCTAAGGCTATTTCCATTTACTCTCAGAGATAAGGCTAAGAGTTGGCTCCATTCACTACCACCAGGATCGATTACTACATGAAATGATCTCGCCCAGAAATTTCTTGCAAAGTTTTTCCCGCCTGCAAAAATAGAAAAGTTGCGGAACGATATCTTCTCTTTCGTTCAGCACGATTCATAATCACTATATGAAGCTTTGGAGAGATTCAAAGATTCATTGCGAAAATGTCCACACCATGGGATTCCTAAATGGCTTCAGGTGCAAACTTTTTATAACGGTTTATTCAGCACAGTGAGATCGAGTATAGATGCTGCAGCAGGAGGAGCTATTATGGCCAAGCATTGTGATGAGGGGTATCAGTTGCTTGAAACCATGGCAGCTAATAATTATCAGTGGCCAACAGCAAGAACGACTCAGCCAAGGACAGTCGAAGTATATGAAGTGGATGCGATGACAGCATTGTCAGCTCAAGTGACAGCTCAGATTTCTGCTCTTACAAAGAAGATAGATGCACTTGGGGTACAACCAGTTCAGAAAATGGAAACGATTTGTGAAATATGTGCGGGTAACCACTCAAGTGATCAATGTGAAATAAATCCCGAGTCAGTCCAGTTTGTTTCCAATTATAATAGGCAGCAAGGCAGTTATTCAAACAATTACAATTCAGGAGTGAGAAACCACCCGAATTCAGTTCCAGTCCTAGAAACAACACTGGGAGTAGCAACTCCATCCTTGGTGATAGACCCAAGGGATGTTTTTTCAGTTCCAGCGATAACTCTGGAATTGTTTGTTTCAAACACATGCGATCAGCTTCAAGCTTAGACATCCTACCGAGGCAATCATACCTCATACCGGAGCTAACAACGGGCAGACGGACACACCCATAGATGACAGTGAAGCATACAAACAAGCAGTCCAATCTCAGATGTAACCCTGAACAACGTCTGCTTTCCGTTCAAACCGGCGATAACCCCGGTGAGGAGTCAAAACGTCGTCTTACCACCTTAATGTTTTCTCTCACAAGATGATATCACAACATACAAACAAGTAGTCCAATCTCAGATGTAACCCTGAGCAACGTCTACTTTCAACTCAAACCTGCGATAACCCCGACGAAGAGTCAAACATCATCTTGTCTCTTCAACACCTGCGCATCATCTCAACACTTCATACATACATACATACATACATACATACATACGATAATGTCCCACAAGAACCGAGGAGTAACAATCCCGAGTGACTGTTACGCGTGGCAGTACTTTGGATATAATTTGAAGCTTGAAGACCATGGGCATAAACCCCTCTTCCTGACTTCGTACAACCTCTAATCCATGTCATTGTATAATTCTCGACACAAGTGGTCTGAAGAAGGTCAGATATAACTTGTTCGGATGCTCAGATTGAAGTTCTGCAAGTTCGAGCGGACATTACAGTGCATAACTGCACGTACTACGAGACGACGGGACCCGCGAGGCTCGGATACACCATGACCAGCCGCAGGTACAACCGCGGCTACCGTAGGTGTACCTGCGGCCATCCATCTATATATATAAGCCTTGGGGTCAGCCATTTGAAGGGGAGAAGAGAGAGAAAAGGCAAGGAAGCCCTGTCCATTTTACTCTGCATACACATCTTTTTAGTGTTTCCTCACTTCTAAACACTTGTTAGCTCATATATAGCTATCTTTTATCCGGCGGGAGCTGAGTGTTTATCCATTTAAAGTCATAGAAGTCTACTTTGCCAACCCACTGTAAGCATTCTCACATTATATAAAGTCTTCTTCTCATATTAGCACACACTGTTGTACATGTTGAGAGTCGTGTGAGTGTGTTTGCCCAGACTTCGGTCCGTGGTTTTCATTCCTGTCTGTATATATACTTATATATATGTATATATTTCATATATGAACTAACATTATCGAGTTATGCCTCGATTGAGCCTAGACTTCGGTCTGGAGCGTTTATTGCTTTATATATATATATTTATATATATAATTATTGTCAAACATATCTGATGAGTTTGTATTTTGCATCCGGAGCATTTACTCGCTTTTATATATATATATATAATCGTTGTCGGACATATCCGATGAGCCTAGATTCACATCCGGTGTGTTTACTGCTTTTATATATATATTTGTACATATATATATATATATATATATTTATATTTCTGTCAGGCCTGGAGTTTACTTCGTGGCCTTTTACAGCTTTATTAACATTTCGTCCTGCCTAGAGTTTACTTCGTGGCAGTTGATCGCTTTTACAACTTTATTTACATTTCGTCCCACCTGGAGTTTACTTCGTAGTGGTTGATCATGTCCATATATATATATATATATATATATTTACATTTCTTATCCCCCATGAAGTTACTTCGTGGTGGTTGATCACGTCTGTATATATATATATATATATTTACAACTTATATATATAACTGCTTACTGCTTTCCATACAAATTGCAGTATCATGTGAGCCTAGGAATCATGTGATCACAGATTCAGTCTACTGAATCTAGATTCGGTTCCCATGATGGACGTATTTTTCAGCTGTAAGCAGCTTGTACATTATTTTACAGTGTCTAAATTTCCTTGGATGGTTGTCATGCCCATGAGGAGTTCGGCACTGCTGTATATTATTTTCTTGAGAATGCTTCGCATCTCAAAAATAAAAGCAAACAAGCCGAACATTTAATAATAAAATGGAAGTATGAAAAGGTCTCAATTCCTATTGAGCACATGGTTTGAAAAACCTCTTTTACAAAACTTCATTGATATATCTTGGTTAAAACTGAAATTTTCTATAAAATTCAAACCTTGTGTATATAGGTGCGAATGAGGCCTCACACTACTTTCAAATAATTGCACATTGATCCACACACACACACATTCATATAACAATTTCTTTAAAAAGTGGCGGTCATCGTGGTAACACGGATGTCGGGGGGTGCCTAACACCTTCCCTCCCCATAATCAAGCCCCGGACCCAAAATGAATCTCGGTTTCACAGACCCGTCTAGCAGTGTCAAAACATTGGGTCAATGTGCAAACCTTTTCGGTTGCATTGGTGCAACCAATTAAAAATACCAACTGGCGACTCTTAAAGTCAAATCGTCGACATTATACATGTCGGACCTTTTTCACTTGTTTTTTCAAACAAATCTCACATTAACATGAGAACACCAAAGAACAAGTAACGAAAAGGGACACTCAAAAATCCCGACGTCGACAATAATGTTATAGTTGTGTGTAATAGTTACAAATTTTGCAAAGTAAGCAAGTTATTATAAAATATTCGATTTGTCAGGGAATATTCGTTTTATGAGAGAATATTCGTACGACGACACAATCATTGGTGGATCCCACAATGAAATTATTGTCGGAGTTAGAAAATAACAGAAATATCTTTTTATAAAAATAACGGCGAAAGTTTTACCGTTAACTATTGAAATACCAGGTGATAAAAGTACAGTAATACGCGTGGTTGCATAGTAGCACACGGTATTGATTTTTGATGATTACGTGAGAAGTCACTCAGTTTTATTTCAATTATTGCCACAATACTTGCTGCATAGTATCTCACATTATTGATTCAATTATTGTCACAATATTTTATATTATTAAATCAATAATTGAGATGACAAGTTATTCATATTATTATTTGTATTATTGATAATGTCTAGAAAGTTCGAAGAAAGTGGTTTGATCACCTAATTGTACACCAATAGGGAGAAATCCTTATCGGAAAGCCCCCTATTTCTTGGGAATGATCTGGTTGTTAATATTACAAGTTATAAATCATAAATAATTGTTGTTCAAAAATGTGTTTAGTGAAGCCAAGTGAATTGAGATAAATAAAGGAGAATTTTATGAAGTATTTGTTGTAAGTTTGGCGTATTATTTGGACCCCACCCCACTTACTCATTTTTAAAAATAATTGGTAGAAAGTTATTCAGTATATATAATAATAATAATAATAATAATAATAATAATAATAATAATAATAATAATAATAACAACAATTAAGCATGCTTGTGTGTGTGTCGTGCCCTTAATGGCACTATGGTGGATGTTTATATATATATATATATATATATATATATATATATATATATATATATATATATATATATATATATTATAATAAATTTATTTTTTATAAAAAATAGAATATATTATATTTTAATATGCATAGTGTTTGTATAGTAAAATCAAAAAAATTTAGTTGATTAAATTGCGCCTGTGATTTCCCCCACTGTGCAGTCCGTGATTTTTTCTAAATAGTATCCTTCCATTCTCCTATAAATAGGATGCTTAGTTTGGAATTGAAAATCACACCAGAATCAGAGAATTGTTCTTCTATAATATTGAGTGTATTTCTTTAAAGTTTAAGAAAACTTTGAGTGTAAAAAATAGTTCAAGTTTTCTTCAAGAATATCTCCGCCCTACCAATCAGAAGTACTCTCTTTTTAAGGTAAGATATATTGTTTTTGTTTAATATTCATAAGAAATAATATTTTCTTTCATACTCTGTAGTATGTAAGTAATATTATTTCGTTTCAGATTCTGAATTTCACACTCATTTTATTAAAGTATTGCTTCTATACTCCTTAAAATTAGTAGAATATCCTTGAAATTTGTACTTCATCTAATATCTTTTCACGGAAATATTATTCTGAATATTTTTGATAATTTTTAATCTTTTCATGTTGGGATACTATTCACGGGGTACTATTCTCGGGGTACTATTTACGGGGTACTATTCACTCGGGTACTATTCACCCAGGATACTATTCATGATAAAAAATTGATTTCTTTTCTATCCAAATCATTTTTTATACAATATTATTCTTGAATTTTACTCCACAAAGCAGTATCATGTTGACAATTTGAATATTATTGAATTCTAGATAAATTGAATTATAAATCTTTAAAATTTATCCTTTCTCTCATTTAATTGAATTTTTATATCATTATCATCATCCTCATGCTTATATCGTGATGAAAGTCATCTTTGGCCCGTAGTGCATAGATGGGCTGTTGATTGGTATGATTATGACTATGTATCAGTATAATCATGACCTATAATGTTACAAATGATGTGGTAAAAGTTCTCATTAGACCGTAGTGCATTGATGGACGGTTGCTGGCATGATCATGACCATTGGTGATAACACAAATATCCTTAGCCCGTAGTGCATGGATAATTCATGGATGTAATACTAATGAATATCCTTGGCCTATAATGCATGGATAATTCAGTGATGAGGATTATTTATTGAGTTGAGTCTTAGCGATAAAATTGATGATAAAATTTTTTTAATCATAGAAGATAGTAGATCTCATGCTCTACTTGACTCTTCCAATGGATTGCTTGTTCCGCTGTAGTTAAACTTGTTGTTTATTGTATTCTATCATTTTAACACTGATGAAGGCTAACGATAATTTAATCTGCATTATCTTAGTTATAATATTTCTTACTGGGCAAGTTGAGCTCACCCTTTTGCTTTCATTGTTCTCTTCAGGAAATGAGAATGTAGCTGGGACTGGTCAGGGAATGGAGTGACGGTCCGAGATGGTGGTTGTAGTAGTCCTCACTATTTTATAAAATAGTATGATAATAATTGTAACGAGGACTCCATTTGAGTTTGGATATTGTCTAAGAAGATAATATTCGTATTAAAACTCTCAGCTCATGTTGTATAATTAAGTTTGTATTTGAATTTTGTACCATGTATTTGGCGACTCGTAATGGGTGATGTATACCTATTTTGGGGGCGTCACAGTTGGTATCAAAGCTTAGGGATATGATCCCTTGCTGAGATGTGAGACTAAAACTAGGAGGGGAGAAATGGGTAAATCCTTCGCTAATATGACCTACCTAAGCTTATTCGTTATTTAATTGGTCGGTTAGAATATAGGGATAATATGTGGCATGTCAATTAACCCTTGTTTTGTGGCAGTGTTTGAAAATGACATCCGAGAATGTTGAGATAATCAATGGAGCACATGAGACCGTTGAGTCACCGATGATCAATAACCAGGATAATGTGTATCAGGAAGGCAATAATCCTCATGTACACAACAACACCGACCAAATGATGAACGAAAAAATGTTTAGGAGCTTTCTGTAATTCATACAACATCAGGCAAGAGAGACTCCTATTTAAAATGCATGTGGAAACACTGGCAACTCACGGATGGTCACTGCTAAGCAGTTTAAAGAGTTGGGACCACCAGAGTTTTTGGGAAAGCCAGAACCATTTAAGGCAGAGACATGGATAAGTAGATCACAAGGATATTTGATGTCTTGGGATACTCCGAGGAGCAAAAGTTTCCTTTGCCACCTTCATGTTGCGAGGAGAGGCAAATTATTGGTGGGAATCTGTAAAACGTACTCAGCCTGCCGCACTCAAGATGTCTTGGGAGAAGTTCCAAGAATTGTTCAACAACAAGTACTTTCCAGAA
Organism: Panax japonicus; assembly: GCA_020205505.1. Lineage (NCBI taxonomy): Eukaryota > Viridiplantae > Streptophyta > Magnoliopsida > Apiales > Araliaceae > Panax > Panax japonicus. The sequence continues at coordinate 34,603,679 of CM035092.1, forward strand.
AGTATTTGTCATATGAAGGAGGTAGAGTTCATCAAGCTGGAACATAACAATATGACCGTGTCGCAATATGAGGCTAAGTTTGCGGAGTTATCCCAATGTGCATCCCATTTGGTTGATAATGAGGAGAGAATGACGCGAATGTTTCTACGAGGTTTGAAACCCAAAATACGTCAATACCTCATTTCTCACAAACTTTTCTTGTATTCAGATATTATGAATAGGGCTCAGTTAATAGAGCGCGATAATGAGTCAACCCAACCAAGAGAGAGTAGCCGACAAATCGATAATACCAATGGTAGCGGTGACAACAAACGTGGAGGGAATCAACATGCCAGAAATGGTAACCACTTCGATGGTAATCATGACCAAGATAATAGAAGTGGAAATTTCAAGAAGAGAAGGTTCAACAATGATGGAAAGACAACATCACTAGCACCCATTTTCAAGGAAGGAGAACGACCACTGATCGTATGCTTCAAATGCGGAGGGCTGGGACACATCAGTCTAAACTGCATGATGCAGTCCAAAGCATGTTATAATTGCGGAAGAAAATGTCACCGTAGACACTCGCAATTTTCTGCCTACCTGTTACTAACATTGCAGGAAGCGCGAAAGTTTTCTTTCAGAGATAACCCTGGAAGACAGCTCAGGTTAATCCCGAAAATACCACCGAAAGTTCCGTTTCAACCCTGGACAACACACCGGGAGTATCATTTCCCACCTCGGAGATAACCTCGGGGAAAGCAGCACAAATACCAAAAATTCCACCGGAGAAGGCCGATTCATCTTGGAGATAAACCTGAGATGTTCAGTCTCAGTCTCAAAAACAACACCGGGAAAGACAATGTCAACCTTGGAGATAACCCCAAGGAGTGTAGTTGCAGTTCCGGAGATAAACCCAGTGATGCTCGTTTTAACCCATGCAGTTAGCTTCAACCTCGGGACTCACACCGAGACACTCAACTCCCAAATGCGGAGATAATCCCTGGAGGACAGGCACAACTCAAAGACAACCCTGAGGGCATTCAACACTTGCAGCAGCCCAATCTCAGAGATAACATTGAACAACGTCTGCTTTATCAGCCAAAACCAGAGATAACCCCGGTGAAGGGCAAAATCATCAAATTGCCGCCTCAACCCCACATGGCGCCGTCTCAAAAAACATCTCAACATACATTATACATAACAATGTCCCACAAGAATCAAGGAGTTGTAATCCTGAGTGACTACTACGCAAGATATAACACCGGATAGAATTTGAAGCTTGAAGACATAGGACATGGTTCCATCTTCCTGACTTCGTACAACCTCTAATCTCATGCCATTGCGTAGCTCTTGACAACGGCAGTCCAAAATAGGTCTTATACACCTCAATCGGATGCTCGGATTGAAGTTCTACAAGTTTGAACAAACATCACGTTGCATGCATGCACGTACTTCGAGATGGCATGACCCGCGGAGCCCGGGGCACCCCGGGCAGTCGCAGGTGCATCTTCAAGAGAAAAAAAAGGTGAGGAAGCACTGTCCAATTTACTCTTTACACACCCTATATTGAGTGCTTTCTCATTTTAAACACTTGTGAGCTCACATATAGCTATATTTTTACCGGCGGGAGCCGAGTGTTCATCCACTTAAAGCTATAGAAGTTTTCTTTGGTAGTCTACTGTAAGCCTTCTTACACACTTTAAAGTTTTTCTCTTCATCTTTGTACACACATTTCTTCACATTGAGAGTCGTGCTGTGTGTGTATGCCCAGACTTCAGTCTGTAGTTTTTATTTCTGTCTATATATATATATATATATACTTATATATATATATATATATATATATATATTTATATATATGGACTAACATTATCGAGTTATGCCTCGATTGAACCTGGACTCACGTTTGGAGCATTTATTTGCTTTATATATATATATATATATACATTTTTGTCAGGTCTGGAGTTTACTACGTGGCCTTTTACTGCTTTATTTACATTCCGCCCCGCTTGGAGTTTACTTCGTGGCGGTTGATCGTTTTTACTACTTTATTTATATTTAGTCCCGCCTAGAGTTTACTTTATGACAGTTGATTGTATTTATTGCTTTATTTACATTTCTGATCCCCCATGGAGGTGCTTCGTGGTGGTTAATCATGTCTCTCTATATATATTTATAGCTTATATATATATATATATATATATATATAACTGCTTACTGCTTTCATATAAATTACGGCCTCATGTGAGCCTAAGAATCATGTGATCATAGATTCAATCTACTTAATCTAGATTCGGTTCCCATGATGGACATTTTCAGTTGCAAGCAGCTTGTAAATTATTCACGGTGTTTGAATTTCCTTAGATGGCTTTCATGCCCATGAGGAGTTCGGCACTTCTATATATTATTTTCTCGAAGATGCTTCGCATCTCGAAAATAAAAGCAACCAAGTCGAACATTTAATAATAAAATGAAAGTATCAAAGGCCTCAATTACTATTGAGTATAGGGTTTAAAAAACCTCTTTTACAAAATATCATTGCCATATCTTGTTTAAAATTGAATTTTTTAAACAAATTTAAACCCTTTGTATATAGGTGCGAACGAGACCTCACACTACTTCCAAATAACAGCACATTGACCCACACACACACACACATTCATATAACAACACCATGTATTTGGCGACCCAAAATGGGTGATGTATACCTATTTTGGGGGTGTCACAATTGGTATCAAAGCTTAGGGATATAATCGCTGGCTGAGATATGAGACAAGAACTAGGAGGGGAGAGACGGGAAATTCTTTCGCTAGTATGACCTACCTAAGTTCATTTGGTATTTAATTGGTCGATCAGAGTATAGGGATAATATGTGGCATGTCAATTAACCCTTGTTTTGTGGCAGTGTTTGAAAATGACATCTGAAAATGTCGAGATAAGCAATGAAGCACATGAGACCGTTGAGTCACCAACGATCAATATCT